>CM056172.1:36333920-36933920 GCA_029691765.1 Entomobrya proxima
AACCAAAATTACCGTGTATATTGCTTTAATTACCACAAATATTGAACTTTCCGTTTTCAAAAGTGTTTTTTTTTTGGCAAAATATGCAATATTTTTCTTAATTTCCGAATTTTGGTAGGTGCAATTGCACCTGGTGCACCCCCTGGATACGCCCTTGCCGATTTTGGAAAAAGACTTGAACAAAAGGCTCATATTAAAACTGGTATAGAGTGTTTACAGTCCATCGAGGATACAGTATTTTATTGTGAAAATGTTTTAAACAACGAATTCGTTATGTCCGCTAATGCCAAATCATGGGTAGCAGTAATGTCACCCACCAGTACTATTGCTTCAGTTTTTACAGTTATTTTAGTTGTAACATTGGTTTGCTTTAGGAGAAAACACGATGATTTTATTTGGTTGTTGTTAGATTCCATTGGGTTATTCATTGGGCAGTCTATTTTCATAAACCACAAGCAAAAGATTGTATTGGTTTGCCTGCTGGGAATGGTCATCTGTCAATTTTACTCAAACTTTTTAACCAGTCGTGTATGCATTCAAATACAGGAAAAACCGTACAACACGCTGACAGATCTAATTCATGCTGGGTATAAGCTAATTTATCCAGATTATTCAAATTTTGATCCATGGCGTTGGGAAATGGAATTTAACGAATTTGGGAGAAGAGGTTTACTGAGCTTGTTTAACACAAGCATATATTACAATCTGGAAATTTCTGCTGTGGAAATAATTAAGCTGGTGATTAGAAAACATGCATATATCTGCAGTGGTTATTGCAACTAGAAAGTATTGTAACGAAAAATGTAAACGCAACAGATCAGAAATGTTTTCTCCTCTCAGAAAAGTTAACGCACAGAAATTCGTACATGGTAGCCCACACAACAAATCGCTATTGGATATTACAAAGCTTTAGAAGAACTAAGGAAAGTGGTATTTACACAAGGTAGCACGAGTGGCAATCCTTTGCGAGAAATGTTAAACTTCGCTTACAAGGTAGAAAACTGACAACAAGAAAAACTGTAACGTTTGGTGATTTTATAAAACTAGAACATTTCATGACTGTTTTAAATGTCCTGACATTTATGCTGGCTATATGCACTGTAGTTTTGGTGATTGAACGTGCGTTTGTGTCATGTTCTGAATACTGTTCAAAGACTTTTTATAATCTTTTGTTTTGCACAATCAAATAAATTCGTCGGTATATTAAGCTCTAATTATTTATATGAGGGAAAAATGAACTATTTTACCTTGACGCTATAACATTTGGTTCTGCAATTAGTCATAATATCTCATATCAATATAAACATAATTTTTACTAATACCTGTAACACGTTCAGATGTTAACTTGAAAACAGAGCAATACTACCAACCAGAGAATTGGGTCGTTTCTTTTATAACTAGCAGTTAGCCCGCCACACATGTGGCTTATTATCTAGATTGCTCGTTATTCTTTCAAAAACACTAATTTTCTGATTCAGCAACAAAATAATTTTTGTGAAAAAAATGTACACGAACAGCACAAAGAAATGATCATTGAATGGTAGTGATTTGATTGTTTTGATCATAAGCCAACGTGCAGTTGTATAGAGCACCAATGCTGTGGGGTAATGGCATACTCGATGGCATGAGGTGAGTGAAAGAGAAGGTCAGTAGGTGGCGCGATAGCATGTATTTGGTTTGCTGTGCTGCCTCAGGTGATGTGAAGCTCAAGCATTGCATTCTACAAAAAGGTAGAGCTTGCACGTCAGCGGAACGTAAGCAGCCAGCGTACCATGTTCAATCCTGATCAAAAGTGCACACACACATTTTCTATCATTTTAGTATAGTAAATAACTCAGTGGGCAATGTCAAACACTACTTTCTAAAAAGGGTTTAGAAAATATCAATGTGGTTCTACGCAAAAAATTGCAAGTATGTACAACCAACATATTATGTTTTAAACCAAATGACTAAAACTGTGTAATAAAAAATTCAGACAAAATATATGCTTGTTAATGTAATAAAAAAAATGCTTACAAAACATTTATTGAATGGTGTTGCTTCTCTATACTTTTTCTATTTGTATGCATAAAATCTGACTTGGAGCCCATTACAAACGTATATAATCCCAACATGCATAACAGTTTTTTTTTACATTTAACGTCTTGTCATGAAAAAGGAAAAATTTGAAGTAGAATTTTTATGATTCAATTACAACCAAAAAATATATCTTTATTCATCCCGTAAACCGTTATATTAAAAAAAGATTAATAACAACACACTCTATTCATACTAATAATTACTCACTCAAGCTTGACATTCGTTTGCGTATTTTGTTTGTCCCTATTCAATTCACAGGAAGATTGGCACTGCAGACATGCTTTTCTAACTTGGCCCGTGTATAAAATCTTCTTCCGCATTTTCGGCATGTTGTTCATTATGCGTCGTAATATGTTGTTCTAAATCATCTGGATTGTTGTATACTTGGCCGCACACCATGCAATCAAAGGGTGGTGCTGTTGTGTGAAGAAATCCATGCAGCTCTAATCCCTTACTGTTATTCTCAAATCTATTTCCGCACACTGTAGACTGAAACGGCATTTCTGCGAGGTTTGTTTCCAAATTAGTACTTGGTTGTGTGTTATTGCCAGTATGATGTTTTTCGTGAATCCATAAACGGCGAAACGAGGAAAAAGTTTTTCTGCAATGTTTACAGCTAAGTTTTTCTTCACTTGGCTGACTCTTATTTTGACATTCAGAACTCTGTTCACTGGAAGATTCGCTTTCATTACTTAAATTTATCTGTTCACACTGGAATTCCATATGATTTGTATGAGTTGCCATATGAGTTTTTAAAGCTCCCTTTCTCGCAAATTTCATAATACAGATGCTGCATTCAAACGGTTTTTCTCCGCTATGCACAACCTGATGTTGTGACAAAGCCCCTTTTGTAGGCCCTTTGTAATCACTAATTTCACAAGCAAAAGGTTTTTCCCCATGTGACGAAATTCGTGTTCAGCCAAACTGCTCGAGAAATGAAAACTTTTCCCGCAAGTCTTACACTTGTATGGTTTTTCGCCAGGGGTTGTTTCAGTTGTATGATATTGATATTGACGTATGGGTCTTCCTATAGCTTGGCTACTAGTATTAATGTTGAGCAAATTGTTGGTTTCCATTTTACTAAGAATTGCTGAAATTACAGAGAAATGTAAAAGTACGATAGAGTCACTAACAATTGAAATAATATGTATTATACTGCGTACATATAATAATAATAATTGCATTTATTGTCCATGATTTCCTCGAGAGATAAATTACATCATGTTGACAATCATTTGTCATTTAAGAGTGAAGAAAATATACAATTTGTTAGGTATTTATACAGATTATTTGTTTAACTTATAATAGTTTACCTATATTTTGTCTTTATCCATATGCTTAGTTTTGTAAATTTAACAAATTATTGAAGAAATGTAAGCAGATATGTTTGAGCAAAGCATGTTAAGTCTAAGAGTGAAAAGAAGGCAAACTTCGGCTTCTCGGTAACCCACAAGTGCATTTCCCCAACCCGCATTCGCCATTAAGGGTTTTAGCCCAGTCAGACTACTCTGCACTGTGTTAACTTTGAATAACCTTAGCCTACCACTTAACCCTCCATAAACTAATTCGTGCTTTTATTTTACTCTGTTATACACGCATTTATGACGTCGTCAATACAAGATAAATCACAAATTGTGTCGTCCATATTACATTTAATTCTAAATATTCCTTCGATTTGAAGCGAAAGTAAGTAAGCTATAAGTTTATTTTTGAAGACATTAAAAGATACATTACATGATATAACTGAATCAGGTAGTTGTAATCAGTCATAGACAGCTTTATACTTAAAACATTTTTTCCCCCATGAACTATTAAAATGTAAACTAGGGATTTTGTAGCTAGTAGATCTAGTAGTTTGGCTATTCTGGTTTGAAAAATCAAGATAATTGTTGAACTTTTCAAGAGGATTTGTAAAAGTTAATTTGTAGGCGAGACATATATTTTCATACATCAACTTATACTTAAAGAAAAACCACTCTAGCTCGTTACAAAAGTCTTCGGTGAGAGAATCGTATTTTCTTTTTCCAAGTACAAACCTTGCAACGTGTCTTAGAAGATTATCGATGTTTTTTTGTTGCTTTTGGGTTAGATTGTTTCCCCAAATAGTTAATCCGTAAGTCATGTTACTAAACACTAACGCATTTACTAAAGTTGCTTTCGCTGATTTGCTTAATACATGCTTAAATACGTAAATCTTTGACATTATCCCATAACATTTTTGTATTGTATTTTTACACTGATCAGTAAATGCTAGGTTTTCATCAAGCATGATTCCAAGTATTTTGACTGCCTTTACTCTTTGTATTTCAATGCCGTTGATATGAAGCCTAAAATCTTTACATTTGTTTATTGCTCCTTTCTTTCCAAATATAATGAACTGCGTTTTACCAATATTAAGCTTAACCTTATTATTTTCCAACCAGTTACAGATTGAGCGAAGGTCTTCCTCAATATCACTTATTAGCTTGTGTTTATTAATAATAGAACTAGAGTTTAGTATTGTGTTGTCGTCAGCAAAAATAGTGGGTTTAGAGTTCTTGATGTATAAAGGTAGATCGTTAATATAAATATTGAAGAAACAACTAGATGACGATGCTCCTTGTTGAATACCTCTTGTTGTGTATTTACGTGAAGATTTTTTTCGCCCAATCTGGACATATTGGCTTCGACCATTGATAAGGGAATCAATGAAGTTGCTTCTAATACCGTACCATGATAATTTTACTTTCATGATTTTTCTGTTTAAGCTGTCATACGCCTTTTCAAGATCGAGAGCTATTGCTGCACAAATTTCGTCGTTATCAATGGCTTCATAAACCATATCTGTAAGCGTCATAAGTGCATGCGTGGTTGAAAGTTTTTTCCTAAAACCGTACTGGTGTTCGCTAAACAAATTATTTTCTTCAAAGTAAGCTGTTAATTGGGTATGTACGCATTTGTCAAGTATTTTTGTTAGGATGGGCTGTAAAGATATGGGTCGTGTGTCTTTAGGCTGAGTTGCATTTTTTACTTTAGGTATTGGAATTACTTTGGCTATTTTGAGAAAGTCAGGTATTTCACCTTCTTTAATAAGGTTATTAAAGAGTTTTACCATTCCATATAGAAAATCAATCGATTCAAGTGCTATATTAAAAACTTTATTGCACCAGCCTAAAGGGTCTTCTGTTTTTGATTCATGCTGATTTATACTGTTCCAAGCATTTATGATATCGTTTGCAGTAATTGGTTTGAGTTCAAAAGAAAGCTCAGGGTCAACAATGAGATTTTCAGGTTTTGTTGGTAAAGGAATGAAGGTTTCTTGTTGTGTGCATATATTAACATAGTAATCATTGAGCTCATCAGGATCAATATTCATATTATTTTCCTTGCTTTTCTTAATGCTAACAACTTCATCAATACACTTCCATACATTTGATTTAGAGATTTTTTCATTGAGTCTCTTTTTTGTATCCTGCTTAATATAAAATTTAATCTGACGATTTAGCGATTGTAACTCTTTTTGTAAATTTAACGCTGGAGCCCTTTTGTTAGTACGGTATACTCTGTTTCTTTGTTTGATAATGCATTTTGTTGCTTCAGAAAGGTATAAATGAGCTGGCTTATCTCTAACCTTTTTATTTCTAATAGGCAAGCTGTCATTGTATGCACTTGAGAATTTATCGACAAATTCTTTTGCTGTGGTACACTCACTCAGATTTAGGCTATTAAGCTTATTTAAAAAGATTGTAATATTGGACTCTGTGAATTTACGAAAAGTAATTTCTTTAAGCTCTGGCTTAATACTCTTAAATTTATAAATGCATTCGGTGGCAAAATGATCGGCTAAGTCTGCATTGAAAACGTCAGTAGAGATAACATTGTTTTCATGACGTACAAATATAAGGTCAAGAATCTGTTCTTTTCTTGTCGGTTTACTTATCAATTGTTTGATGTTCGAAGACTGACAGAATTTAATGAGAGGATCAACAGTGTTATTTCGTAGATTGAAGTCTCCTACAATTACAAAGTCGTTGTCTTTTTCTAGGAAAGTTGCTATATTATCTTTTATGCTGTTAATATCATTCGCCATTAAGGGTTTTAGCCCAGTCAGACTACTCTGCACTGTGTTAACTTTGAATAACCTTAGCCTACCACTTAACCCTCCATAAACTAATTCGTGCTTTTATTTTACTCTGTTATACACGCATTTATGACGTCGTCAATACAAGATAAATCACAAATTGTGTCGTCCATATTACATTTAATTCTAAATATTCCTTCGATTTGAAGCGAAAGTAAGTAAGCTATAAGTTTATTTTTGAAGACATTAAAAGATACATTACATGATATAACTGAATCAGGTAGTTGTAATCAGTCATAGACAGCTTTATACTTAAAACATTTTTTCCCCCATGAACTATTAAAATGTAAACTAGGGATTTTGTAGCTAGTAGATCTAGTAGTTTGGCTATTCTGGTTTGAAAAATCAAGATAATTGTTGAACTTTTCAAGAGGATTTGTAAAAGTTAGTTTGTAGGCGAGACATATATTTTCATACATCAACTTATACTTAAAGAAAAACCACTCTAGCTCGTTACAAAAGTCTTCGGTGAGAGAATCGTATTTTCTTTTTCCAAGTACAAACCTTGCAACGTGTCTTAGAATTCTAAGCACCTAGGAATTTTTATTGAATTTTAAACTCGCTTAAAAGGCTTCTAAAAATTTTTACTGAATTTTAAAGTCGCTTAAAAAGCTTCTAAAAATTTTTACTGAATTTTAAAGTCGCTTTTAAAGCTTCTAAAAATTTTTACTGAATTTTAAAATCGCCTATGAAGCTTCTAAAATTTTTTACTGAATTTTGAAGTCGCTTATAAAGCTTTTAATAACTTTTACGTATTTGTTGAGACAATTAAACAGGTTTCATAGAACCAAATAATATTTAAACGTAAATCAATTAAATACTTTTTTTAACGACTATAAGATACTATTTGTATAGGAGCTTTATGAGCAAAGGTGATCCGAGTACGCAGGTTTCTTTCTAAAGCTTCCCTATCGTAAATATACATATCCACAGATAATGCAAAGCACAGCCCAAGCACCTGATAAAACCTGCACGGCTCAAAGTGAAAGGAAGCTTTTTCTGATGGTACAATCCCCTTGCAAGCAGAGAGCTAGCAGCTCAATTCTGTCAGATTTGTACGATTTTCCCTTTGGCAAAGCAGCGCAGCATCACTTTCTGTGCATTTACTAACATGGGCTTCCTTTCACCAAGAGGTTGCAGTTCTTTGCCAAAGGGAAAATCGTACGAATCTGGCAGAATGGAGCAGCTAGCTCTCTGCTTGCAAGGGGATTGTACTATCAGAAAAAGCTTCCCTTTTTCGTCTGCAGGGCTCACTGCAAGGCTCTTTTGCTTACTTGCATTTATTGCTTACACGGTATTCTCTACAATATTGCAGTGCAGTAAAAGCCGCTTCCCTTTCTTTTTATCCGAATTAGTGAAGTGTACTCTATGCAGTCTATGCATGTACTTGAATGGATGCGTTTTGTAAATGCTTAATAAATACGTACAAATGAATTAAAAGTTCATAGAATTTACCTTGCTAATTTAGTAATTTGGTATAAATGTAATTAAAAATCCTACACCAACTAATAATTTTTTATCTACAGTTTTTAACAGTCTACATAATTTTAGGCAGGTTACATTTTGCGAACATTTTTTTTAAAGTTGCAAATCAGAAGAACGTGAGCTTGAACTTGAATTTAATCTTTAGAGTAATTAACCACCACTACCAATTAAATCCTAAAAACATGTCTGGTAAGTTGTTTTGCTAAGAGAAAATTAAAGTATTAAAATTGGTAAGAAAAGTTAGAAATGGTTAGGTAAGTCATGCAATGTAATGAAAAAATGACCACACGCTAATTAATAAGCTTATAATTACTTGCTTGCTTTATGAAATTATATTTTGTTCCGGTTTTATAATTTTCCTAAAGCTTCCAAATGAATTTTTTGCTCGCCTTAACAATTAAATAATTAATCTGTCATTTAGATAATTTCTAGACTTTTTGAGAGCTCTCCAGAACACACACAAAGCTATCTGAAAAACACAAATTAAGTACAGAAAAACATGGCAAGAATTCCCAAATTAAATACGCAATTTATCTCGTGTTTTTGAAAAATTGTCCATGATAAATATTCCAATCTTCAAATTTAATTGAGTAATTTAATTTTGTGGCCCATACAAATTGTGGAGTAAAATGCTTGCTCCAATTTAACTGTCCACCGGTCAATTAAAGCGTCATATTAAATTTATCCTAGAACTAAACCTTTCTGAAATATTGATCATCAGGATAAACCATGCTGCATGAATAAACTAGTGCTACATTTATTTTATTTTTTACCAAGCAATTACCATTGTTTGCTTTAAGGTGGCATTGTGGTTACGTCTAAAAGCTTAAAATACACACCGAGAAAAGCTTCTGTTGTTTAAAAATGCAGGAGAGGAGCGAAAGCTATTTTAGGTACTTGGTCTCAGCTTCCGTCCTGCTTTCTTTAAAGTTTATGTGTATGCATGGGGCGGATTAGTGAAGGAGAGGCTTATCCAAGAGAAAACTTCCTTTGCCCAACATTGCCAAAATATGCGATACGGGATTGCAGGTTTTTATCCAGGTGCTTAGGCTTTGCTTTCTTTATCGTTGTGCGGTATGCAGGCGTTTTGGAACCGCAGCTGAGAATGTTGAGTGAACAATGTGTCTGCTAAAAATAGCTGCACAGAAGAACCAGAACCGCCTTGTGCACACATTGTAGCTATGCATTTACTTAGCAAATCATGAGAATATTTATCGCTTTTCTAGGGCTTAGCATTGCAGGTTTTTTTTCAGGTGCTTGAGCTTTGTTTTTTTCAACGTTGTGTGGTATTCAGGGTTGTTGAAACTGTAGCTGATCATGTTGAGGGATAAATGACCCTGCTGAAAATAGATGTGCAGAACAACCAAAACCGCTTAATTCACAAAAAGTAGCTTTGCATTCACTTCAGAAATTTACGGGTTTTCATGGCGTAGCATTCTTAAAGAGCAGCATATTAGCAATTAAAGTTTGGCTATTTTTTTCATTTTACCTCATGATAATCGTAAGGGCTTCAAATATTTCTGGCTAATTCTAACATTTAACAGTTTCTCTGTAAAACAACATACTAGACAAGTTCTTCATGATTAAATTTCAGATTGGCAATGTTTAAGCTCACGTATTACTGGTAGAAACTATACTGCAAATAATTCCGAGAAATATTGATCTGCCCACAAATTATTCACGATGCTTTGGGAAAGCCTAAAAATAATCACGTGGGAAATTATATTTAAGGTCTTTTAATAACATTGAGCACGAATAACGGGAGTGCACGAAGTGCGCTGCCGCAAATTAAGAAGTGCTTCTCCAATCCATCCCAAAGGCTAATTTTATCAAACTGCCTTAAAAATTATAAAAATGCCTTAAAAATTCAAAAAACACCTTAAAAATTATAAAAACGCCTTAGAAGTTCAAACGCTTCCACTTCCTGCTTCACTTCCATTTCTCCATCACTTCCGGGTTCCTCCCTAACCTATACCGCTGTATTTCCACCCGTTTTTTTGATCAAGGTCCTTCAGGTAGACTCTAAGAACATCAGTCACTAAAACCACAAAATCATACAAAATATTTATTTATTGTTGTAAGGCATTTCTATAAAAGGTACTCATAGTTGCTTCTCAAGCTGGTAGAATATTTTACTGAATTCTAGAGTAGCTTATAAAGCTTCTAAATTTTTACCAAACTAAACAGTCGCTTATCATGCTTCCCGCCGTGCACCAGCTAAAGAGCAAGACTTATCAAGATACACTTACAGTTAAAGTGAATTTTAGAATACTACAGATTAACTAAATAAATACTATGTACCAAAATAATACGACAATATAATAATTCAAACCATTCAAATTTATAAAACTCTTAAATGTATTTTAAAGCTACAAAAAAGTCAAAAAAATAATTTAATTGAAATATCAGTAAATAAAATTTAAATGCTTTTATTCCCATTTACTAATTTAGTATGCTGAAATAATAGCAACAATTAAATACTTTTTATCCAGTAATCTGATTAAAACTTCTTTAATGATACCAAACAATAAGCACAATACGCACCGAATTACTGTGTACAAATAATTCATTTAACGTGTAACATTCCACACTCACTAAAGTAACTAAATACTGTTTGCATTGAGCGTCTATGTATACATAAGCAATGATTGACTGAATGCGAGCCTGCTTTACAAAACAAACTACGTACAGGTTCCCTTCGTCAGCTTCCCTTTCTAAATAATACGCATCAACAGACCGTGTACAACACAAAAACCGGCCCAAGCACCTGCACGGCTCAAAAGAAAAGGGAAGCTTTTCTGGTGAGTACAATCCCCTTGCAAGCAGAGAGCTAGCTGCTCCATTCTGCCAGATTCGTACGATTTTCCCTTTGGCAAAGCAGCGCAGCATCACTGAAAGTGCATTTACTAACATGGGCTTCCTTTCACCAAGAGGTTGCAGTTCACCAGCGGAAGCCACTTGAGCTGAAAATCCGGATTTTTGGTGATGGAGGCATGAGCTGGTGAACTGCAACCTCTTGGTGAAAGGGAGCCTATGTTAGTAAATGCACAGAAAGTGATGCTGCGCTGCTTTGCCAAAGGGAAAATCGTACGAATCTGGCAGAATGGAGCAGCTAGCTCTATCCTTGCAAGGGGATTGTACTCACCAGAAAAGCTTCCTTTCTTTCTGCAGGGCCCACTGCAAGGCTCTCCTGCTGGCATTGCGTACATAATGTTAAGCTACACAGGTGGATTGAGCATACAACGTTTGCTGCAAGCAGGCTCGTAGATCGGACAACAATATGAAAGTTTATTGGTGTAAACAAGTTATACAATGGACTAAAATATTCTTTATTCGGTGGCCATGGCATCCACGTAAGCGGGTAAACTGGGCTTATTTTTTGATTAAAGATGCAGCAAGATGAGTTGGGAGATGCAAGTAGACAATTACCGATGCAGCAAACACAGTTGACTTACAAAGCTTCTAAGAAATAGTACTGAATTTTAAATTCGCTTGTAAAGGTTCCAGAAAATAATACTGAATTTTTTAATCGCTTATAAAGTTTCTAGAAAATACGACTGAATTTTAGAATCCGTTCTAAGCACCTAGGAATTTTTATTGAATTTTAAACTCGCTTATAAAGCTTCTAATAATTTTTACTGAATTTTAAAGCCGCTTTTAAAGCTTCTAAAATTTTTTACTGAATTTTAAAGTCGCTTATGAAGCTTCTAATAGTTTTTACTGAATTTTAAAGCCGCTTATGAAGCTTCTAAAAATTTTTACTGAATTTTAAAGTCGCTTTTAAAGCTTCTAAAATTTTTACTGAATTTTAAAGCCGCTTTTAAAGCTTCTAAAATTTTTACTGAATTTTAAAGTCGGTTTTAAAGCTTCTAAAATTTTTTACTGAATTTTAAAGTCGCTTTTAAAGCTTCTAAAATTTTTACTGAATTTTAAAGCCGCTTTTAAAGCTTCTAAAATTTTTACTGAATTTTAAAGTCGGTTTTAAAGCTTCTAAAATTTTTTACTGAATTTTAAAATCGCCTATGAAGCTTCTAAAATTTTTTACTCAATTTTAAAATCGCCTATGAAGCTTCTAAAATTTTTTAGTGAATTTTAAAGTCGCTTATAAAGCTTTTAATAACTTTACGTATTTGTTGAGACAATTAAACAGGTTTCATAGAACCAAATAGTATTTAAACGTAAATCAATTAAATACTTTTTTTCAACGACTATAAGATACTATTTGTATAGGAGCTTTATGAGCAAAGGTGATCCGAGTACGCAGGTTCTTTTCTAAAGCTTCCCTATCGTAAATATACATATCCACAGATAATGCAAAGCACAGCCCAAGCACCTGATAAAACCTGCACGGCTCAAAGTGAAAGGAAGCTTTTTCTGATGGTACAATCCCCTTGCAAGCAGAGAGCTAGCTGCTCAATTCTGTCAGATTTGTACGATTTTCCCTTTGGCAAAGCAGCGCAGCATCGCTTTCTGTGCATTTACTAACATGGGCTTCCTTTCACCAAGAGGTTGCAGTTCACCAGCTCAAGCCTCCATCACCAAAAATCCGGATTTTCAGCTCAAGTGGCTTCCGCTGGTGAACTGCAACCTCTTGGTGAAAGGAAGCCCATGTTAGTAAATGCACAGAAAGTGATGCTGCGCTGCTTTGCCAAAGGGAAAATCGTACGAATCTGGCAGAATGGAGCAGCTAGCTCTCTGCTTGCAAGGGGATTGTACTCACCAGAAAAGCTTCCCTTTTTCGTCTGCAGGGCTCACTGCAAGTCTCTTTTGCTTACTTGCATTTATTGCTTACACGGCATTCTCTACAATATTGCAGTGCAGTAAAAGCCGCTTCCCTTTCTTTTTATCCGAATTACTGAAGGGTACTCTATGCAGTCTATGCATGTACTTGAATGGATGCGTTTTGTAAATGCTTAATAAATACGTACAAATGAATTAAAAGTTCATAGAATTTACCTTGCTAATTTAGTAATTTCGTATAAATGTAATTAAAAATCCTACACCAACTAATAATTTTTTATCTACAGTTTTTAACAGTCTACATAATTTTAGGCAGGTTACTTTTTGCGAATAATTTTTTTTTTAAAGTTGCAAATCAGAAGAACGTGAGCTTGAACTTGAATTTAATCTTTAGAGTAATTAACCACCACTACCAATTAAATCCTAAAAACTTGTCTGGTAAGTTGTTTTGCTAAGAGAAAATTAAAGTATTAAAATTGGTAAGAAAAGTTAGAAATGGTTAGGTAAGTCATGCAATGTAATGAAAAAATGACCACACGCTGATTAATAAGCTTATAATTACTTGCTTGCTTTATGAAATTATATTTTGTTCCGGTTTTATAATTTTCCTAAAGCTTCCAAATGATTTTTTTGCTCGCGTTAACAATTAAATAATTAATTTGTCATTTAGATAATTTCTAGACTTTTTGAGAGCTATCCAGAACACACACAAAGCTATCTGAAAAACACAAATTAAGTACAGAAAAACATGGCAAGGATTCCCAAATAAAATACGCAATGTATCTCGTGTTTTTGAAAAATTGTCCATGATAAATATTCCAATCTTCAAATATAATTGAGTTATTTAATTTTGTGGCCCATACAAATTGTGGAGTAAAATGCTTGCTCCAATTCAACTGTCCACCGGTCAATTAAAGCGTCATATTAATTTTATCCTAGAACTAAACCTTTCTGAAATATTGATCATCAGGATAAACCAGGCTGCATGAATAAACCAGTGCTACATTTATTTTATTTTTTACCAAGCAATTACCATTGTTTGCTTTATGGTGGCATAGTGGTTACGTCTAAAAGCTTAAAATACACACCGAGAAAAGCTTCTGTTGTTTAAAAATGCAGGAGTGGAGCGAAAGCTATTTTAGGTACTTGGTCTCAGCTTCCGTCCTGCTTTCTTTAAAGTTTATGTGTATGCATGGGGCGGATTAGTGAAGGAGAGGCTTATCCAAGAGAAAACTTCCTTTGCCCAACATTGCCAAAATATGCGATACGGGATTGCAGGTTTTTATCCTGGTGCTTAGGCTTTGCTTTCTTTATCGTTGTGCTAAAAATAGCTGCACAGAAGAACCAGAACCGCCTTGTGCACATATTGTAGCTATGCATTTACTTAGCAAATCATGAAAATATTTATCGCTTTTCTGGGGTTTAGCATTGCAGGTTTTTTTTCAGGTGCTTGAGCTTTGTTTTTTTCAACGTTGTGTGGTATTCAGGGTTGTTGAAACTGTAGCTGATCATGTTGAGGGATAAATGACCCTGCTGAAAATAGATGTGCAGAACAACCAAAACCGCTTAATTCACAAAAAGTAGCTTTGCATTCACTTCAGAAATTTACGGGTTTTCATGGCGTAGCATTCTTAAAGAGCAGCATATTAGCAATTAAAGTTTGGCTATTTTTTTCATTTTACCTCATGATAATCGTAAGGGCTTCAAATATTTCTGGCTAATTCTAACATTTAACAGTTTCTCTGTAAAACAACATACTAGACAAGTTCTTCATGATTAAATTTCAGATTGGCAGTGTTTAAGCTCACGTATTACTGGTATAAACTATACTGCAAATAATTCCGAGAAATATTGATCTGCCCACAAATTATTCACGATGCTTTGGGAAAGCCTAAAAATAATCGCGTGGGAAATTATATTTAAGGTCTTTTAATAACATTGAGCCCCACGGGAGTGCACGAAGTGTGCTGCCGCAAATTAAGAAGTGCTTCTCCAATCCATCCCAAAGGCTAATTTTATCAAACTGCCTTAAAAATTATAAAAATGCCTTAAAAATTCAAAAAACACCTTAAAAATTATAAAAACGCCTTAGAAATTCAAAAAATGCCTTGAAAATTATAAAAATGCCTTAAAAATTCAAACAATACCTTAAAAATTATAAAAATGCCTAAGCTACATAGGGTTGCTACAAAAGGCAAAACAAATTCCCACACTGACTGTAGATCCTATTGTCACTGATGTTGATGACAGTTATGTCACTCACTTTACTGACTTACTGACAGTTACGATGATAATGGTGATCAGCCTTCCGTAGTTGTTACTACAAAGTAAATGCAAAATATCAAGTTTTGGTTTGGCACACCATCAGCTTTTACAATTAAAATGTAAAACAGTTCTAAACATGCCAATTGAAATGAATAAATGTTAGTTTTTTTACACGTATGAAAGGTTTAGCAATTAAAAAGTTTAAACAATTTTTATTCTAAAAACGTATTTGTATTATAAATTTATGCTGGATGGTTTGATTTTCACTGATATAACTAACTATATTTACTATCTAATAACTTACTCTTTCATCTAAGTAGTCACTTATACTGAAATAAAATTGATAACGTAGATGGGTACTACAACTTAATATAAAAGAATAGTCGAATAAACGTCCATACCAACAAGTACAACTGAAAACTCATTTTGAAACGATTCAAACTCAGAATGCCACTAGTGTGTCAGCTTTTATACTTGTAGTTCAGCACAAGTTGTGCTAAGACTATTGAACATACAAAATAAGAATTTATTTTTATTACCTATTGTTCTTTTTTGCCATTGATTATAAAATGTGTTTACGACATTCAGTTGTTCAAATTGTTTTATTTATAGTGAATTTTAACGTTTCAATGATGATTAAAGCAAGTAATGTAAAAAATGCCTTCTTAAAACCTTAACTATCTCCATCATGAAACTTTCTCTGATGCTTTTGCAAATCCTGCTTACTATAATAACTCTTCCCACACAAGTTACAATTCACTCTTTCCGGTTTCCACTGTTTTCCCACTCCATGCTGTCTATTCCTGTGCCTTCGCAAATCCCTATCAACCGCAAATCTATTCGGACATAGATCACACTGATATGGCAGAGTATCCTTATTAACATGCCTTAACTCATGCGTGTTCAAAATCCTCTTTATTGCAAAACCCTTTCCACAAAATTGACAAGCAAATGGCAACTCTGCTTTTGTCTGGTGACAAGTTTGATGCTCCCTTAACCTCGTTGCAGTATAAAATACCTTGTCACAGCCTTTTTCATTACACTTGTATTCCTTTAGATTGCCAATTCCATGACTACTTTTCTGATGAATGGGCAAATGTCGGGAATACATCTCCTTGCCACAAATTTCACAAGTTTTAAGCTTCCTTTGCGTATGCACTGTTTTAATATGATGTAACAATTTCTTCTTAGTTTCAAACGTCTTGTTGCAAATTTCACAGTTTAACTCCCCATCTTCCAAAAGATCTTCCTCCATTTTCAACTTAGCTTGCCCATCCTTATGAAATCTTAATTTGTGCTTGGCTAAATATCCAGTGCTCACTTGAGCACCACACAGGTCACATTTTATAAACGTTTTAATGCTGTGGGCTGATTTTAAATGGTAATTTAAATACTTCTTGGCTTTGAACACTTTATCGCAAACAAGACAAATGGGAATTATGGGGTCCCGTTTTTTGGCAATGGAGTTTCTTTGGGTTTGGGTGTGTTCCGAATGCAAATGTTGGCGTAAATTCTTCTTTCCTATGAAAGGTTTTTCACAAAGCTTACAAGTAAATGGAGCATGATTAAGATTGAAATGGCTATCGAGGAACTTTCTCCGGCTGAATTTCTGGCTACAGTTGGAACACCATAATTTGCCGGTTTTAGGGTTGCCAAGTTGAGTTGAAGGCTGTTTTGATTGAAGGTGAGCCGTGCCTTGATGCAGTTTCAATTCATCTTGGTCCAGAAACCTGGCTGAACATTGATCTTGGTCACAGGTGAAGTTGAGTTCCATTTTATTTTCGGGGTGGCTACTGGACAAGTGCTGATTCCTTAGAAGGTCACTGGGAAACTCTAGATTGCACTGAGGACACCACCAAGTTAGTTGGGGAACTTGAGGATTGCTCATGCGAATGTGCTCACTAGTTTTCAATTCGAGGTCCGAGTGACATTCGCTCCAGTGTTGGCGAAATTTGTAAAGTGAGGTATATCCTGAGCCTTGTTGGAGGCACAAGGTGCATTCAAAAAAGGATTCTAGAAAACAAAAATCATAAAAATCTGTAAAATTTGCAATAAAAATGATTAATTAGGTTTAAAGTTAATTAATTACTTGTATGTTTGCTGTAATGCCTCAAAAAGTCCCTCAATTTCATGTAGGTTGGCTGTGGACAGAGGTTGCATTGAAGTAGCCTCCATTTTTAAGGAAGTCCGAGGTCAAATCCGGGGGGAAATTGTCGCTGACATTTAGCCGTGTGGAAAGTGAAGGTTTTTAAGTTGACATGGGCAACTGGACATTTGTAGTTTTTGCAGGTGGGACAGGTCAATTGCACAGGTTTCTTTTTTGGATTGGGTTTGGTTTCCATACATTTTTGCACGTGAACACAAAACTCGTTCCCGTTACATGGATAAGCACTGAAGCTACAAAAGGGACACTTCAGGGTTCTGTTTTCACCTCGTTTCCGGTTCGAAGCAGGAGTTGTGCCCTTTTTCTTAAGGTTTTTAAAGAGTTCTGTGAACACTTTGGGAGTAGCTTGTTTGGATTCTGACTTGTTTGGTTTCCATGCAGGATCCTCCTCCTCATCGGATTCTTCATGTACTTCAGAGTCACTCTCACTTTTTTCTGAATCTGATAAATTGTCACTTTCAAATTCCTCCTCTTCTTGAGGCTCTTGGTCATTCTCAGAATCCTCATTGACATCCTCCGATTCCGGTTTGCATTCTGATGAGTCCTTCGCAACTTACTCTGCATGCTCCTGGCAAGATCCTTCAAGAAAGTCATGCTCATCGTGGCCATCTTGGTCATCCTCCACCTCCATCACCTCCTTCTTCACTTCCATTTCAGGAAGCCATGGGGAGGACGCCGAATAATCATCTGAAATAATGAAACCCACCCAAAAATTTATTACCGAGGCACATCATTAAGTTACCAGAAATCATTAAGGCTTTAAAAACTCACGCTTTTTCACAAACTGCCTAGTCTCCTCCAAAATATCCCTCACCTCCCTTCTCCTCCTCTTCCCCTCCAACTCCTTAATCTTGCCAATTAGCTGCCTCTTCACCTCCAAATACTCCCTCCACAAGCTGTTACACCGTTCCACCTTCTCCCCACACCCAGCACACAACTTCACCCATTTTCCCGCATCCTTGCATCCCCTCAAATAACACTCCAAAGTCTCCTCCGGCACCTCCAAAACTTGCTTCAGCACAAAATACCCATCCACTTTCAAACCTTCACCATCACCTCCCTCCAAATCCCCAGCACAAGTCACCTCCCGGCTTATTCCTCCATCATCTTTATCACAAATTAAACAACGACCAGTTACTCCTGTCATTTTAGTGACTTATAATCAATTAATCAATCATTTAATTAATTTCAGAGATTGAAAATTGGAATGACAAGGGATCTCAAAATCTGAACTGAACGCAGGTAGCCGCACGAGCCACTAGCCTCAAAACAGCTGAGCTTCTGTTTTCGCCTTGTGGATTGCTGCGTCCTAACCACCACTGAACACGGCCATGAACCAAATTGTCACGTTTTTAAAGATTTGATTGCCAGTTTAATTGATTGATTAAGAGAAAGATGATTGAATTGTCAGAATAATGGAAGGGTTAACTAATCGGTGTTTAATTTGGGACGAGGGGGAAGGTGACAAGACTGGGGATTTGGAGAAAGGTAAACAGGGTTTGGGAGTGGATGGGTATTTTGTGTTGAAGCAGGTTTTGGAGGTGCCGGAACCAAAATTACCGTGTATATTGCTTTAATTACCACAAATATTGAACTTTCCGTTTTCAAAAGTGTTTTTTTTTTGGCAAAATATGCAATATTTTTCTTAATTTCCGAATTTTGGTAGGTGCAATTGCACCTGGTGCACCCCCTGGATACGCCCTTGCCGATTTTGGAAAAAGACTTGAACAAAAGGCTCATATTAAAACTGGTATAGAGTGTTTACAGTCCATCGAGGATACAGTATTTTATTGTGAAAATGTTTTAAACAACGAATTCGTTATGTCCGCTAATGCCAAATCATGGGTAGCAGTAATGTCACCCACCAGTACTATTGCTTCAGTTTTAACAGTTATTTTAGTTGTAACATTGGTTTGCTTTAGGAGAAAACACGATGATTTTATTTGGTTGTTGTTAGATTCCATTGGGTTATTCATTGGGCAGTCTATTTTCATAAACCACAAGCAAAAGATTGTATTGGTTTGCCTGCTGGGAATGGTCATCTGTCAATTTTACTCAAACTTTTTAACCAGTCGTGTATGCATTCAAATACAGGAAAAACCGTACAACACGCTGACAGATCTAATTCATGCTGGGTATCAGCTAATTTATCCAGATTATTCAAATTTTGATCCATGGCGTTGGGAAATGGAATTTAACGAATTTGGGAGAAGAGGCTTAGTGAGCTTGTTTAACACAAGCATATATTACAATCCGGAAATTTCTGCTGTGGAAATAATTAAGCTGGTGATTAGAAAACATGCATATATCTGCAGTGGTTATTGCGACTTGAAAGTATTGTAACGAAAAATGTAAACACAACAGACCAAAAATGTTTTCTCCTCTCAGAAGAGTTAACTCACAGAAATTCATACGTGGTAGCCCACACAACAAATCGCTATTGGATATTGCAAAGCTTTAGAAGAACTAAGGATAGTGGTATTTACAAACGATGGCACGAATGGCAATCTTTTGCAAGAAATGTTAAACTTCGCTTACAAGGTAGAAAGTTGACAACAGGAAAAACTGTAACGTTTGGTGATTTTATAAAACTAGAACATTTCATGACTGTAATAGTTATGCTGACATTTATGCTGGCTATATGTACTGTAGTTCTGGTGATTGAATGTGCGTTTGTGTCATGTTCTGAATACTGTTCGAAGACTTTTTATAATCTTTTGTTTTGCACAAAGTAAGTGTATTAAGCTCTAATTATTTTACCTTGACGCTATAACATTTGGTTCTGCAATTAGTCATAATATCTCATGTCATTACAGACATAATTTTTACTAATACGTGTAACACGTTCAGATATTAACTGAGGAGCTGAGCAAAAGAATGTTATGAACTTTGCGTAACTATGTTATTTTTAATTTTGACTATGAATTATTATGGTTGTCGGTCCGTGCTGGGATAACGTTACCTCATAATCAGCTATTGAATATGCACATTTTTTATAAACTCGGTTTCTAAAATAATTTTCTAACATAGTTACGCAAAGGTCATAACATTCTTTTGCTCAGCTCCTCAACTTGAAAATAAAGCAATACTACCAACCAGAGAATTTGGTCGTTTGTTTTATAATAACTCAGTGGATACCCGACAAACAATAGTGCAGGATTCATGTAGGATATGCCATCACTCTAGGTTTTTTATGATGGCAAATCCAACGCATTTGAATTTTGGTAATAGATCTGCGTTGAACCAATAAAGATAAAACAGTGCCGAAAATACAGCAAAGGTATAGTGACAAATCTGTACCAGTAAGCCTTCACGATTTTGTAACGGTTAATCGCTACTAAACCGGCAGCAAGTTAACGTTCGTTTCACATTAACGTACAAACTGTTGGCAAGCCAGTACTGGCTTGCTGCAGCTGAATCTACGCCGGAAAGCCATCACAAAGACAGTACAAAAGCAATACAGAGTATGTTTTGGCGGAGTCAGCTGAAAGTTGGTTGTCCGTTTCTTTTTTTGTTATGCTCAGTTCACTCTCCGCTTGCTCAGTTCAGTTTGTGCTTGCTCTTCCGATTTAACTTGACTTGACGGTAGTTGCCTTCTCCAGAAGATTAATTAAGTTTTAACTTTAAGATTAAATGAGAATGGGAAAATCCAAAGCGTTTTCAGTCATAACTTTTAAAAAGTGTAAAAGTGTAGACTGGGTCCCCACCAGTTGGCTAGTTGATGGGGAAGAAGGCAAGCAAGTTCGGTTTCCAAAGGTCACGGTAAAGGACTTTGAAAGTATCCGTCGTATTCCAGGCTCTGTTCCAAAGCCCAGTTGGCCTTTGTGGGAAGTTGAGGTTTGTAAAAAAAGTTACGGTAAGTGCCAAATTAAGATTCTAAATCAGTGTCATTTGAAAAGGCAATTGAAAAGTGTCATTCTGTCATTTTAAACCATAATTGATTCAATGTTTGGTGCTTGTTACAGATACCCCAGCACAGGCGGAAGATAAGGCCCAACGATATTCAGCCACGTCAGACACCGAAGGAAGTGCAACGGAACGTCCACCTGCTAAGCGAACTCGGAGTAACGAGCCTGGAGCATCTTTCCAACTGACCTCTGTCCCATCATCATCTTTATTTCCAACAAACAGTTTGCCTACAATTACTGTTGATCCTAGCAGCGTGAACTTCCAGAACCCAAGCATTATTCCGCTACATGATCCATCTGGTACTTAAAATCATTCTAAAATAAATGAATGCCTGGAATCCTAAAAACCAATCGCCTAACTAAATCGTTTTCTTAAAAAGGCTTCAGCGACCCAAATAACGTTGTAATAACAACACTTGGACCGGACCCGAAGCTGGACACTTTAATTGAGGAGCAAAAAAGTAAGCCACAAATAAAAACAGTTAAGTTTTAGTTAATTAAAAATATTAAATGCGTATAATATCTACGTTTTTTAAATTAATCATTTTTTGCATTAATGTTCCAGCTTTTCATGAGAAGTCATTGATCAACCAAGAGATAATCATCCGGGAACAACGCGAGATCAAGTCCCTTTTACTACAAGTTGTAGCTCAACAAGGTCAAGGACCCAGCAACACATCCGAGAGCCGTGGTGCTGGATTAGCACTTATCCCATTGGTTTCCGAGGCAAATCTCAGACAACTTAATCAGTCTTTGGAAATTCCTGAAAACTTTTCGCGCATGGTACACTTCAATGTTTTATGTCAGCATTAAGTTTTGTAAAAGTGGTTTTGTTTTAAATGCTAAAACGTGTATTATGAACAGGTTGATTCTTTTAAACGGTTTGGAAGGACGGAAGTGACGAAAACTGTGAAGTCTATCCTTTCCTACTTGTTCGAGCAAGAGTTCTCCAAACAAGTTCGGTACACCAGCGTTTCCGGGAAAGTCCCACTCAAGAATACTCGATTAGCTGCTGCAGTCATAGAGGCGGTTCAGTTCTGCCACTCGGACATTAAGCATAGTGAGATTAAGGATCGATTTTCTGCGTGGTTTAGAGGTAGTGTGGATCGCGGACACGGACGAAAATTAAGGCATGGAAACTCCCAGAAGAGAATTGAGAAGGAAAGCCCGGAGGTCGGTCCGGAAGGAACTGGAGCAGATGAAGGAGAAGAGATGCAGGAATAAAATTGTAGTAAATCAAGATTCGAAAAATCCTACTTTCGGTGATGTGAGTATGTATAGCTTGCAAGAGCCAGAAATGTTAACAGATAATATTGATACTAGTGACTCAGAATGCAATGATCATTTAGAAGAAATACGCAAGTTAGATAGTTTAATTAGTTTAGAAAATGAAAGTTTTAGCAAGCGACAAGAGTTAGCAGTCTGGGCCAAGTCAAATAATATTACACATGCCGCTCTTGGTAACCTGTTAGGTTTACTGCAAAATTGGCTTCCAATGGAAAACTTTCCAAAAGATCCTCGTACGTTATTAGGTACACCAAAAAAGACTAAAATACGAGAACTAGCTGGGGGAACATTCCATCATTTTGGTATCAAGGCGTGGTTACTGAAAACTTTAGAAAATGGTATTACATGTTTTGAACAAACACTAGAATCCCTAAAAAACATAGATAATCTCATTTCGTTGAAAGTCGGAATTGATGGAGTTCCTGTAAGTAAAAGTAGCAATCTTCAATTTTGGCCAATTTTGGCAAGTGTTGATCAATCTTTCGATAACAAAGTTCACATAGTCAGCCTATTTTACGGCTCACATAAACCTATTAACTGTCAAGAATACTTAGAACCATTTGTAAAAGAAATGTCAGAGTTAGAGTCAAGTGGACTAGTTTTTAATGGCAAAATGTATACTATTCGTGTCAGATGCATCATTGCAGATGCACCTGCCAGAGCGTTTATAAAAAGTATAATTAATCACAACGGATTTTACAGTTGTGAGCGTTGCTATCTGAGAGGTGAATGGTATAATAACAGATTGGTGTACCCTAATGATGAAATTGGCGACCTTCACACCGATGAAAGTTTTAAGTTACGAACGCACTCAAAGCACCACAAAGGTATCACTCCGTTGATTAGCCTAAAGTTAGATATAATAAGTCAAATTCCTCTAGACTATATGCATCTTTGCTGTCTAGGGATCGTCAAAAAGCTTATCTTAGCTTGGGTCGAAAGCGGTCCAAGTAAAGTGAGGTCAAGAGATTTAAGAGAAATTTCGGATCGTATGATAGCATTACGATGCCAGGTTCCAAAATGTTTTAGTAGAAAACCGAGAAGTCTTTTGGAGGTTCGACATTGGAAAGCGACAGAATTCAGGTCATTTATTTTGTATACTGGGCCTTTTGTTTTAAAAGGTCTACTCGACCCAAAGAAATATAAACATTTCTTACTTTTGCATGTTGCTATGTTTATATTATGTTCCGAATCATGTTCAGACAAAAATTGGATTGAATATGCAAGTAATTTGATTAGAAAATTTGTCTATGATATTCCAAAATTATATCCTAAAGACTTTATAACCTATAATGTGCATTCTATTAGGCATTTGCATTGGGACGTAATTAACCACGGTCAACTTGACCGTTTTAGTGCATTTGAATTTGAAAATTATAATCAAAAATTAAAGAAAATGATACGAACAAATAGCAATCATTTGTCACAAGTTATAAATCGTGTAACTGAACTAGAAAATACAGGCGTTCATGGCTCTTGCAAGGTTCAAAAGGACAGTAACAACTTATTGGCGAATGATTTTTATGTGACTAATGACGGGCGTTACTGCTGCATTAAAAAGAAATGATACTGTTTTTGCACGTGTTTTTAAAGATGTTCGAAACTTAAATTACTATCCGTGTGAAAGTTCTAAATTGTCTATTGTTAAGTTGAATGAAAAAACGAAACTAAAAAAGCTACAAACTTGTAACCTAGTTAAGAAGTGTATGAACTTTGTACTAAATGAAAAATCATATTTGATTCCAATGTTGCATTGATATGTTTTTTATTTTAAATTGTTCATTTTGTAGCTTAATTAAATTGTTCTGCTTTAATAAAATTCAGAATAGTTTACTAAGAATTATATCGTACATAATTATTCATTAATTTCATCGACTTTCCTATAAAAAACCAATGCAAGAAAACAGTAGCACAGCATGAATTCAGCACAGATACGTTACTGATTCGGCATTGTTGCTTCATTGAACCAGCAAATTTGTACAGATGTTGCTATTTTTACGGTACTGGCTTTGTAATGGAAATCCAGGACAAATCCGGCATGCCGGTTTTGCATTGCTGAGTCGGCATAGAATTTCGATGCAGATCCAACAACGCAAAACGGACCATAAATGCATTGGATCTATGCAGTAAAACCCGCACTGGGTCGTTACATTTAGCCGTTGCAATTGTTGGTCAGGTAAACTCATACACCACTTTCTAAAAAGGTTTCAACAAATTTCAATGTGGTTCTACGCAAAGAATTGCAAGTATGTACAACCAACCTATTATATTTTAAGCTAAATGACTACAACTGTCTAAAAAGAAATTACTTCAAAATATATGCTTGTAAATGTAATAATAAAAATGCCTACCAAATATTTATTGAAAAGTGTTGTTTTGATATACATTTTTACATCGAACACAATATATTTAGAGATTGTAGATACAAGGAGGTATAATTAAAATTCAAACTTGCCTTATTTGTTAGGTAGCATGAAGCAGAAACTTATGAAAAGAGATCGTCTCAACAGTTTTAAGCTCGAGCATAAGATAACCATGTTACTTTTAGTTAATGCTCAAACCGTTTCCTCATACTTAGTAAATGGAGAGTCCAGTCAGGGATCACGGGGTCTATATACATCTCTAAGTGTCTATATAGACCCCTGGAGCAAAAGTTGCAATTTTTTGGATTTTATAGAATATGAAAATTTACAAAATATTTGGTTAGTGTAAACAGTGTTTAAAATCACCATTCGGACATTTTGACCCGTTTTATTAAAGTTTGTGTTAAAAATAGTTTTGCTTTAGGGGTGTAGTTTAGGCGATGTGAAAACTCTTCTGTGTGTTGCCATTTATTAGCGGGATAGGTTATTACAAAGCGACTTCTGCCATTGGTTATGAATGCGCCACGGGACATTACAATGAAGAAATCGTACGCAAGATAAACGTACTTTATGTTTCAAATCGGCCTCAAAAGGTACATATGCAATTATATTTCACAATTCAGAGAACAAAACAATGAATCGTTGTATTGAATTTTATGTATGCATAAAATCTGACTTGGAGCCTATTACAAACGTATAGAAGCCCAACATGCATAACAGTTTTTTGACATTTAACGTCTTGTCATGAAAATGAAAAAACTTTTCTGATTTTTCTACAACCAAAAATATATCTTTATTCATCCTGTAAGCCCTTATAAACATGTCATTGCATTCGCAGTTAACTCAGTTCAAATGGTTCCTACTTTCAAACAAGATTAATAACAACGCATTCTATTCAAACTAATAATTACTCACTCAAGCTTGACATTTTTTGGGTTTTTTGTTTTTCACTATTCAATTCACAGGCAAATCAGTACTGCAGACATGCTTTCCTAATTTAGCCCGAGTAAAGAATCTTCTTCCGCATTTGTCACATTCATTGTGTGTGGGAATATGTTGTTCTAAATCATCTGCATTGTTGTATACTTGGCCGCACACCATGCAATCAAAGGGTGGTGCTGTTGTGTGAAGAAATCCATGCAACTCTAATCCCCCACTGTTTTTAAATCTGTTTCCGCACACTGTACACTGAAATGGCATTTCTGCAAGGTTTGTTTCCAAATTAGTACTTGGTTGCGTGTTATCGCCACTATGATGTTTTTCGTGAATCCATAGACGGCGAAAAGATGAAAAAGTTTTTCTGCAATGTTTACAGCTAAGTTTTTCTTCACTGGGCTGACTTATATTTTGACGTTCAGAAGTCTGTTCACTAGAAGATTCGCTTTCCTTGCTCAAAGGAATTTGTTCGCTCTGGAATTCCATATGATTTGTATGAGTCGCCAGATGAGTTTTCAAAGCTCCCTTTCTCGCAAATTTCATAATACAGATGCTGCATTCAAACGGTTTTTCTCCGCTATGCACAACCTGGTGTTGTGACAAAGCCCCTTTTGTAGGCCCTTTGTAGTCGCAAATTTCACAAGCAAAAGGTTTTTCCCCCGTGTGACGAAATTCGTGTTCAGCCAAACTGCTCGAGAAATGAAAACTTTTCCCGCAGGTTTTACACTTGTATGGTTTCTCGCCAGGGATTGTTTCAGTTGTACGATATTGATATTGGCGAATGGGTCTTCCTGTAGCTTGGCTATTAGTATTATTGTTGAACGAATTGTTGGTTTCCATTTTACTAACAATTGCAAAAATTACAGAGAAATGTAAATGTACGATAGAGTCCTATTAATTGAAGCACTTGAATATTGTTGCTTTGAATAAACACCAAATACAGTTTTACTTTTTCAACTGTTCAAACTCAAGGCTTAAAAGTAACTTGCAATATTGCAAAATCAGTAACACTTCACATAAAACACAGCATCAAACAATTGCTGTCTTATGTCAATGTGTACACTTATTAGCTAAAGATACACTTCCAGGAACCGTCATTTTCCGGCATCACCGTTATTATACGTAAAATAATGCGTACATACATGTATAATATGTATGCGCTTCAAAGTCTCCAACCCATGGCCCCTGTATCGTCTTCACGCGTTTTAGTGCTTGGTTTAAGCAGCTAACAAAAAATGAAGGTTATTTGCCGTCAACTCGGGCTTTCGATTTAATTACAATTGATTTTATTGCAGAGTTTATGACTGATTGTTTTGTTAATACATGGGATTCCACACATAGCATTTGAATGTGTACAAAAATATTCTATAACGATATTACACAATCAGAGCATATTTGTTTGGCCTTCAGCAATTTGTTCAATTGTACGAATGTAATAATTACTAATTTATCATCTTGCAAACTGAATAAAGCATTTGCATGAAGTAACATAACATGACTTAATGTAGTCTAGATGTAATAACGCCTGTTCTGTGCCTTATTTATCACGCAAAGGTATGCCAGGTCAAAGCAAACGGATTGAAAAAGTGAAAAAGATTATGTTTCAATATGCATTCCATTTCTAAATTGATCACGCTTGGTTTCCTTTCCAGTTTCCTTGTTTTATTCTCGTCCTAAAAAAATTTTACGACGACACATTGCGTTAAGCACCATTAATTGAATCAAGTAATTAATAACTTATGTAATCTTTTGATTAAGTTTATGCAACAAAAATGCCAATTAAACTAGGTATATTTAATAAAACATCCAACTGAATCATGTCGCACAAGTATTATATCTTTTAATGATATTTCATGAGAATGAACTCAAACTAACTTATGATTCCTTTAAAAGTTTACTTGGAATTTAGTTTACTAAAGTGAAATCATAAATTTACAAAACAAATGTAAATTTTATTCATGGCCAAAACTTAAAATTACTGTGCCTTAAGCCGTTACGATGCGCTGATACGCTCCTTCCAGGTTTGCTGTGTGAGTAATTGCTTTGTCCATACATAGCTGACCTCTGAAACTATCCCCATTTAAATGATTTGCATACTACTAACATTAGTTACAAAGCTCAAGGTCAAAATACATTAAAAACCTTATCAATTCATCAAATAGATAAACCTAAAATGAAATGTATTTGTAAAACTGCCTAAAAATAATTTACAAAACGTTTGCATGAAAAAGCTTTACTTTCTTAAAATATTACTTAACTGTTAAGATTTACTGCAGTATTTTACAGTACGTCTAATCTTTGAAACACTCCGTAACAACTGATTTTGTCTTAGAAATGAATACCAGTTATCAGTCTGTAATAAACTAAAATACAATGAGTAACTGAATCCTGGCTTTATTTACATTCGCACTTTTTATGTACCAATTTTTGCTAAAACACCTTCTTTCTTGATAACATTTTTCTCTCTTATTTTCTACTCACTCAAATTCAGCAACTCATAAAAATATTTACAATACTTTTTGCAATTTAATTTTCTGGATTCAACAGCTGAAGTGCAGCTTTTCATGATTATTCCGTTGACTTCTGAAAAGAAACTCCTTTTCGCAAATGTGACAGCTGAACGGCTTCTCGTATACATGTTCCCGGATGTGAGCTTCAAGTTTACCCCGGTTTTCCAGAATATCATTACAAAATACACATGCAAGAACTGCAAGTCGGTTTTCTGTAAAAAAAAGGTAATCAACATTTAGAAAACTTAATTAAAACTATATCTCAAATACATAACCTTAAAGTCTTAAAGTGCAGGAAGGCAACATACCTGAATGCTTCCAAAGATATTGATTAAGGGCATCAGATTCAGCCGGAACGTTTGTGCCAACCTCTATTCCCCCCTTTGGACAGAAAACAGCTTGAACACCGTGCATGCGTAGTAAATGTTCTTTAAACTTTTCAGGCCTTTTAAAGTGTTTTCCACAATGTTTGCACTCAAACGGATTTTTCCCACTGTGAACTTCTCTTTCATGCCGTATAAGATTTTGTCGTGTAACAAACATTTTCCAGCAACTCTTGCACTCATGTCCACCCACACCTGTATGAGTTATTGTATGATACCTTAACGCTTTCTTAGAGACAAAGCCTTTCTTGCAAATTTTGCATTGAAAAGGCTTTTCACCCAAGTGTGTGAATAAGTGAGAAGTCAGATAACTTTGTGTTGGAAACACTTTCTCGCAAAATACACAAGTGTGCAGTTTTTCTTCTACATGACGAATCTGAGCGTGATTAAGGTAATTATTATAGTTGTAAAAAGAGTCGCCACAAATTTTGCACTCAAACGGTCTCTCCTGAACGTGTGCTCTGATATGGTCTTCTAGCATAGTATATCGAATAAAACCTTTTTGACACATTATGCAATTATATGGCTTAATTGCAGTGTGAACAGCTTTAATGTGTATTGCAAGACCGCTTGAGTATCTAAATTTTTGCCCACAGTCCTTGCATTGATAAGGTTTGACTTTTGTATGGGTTCGATGATGAGATTCCAGCGAATTTTTGTATTTAAATCCTTTCTCACAAACAGGACATTTAAATGGGGTTTCATTGGAATGTACCAGTTTGTGAACCCTGAGCGCGCCTGGCTCTGAACACCGTTTGAAGCACACGTCACACTCAAAGTTTTTAATTCCGGAATGAATTAATTGGTGCTTGTTGTAGTGAGATTTCTGTGAAAAATCTTTCTTGCAAATTGTACATTTATAAGGTCGCTCCCCGGTATGTATTCGCCGATGCATTTTTAAACGTTCACGAGTCGAAAAACGAGCTGGGCAAAAGTCACATAGAAATGGTTTTTCACCAGTATGTGTTCGTGTGTGGTAAGTTAAGTCCCGTTTGTTGTAACAGACTTTATCACAATATTGACATTTTTGTGGGATTTTAGACTTGCGAGGCATGTTGTTTATCTGTTTTAATTAAAGTACAGTACTTAAAGAGTAAATCTAATAGCAATTAGCAATCACAAACTGGAAGTTAACATTTAGTTAAAAACTGGAATTAGTTTTGAGGAAATGATGAATTTTGCGGAGGATTGAGAGTGAGATGAGCAGCGTGCGTGCACGTCGGGTTTGTTTTGGTAAAGCAGCTGACAGCGGAGAGAGCTGAGCTGTGGACGAGAAGAAGCGATGGAAACGGACATGGACCATTACAATACAGAAGCACCACAGTGTCAAAAGGCAAAAAAAATCCCAATGCAATCCCAGAACAAAGCCCAAGCATGTCGTTCTCTGTCCGCATTCTACAATAAACAATTTAGACTATGTACCTAAAATGCAGGTTTTCATGTATATAGATGTAAAATTAATTCGTTTGACTTTGGTTTGCTGTGAAAAATGCTAACATAATGCGGATTACCTGCAAATGGAAATAAAATGTCTGAAGTATCTACACCTTTTTCTTCCTTAATTTACATTATGACTTTACCTAACGTTTGCATAAAGGGAAAAAGTTTTTAAGGCAATGCTACTTGCATTAAGAAGAGGCTTACTTATTATGAGCCAGAATGTTTCCGGCATTATAATAATACATAGAAGAAATGCAATACATTTAATCCCTACAACAAAACGGATAGCAATACCACATCTTACAATGTGATTTAATTCCATGGTAGAAAGTTACATTTATTTTGTAAGGTACTTATGGGTACTTCAGGAATGTAGACATTAAAATGATTGCGCGACAACAATCTTTTTTAGGTATGTTGGTGTGCAGGTTTGCATTTCTTTTTTTGTGCAAAGTTGGTATATGAGTGTGATATTAAAGCACCTGCAAGTAAAACACTAATCCTTTAGCCGTCAATATTGCTTTTTAGGATCGCACAATATCCTTTTCAAAATGTTTCTTTACTGTTGTCTTGTAAAAGGGTAATGTATTTTCCAAACTGCATAAAACCACTTTATGCAAAATAAAAATGTTTCTATTTTGGCATTGTTATAATGCTTAAGGGTTTAAATCTAAGGTGCTCAGTTCGTAAGGTACTGGTATTTAGCTCACCTTTTACATTTATTATTAGTATAAGCAAACAATACAACATGCTCCTGAAAGGTTGGCAAGAAAATTCCACAGAGTTTGCATGCATTTGGGTATCGTTTTAATAAGAAAAGACAAATACTTAAGAAGCTTATTTTTACCTTACCAAAATGAATCTGTACGCAGAACTATTGAGCACGGCTTTTAAAAATACGTTGCTGTCAACTTTACACGCTAAAATTTCCCTTAATATTATTTCTCGGGAAAAATATCAACGGAGTAAAACTCAGCCTTCATGCAGGTTCGACAGCAATCGTACCTTTGAACAGACGCAAACATTCTTCAAGCTCACTAGTTTATCTTAGAAACAGTTATTAAAAATATAGTAGTCGTTTATAATTAATTATTTTACAACTATATATCGCTTATTTCATACTTGTATATCTGGACACCTTGTTTTCAAAAAATACAATAAGTATGGCTATTATTATACCAGAACTTTCGATTGTAAAATCCAAACCGTTTTCAGGATGGACAAAGGTTCGGTCAATCGGAAAGCTACAAATTGTAAGTTAATATTTACTACAATTAAATCTGCAATCTATCACATTGTAAACTTTCATGTCCATTAGTGCTCCTGCAACTTCTTTTTTGTTCATAGTACTACGCCTTGTCTGCGTTTCTGATGATTATCTTTTTATCTGTAACCATACAAGGCGTCAAATTTATTGAAGAAAATCAAAAGTCTGTTCAATACTGGGGACTGGATGTAGGACCTATTTCTGTAATGGGTAAGCCAGCCAAATTTTGAAATTTCTGGAAGCTTATGATTTTTAAATAGTATTAAAGCATGCTTGTTTTTTTCAAACAGTTGTGAAGATCACATGCATGCACCATGTTTGCTGTTCCGTTATTCATAATTGAAGTCTTGCTTCATTTGTTAGCAACCTTGCAGTTATTGGCTATCAATTGGTGCGCTATGGTGAGTAATATAAGTAAAATCTCTTGACCTACAAAGTTTTCAAAATGCTAAATTGAAACCAGATTTTAATCACGCAAATTTTCTATAAATGGTTGCAGGATTTTAAGCGGATTCTAAAATTTGGTGGTTTTGCGTACGCTTGGAGATTTGTTGTCTGTGCAACTACAGCTCTAGCATTTGCGACTGCATTTGTTTTTCTTGAAGATACCAAACTTTTTGTAGTGGCACTGTCAGTGGTATTTGCTCATCGATTTTCGTTTTTGGAAATGAGAAATTACAACAGAGAAGTTATAGCTATTTGCACGCCGTATAACAAATTTTGCTGAAATCAAACAAATGTCAACCTGTCGTTTAGCATCTTACAATAGCATAGGGATATATATACTAAATCTAGATGGGCATATTTCTGATCAAAGTATTTTTTTAAATGAAAACGCTAATGTGGCGCTTTGTACGTGTTCATATCCTACAGCTAATTACGCGTTATGTAACGCGTTATATTATTTTAGAATCTGGTGTACGTTTGGAAGTTATGTCAGTTTATAAAATCCTGTTAAGGTAGGGCGTTATAATTTTGCATTCAGTTTTTCTCAAATTTTGTTGTAGTATATAACTTTTTGCTCTGGAAGTCACTTCAGAATTTTAGTAGTCTTCTTACGTATGTTTGAACAATTCTTCTTGGTTTTTGAATAAACTATATTTAACTCTTGTTTATAGTATAAGCAAATCTAAATCGTTTTGTGTACTGAGTTAACTTTAACAAAAAACAGAATAGGAACGGTGCGTCGAAGCAGCGTATCTACGTAAGATAAGGAGGTAGTAAAACTGGTCGTAATAAAGTCGATTTATAATGCCATAACTTCCAATGCATAGGCTAAATCTATAACCCGTTATATCACATTTTGATAACGTGAAGTTACGTTAACACGTTTTTGCTTATAACTCTGCTCCTTAAAGGAGCAAATGGTTTAATATTTTAAATTTTAATGAATTTTTCTTTGACACGAAATCAAACTGTTTTTTTGTGTTTGCATTTCCTTTTTATTTAATTTACATTTTTGCCGCAAAAAATCAACAATAGTTTCACCAATAAGCAATTCTCACGCTAACCCCACAAACCAAGCACTTCACCAAGAGGTTTCACTTGAAGCTGTGCTCCAGGAGCAAAGCCTCCACCACTGCCAAATCCAAAGAGGGAAGCAATACCGGAAAATATAGCACTAAATATAGTGCCAATTGCTTGGACTATACAAAAAAATATTCGCTTATCAAAATTAGCATCTTCTTGAAAATATTCGTATCTGTACATACGATTAGGTATACTTACAAAGAGGCATGATTTGTAGCTGCGCCGGAGCTGGTGCTGGTGCGGGAGCAGGGGCAGGTGCGGGAGCTGGGGCAGGTGCGGGAGCCGGGGCAGGTGCGGGAGCCGGGGCAGGTGCGGGTTCACCTGCTGGTGGAGCTGCAGGTGGGGCACCTTCTTCCGGTGGGGCACCTTCTTCTGGTGGAGCGCCTTCAGCGGGTGGAGCGCCTTCTTCTGGTGGAGCGCCTTCTTCCGGTGGAGCGCCTTCTGCGGGTGGAGGTGGAGCAGCCGGAGGTGGTCCTGCTGGAGGTGGCGGTGCAGCCGGAGGTGGTCCTGCTGGAGGTGGTGGGGCAGGTGCAGCAGGTGGAGGAGCTGGTGCGGCCGGGGGTGGAGCGGCTGGTCCAATTGGAACTGTAGGAAAATTTAAATTAGAAAAATATATTTGTTTTTTTTTTGGAATTTTCACATTTATCACAAAAATTTAAAATGACACAATTACTTGTAAAATACAATCTGGACTGTGGCTTCACTCTTGCGGAGGAAAGTACCGCAAGTTGAACCAAAACCAAAAGTGCAATGGTAATCCGATTCATGGTATTAGCTTTTAGTGATAAATAAACCCTGGAAACTAAAGCTTCTACAGTATCCAAGTGAATGGTAATAACTTTGAGATTCTCCTAGGCTTTTATACTAAAATTTGCTGGATTTTTAACCAAAAATTTGTTTGCTTTATTTCATAGATAAAGGTAAATTTACACATAAGGTAAAATACAACAATTATTGTTTTGAAGTTTTTTGTAATTTTCTGTCAAGTGGCAGGCCTCAGGTACTTCACACTTGTTTCTATTTTTTTTAGAAAACTTTACACTGATTTGGCATTATGGTAATATTTTCCAAACGCTACACTAACACTTTAAACAAAACAGTTACAAGTTCAAGGACATATTGTACGTAACAGTGCAAACATTACCGGCAGTTTTTGTTTGTTTAAATCTGAACTTGTGGACTGTGTACCTTGTCCTATCGAACTTTGAAAACGTTGCCATGATCAAAGGCAAAAACACTTGCGCGCGTGTAGGAACAATAATGTTTTTGTTTTCTTTGAGTATATCATTCATTAAAGAGCTACATGTTCAATTACAAACCAGCAGTTTCAAAGACAAACATGCCCACGTTCTGTGCATGTGATTGAGTTCCAGATATTTAATTCAAATATTTGAATTACTTTAATGAAAAGCACGCCTGTTGTAAATGATTTTAAACATATACGCATACATATAAGGCTGTTTGACTGGCTGTCAATTAAACTAGTGCTATTCCATGCAAAAACAGTATGACTAGTACAATACATGCTGGTATTCTAAAATACAAAAATCGACTTAGACTTTGACAAAAAACATGTTTTGGTAGTTCCAAACCCCATATTTCTTAAAAGTGCAGCAGGAATTATGGCCATGCAAATCAAATATTTAAATGATTACAACTGTTGCAGTATTGGGAAGGCAGTACGCTTTGAAATTGACCCAATACGTTTTTAGGGCTTTTTAGTTGTGCCGAGTTGGAGTTGGTAAGTTACGTATTTGTATTTTATCTAAATACTTTTAGACTTATAGTGAATGTGTTTCCACCAATTGGAATATTACATGCAATTATTTGTGTGAAAACTTTATTTATTCAAGGGCATATTTCAATTGACAATAATATTAATTAAATACACGTCTAAACACATAAATTATATCTAATTGTTGATTTTTAGAAGACGGACGCTAAATGTTTTTGCTCCTTTTCGTAAAACGGTTTGTAAATTTAACTTTATGACAAGTCACGCAAACTTGAAACTGTACTATACATTGTAAGTTTGTATCAGTATGATTTACATCACAACACAAAAAGATTTTCTTCGTTTCTCATTTTCAAATGCCTTACGAAGCAAATCTATGGTTTCCGAATCTAGGTCAGTTCTTTCATTCTCAGCAATCCAAAGCGGAGTTAATCCATGTTTATTAACTGCACTTGCACTAGCACCACATTCTAGTAATAACTGTATCGCTTTGTCAGCATTTATATCAGCATATGCAGCTAAGTGTAAAGGTGTATGCCCTTTAACATTTTTTGCATTCACGTTGCCTCCGTACTGTATAAACAATTTAATAGCATCAATATTTCCACATTCAGCTGCTACATGAAGCAACGTACATCTATATACATCACGTTTTGATGGATTTGCACCAAAAAGCAACAATGCCTCCAAAATATACTTATTTTGATTATCTTTTAAAAATATTGCGGTGCGTAGCGCTTTGTCAAGATTTAGAAGAGAATACCCATATCCGCTTAACACAATAGCTAGAAAGACAACGGTTTGTAAGTTTATAAACTTTCTCGCAGTAGCTTCTGCAATTAGCAGTCGTATGCTGCGCAAACAAAAAATATCGCTAATCCCCTTTTGCACTAACAGTTTAACAAAATTCTCAAAATACTCTGGATCTTTGGCACTGAGTGCTACATGAAAAATTGTATGGCCGTTAACATCTGTTGCATACACGTTTGCGTTTTGATCAATCAAATATTCTAACAGATCTAGGTGAACCTTACTCATTAGAATTGGGGTTTGCTGTAGTGCAGGTAGCATTTCTTCAATACACTTTCTATCAGCATCCACTAATACGCTCAGTATTTGAAGCTTTTGGCTTATTACAGCATCACTGTTAGACCAACTGTTGTAAACACAACAATGTACCAGAAATTTGTATAAACTTGAGTGTTTACTTGCGCGAAAACGTTTGAATAGGTAGTCGAATTTAGAGAAGCTTCCAATTTTTACAGCAACATGCAATGGAGTTAAAACAATTTCTTCAAAAATTAGTTTGGGAGAGCGGCTGTTTAAACGAAGCTTATTTGAAAACTTCCATTTGTCAAATGGCTGACTTTCAATAAGTTCTAAAAACTCAAAACATTCTTGAAGAAAGCTTAATGATGCATGTTCAACGGCTTTCAACAAAAGATCCGGCCAGTTACCATTAGAACTCAAGAGTCCAGAATTTGTGATATTTCCAATATGGCTAAATAGCCGAAAGATTCCAATAAAGTTGTGATGAGCACAAGCTTCTAATATTATGTATAGCTGTGAGGGAGGAATATACTTCAGTTTAGTGCATATTATGCAAGTTTCAGGTTTGAATGTTTCGATAAGCTGTGCGTCCACAAAGAATGCCAAAGTTGAGTTGGAAAACCGTTTAGTTTCTTGGTTAAAATTTTGACTTGCTACAAAAATGAAAAAAAAATATTGAGTAATGATGAACATTCAAAAGATTTTAACTGAAAATGTACAATGCTTGCCTGTCACATATTTTCTACTCAAAGTATTATATTGTTGAACTTCCAAAATATCCAGCAACAGTTCAGCTGCTAGATTTTGTTGTATGGAGTTGTGATTGGTTGGGTTTTCTAGCGTTTTAACCACAAACTCAGCAAGCAAGTATTCGGCATAAGTTCTATGGAAAAACTGAACTTGTTGATTCAAAGACCCACTTGCCTGAATAGTCATAACTCCAATTGAGTTCACACTTTTGATTACATCATCGTCATAGTCGTCAATGTAAAACGCATTGCGCAACACATCCGCAAAATTTGGAGCTAGTACATCAGCAGAAGCGGCAACATGTTGGAGTTTTAATTTAATCAGGTTTTTATCAAATCGATTTCGAAATCGATTTTTCATCAGCCGTTTGTACATTTCAAATATTGAAATAACATTTATATCAATTTGTATTACGGTGTTCAAATTAGAGTAATTCCTTGCATCTTCAAGGTAAATATCCGCAAGCATAGCGCACTGCAGCGGAATTCCTGCAATGTCGTACTGTTCAGAAGTCAGGTTTCTTCGTACAGTATTTATTAAATGACTTGCAAATCGACTCAGAGAAGGGGTGCATGGAATGCTAGCTTGATAAAACCAAAACTGCTCTAGAAAACCTGTTTGGTTAGACGCATTAAAAGGAAGTATATTGTAAGATAGCGTTCCCAAAATTTGCTCTAGCTGTTTTTGTTTGTGTGGTCGGGTACTCACAAATATCCGAATATTTGAAAAGTTGCGATTGATAGTGGAAAGAAATGTTTCTGCTAAGTCATACTGACGTGACTCCAGTTCATCAAATCCATCAATAAAAATCTCAATAGTTTGTTGGTTAGTCTGAAACATCAACTGTAGTATTTTAAATCCAAATGAAGAACACGAAACTAAGGATGCCAGACAAGTACAGATAACCGATTTACTAATCGGTGCTTCAACCACAGGAATTTTTCTTATTAGGTCAAGACATGATATAAACAAGCATACTCTTTCAGGATATTTGGTTTGTAGTTGATTGCACAAACTAGCCAACAACGTAGTTTTGCCCATTCCAGGCTTGTCAGCCAAGCATACAGGCATTCTGGCGCAAACATCAGAATCAATGAGTTCGAGAAATTTTGACTCTTCAAAACTATTCTGTGATCCGTGAACATATTTCTGAATCAAATGTATGTTTCCGTTAGACTTCTTCCAATATATGTTGTCTTCAGTATTTACAAATAGATGAACCGGTGTAGTGCCCATCATTTTGACAATTTTGTCAAAATCAGTTTGAAAATCCAGAAGAAGAAATCTAGTAGTTATTTGATTGTGCTGTGATGAGGATTTGTCAACTGCATTCCTACCAGCCAACTGGGAAAGCTTAGCTAAGCTTATGCCTTCAAAAAGAAAAACATCTGTACACTGCTCCTTAAATATATTTCTGTCGATTTTTCTTTGTGTTGATAAAGAGCGCGAAATGTAGTATGGTGGAGGTATAGGAACATTATGTTGAACAATTACAAGTTTCTTATCCTTGATAAGCTCCAACATGTCTAAATGCGTGATATTGGTATTGAGAAAAAACTCAGCGTCTCCGGCGCTCAGTTTGCCAAGAACATCTTTTAGGGTAAGGTCATGTCCACAATACTGCACCTTTCTACCCAGAAGCATAGCTTGTGTTGTTTCATCTAGATCACACCAAGCAATGGAGTCGGTTATACGTAAGAGCACATTTTGTCGAAGGTTTGCTATAAGAATGAAAAGTTAGTTTTTAGATTGAAAATCCAATTAATTTTTTTAAACAGGAATTACATAGCTTGTTGAAAGTACTTGCAAAATTGTTCCAGCCGCATGTGTGTTCTAATATGTTCAGCAAGGTTACTAGTTTTGCGTTGCTTGCTTCCCGTGATTTCCAATCTATGAGAAGATCTTCGACAACATCCAGAATGTTCCTTTTGTCCAAGGTAATATCATGTCGCAGTTTATGTACAAAAAGAGAAGGTGTGCCTAATGCTCGTGAAAAAATGGTCCAACTGTTTTGAACTATTGCAATTTCTGATGACTTCAGCAACGTTGTCAAAATAAGGTTGATGGGACATTCTATTTATTACAAAACACGTTTATATTGTGAAATAAAATACATTTAGTTTCCATTTGGTTTCTTTAAAGAAATATACACATTAGTTAAAAGATGCTATTTGTATTACCTTTTTCTCCAACAATAAAATTTTTCATTTTTGAGGTCTCACTGAACACTTTATATTAAACAGCAAAAATGTGTTTATATAGAAACGATGCAGCAACTTAATTCCAGCAAAAAATTTAACCAAATTACTCTCATGAGATATGTGGCTTCATTGAACCAAAGTAGGGCTTATGATTGTCAAGATTTATACATTACTACTGTATGTACGATAACATACGTTATCTAAATACTTAATCCGTAGTTTGTCAGGTCAGATAAAATATGTATAGTGTACTCACATGACACTACAAACTATTGAGACACATAATTGCAGAACACGTCAAACATGATGTTCACAAGCAAAAAAACTTTTTCTGTTTATTGCCTTAATTCTTATCGTTAATCCTATGTGAAAATAATTCTTGTTTTCGCGCCTGATATGAAAAATAAAAAAACAACAAATATTGAATTGATCGTGCAAATACTGTGAAGTACCACTGCGCCAATGACTATGTAATTATAACTATTTGATTTTTTTAGACGATCTGCGTATAAACTGGCATGTAGTAACGATGCATTTTATGGGTAATAAATTATGACTAATCAATTTGCAAGAAAAAACAACGCCTTTAACTCTGTCTTATGGATTTTTTTCTGCCACCGCCGTTGGAAAATCCTTAAAATATTTTGCCCTACATGCTACATGTGGTCAAGTGAACCAGAATATTTTGAGGTTGGCCGCTCCGCGGTGCATTGAACTTATGCTATGAGGATTAATATGTTTATGCTAAGTAATTTTATGATTTTATATGTTTGCGTAGTCATAACAAAATGGAAAAGCTTACCAAGTTAAGACATTTGAAAACGTAAGTGTATTGCAAAAATTACAGTTTTGTGGTAATCAAGTCTTGGTGTATCATACGTCACCTTAATTCGGCCGTGGATACTGCACTTCTGTTTTTGTAAAAATTATGTGGTCAAATACTTCAATACAGAAGTGACTGAAAACAACAGCGTGCAAACCACAGGTTTTCTATAACTACACAATGATTAGCGTAGTTACGTCAGGAAAGTTAAAGAAGTAAAGCAATGCTAAAATATAGGAATTTTTCTTTCCTTATTATTATGAATGCATGGTTGTGCAGATAAAAAATTTGCTATTCAGTATGGAATTTCAAAGGTATTTTTGTGCATTTATACATTTTAAAAATTGATTATATTACACATTATTGTTCCGTATTTTAAAACGCATCACAATGTACATATAATGTGCTTATCTTTGCATTAGTAAGGCTCTCATGGTACCCCTAACAACTCCCTTGTTATAATTCAGAACGCTTAATCTTCCAATTACGAATTGTGTTCCGTAGGAATACAAAATTAACTTACAACTACGGCAAAACTTTCTCATAATCTTATTATTTTCTCCATTTCCCCAGTCGTTACGTTTCCAAGATATCAACGTTCTACTTCCTCCAACTTGTAATAAGCAACCCAACTCCAAAATAAAAGTCCAACCAGCTAGCACAAACACAACTGTAATTATCAAAGGCAGCAATGTCAACAACTGAAGGTTTGACCAGTATCGAAAAATAGCAAAGTTCATGTAAATCCCTGTGAGCTCCGTAAATCCGTGAAACCACACTAGGTACAGACCATCTCCACAATTTATCAACATATTTGCATGTGACACCTGAAATGACCTGTAGATAAATGATAAATCTTGAAAATTGCGAATTCTGTTTTTGCAAGCATAGCTTTCTCGTTTTAAATTCAGTTCTCGTGTAATAAAGAAGTAAATGTAAAAACTATAAGTTACAGCTAAAACTGTTGCACACGCTGAGCCTGATATCATTGCAAGGCCTAAGTAAGTGTGAACTAAAACTACAGTAACATAAACAGATAAAGTAAAATAGTTTGTAGGAATAAGTCTTCCCATAAAAACCAATGACTGTGGAAATAGTACACTAATTGTGAGCAATATAGGGAACAAAATGACATAAAAAGCTATTATTAGACAAACGGTTCCATCTACGAGAAAAAAATAAGCTTTATTGGTTTTATAAGCTGAAATAGAGTTGTTTTCATCTAAATATTTAGAAACAAGTCCCAGTATTTATAATGAATCTGAATATTGCATGAAAATGTTTACCAAATATATTTTATTGTACCTTGCAAACTGCTAACAAAAGGCAAAAACCCATTCCATTGTGCAGAGATTTCTTGACCAAACCAATGTGTCAAAGAAAACATAGCTATTAGCAATAGCAAACCGAACCACCATGCCAGTGTCAAATAGAAATTATCTTTGTCTCCATTAGACAAAGCGTCTAGCATATGAAATATGCAACTTACTGCCCAAACCAAACAGCAGTTTAAATTTATGTTTACTTTGCGCGCCAAGTTGGCATCATAGGTCATTTTTAGTTTAGAAGGATTAAAACTAAAAGCTACTCCACCTGCCTTTTGACTGTATTTTGGGCAAAAGGAAATCAGGGGCCATTGCTAAAATACGTAACGCAAAAAAACCGATTTTTTGACCACTACCCCCCTCCCCGTAACGCAGTAAACGAATAATACTTTACATTACGCTTATGGCAGCGTAACGCTTCGTCAAACCCCTCCACCCCCCTCGGGGTGTTACGTATTTTAGCAATGGCCCCTCATTAGAAGTAAATTTCTAGAAAACATTTTGCAATCCCACAAGTTTTGGTGGTGACACTGTTTAGCAGAGTTTTCAGAATGTTGAATGCAGCACAATCGATTGCTAGGTTATAAATGAAAATTGAATGTTAGTACAAGACAACTGACAGGGCCGACAATATATTTTATTTATCTAGTCTAAGGACATGATACCAGCAATTTATTTCAACTAGATGAAACAAAACCAATCAACGTGAAACATTAGTTGGCTTTTCTCTATTGTTTGAAACTTGGTACTTAAAAAACTACACAATCAGTTAAAAAATCATGTTTAAAATTAGTCATTAATTTAAACCCTGATACAAAACAAGTACTTTTAATTTGTCTATAAATATTTAGTACGTCATTGCAAATGTCAATGCCGAAATTATCCAAACTTTTAGACTAATGATGTTAGCACATTACAACTTTACTATGTATTTTTGAGACTCTCCAGATAATAACTCAAATACTGTGTTATTATGTAAAATATATTGATAATTTAGTCAAATTAAGTTGACTGACATGAAGATAAGTTGATGCTTAATGCTTAATTTTGTAATGCTGTACTTGGAATATTTTGTGACATTAAAAGCTTAATTTGACATTTAAATTCCTTAATTTTGAATGTGAACTTTACGGAAGCGTTATGCGTTTTTAGTAAGATACACAGTACCGTAGTGAATCCAAAATGACTAACAGGAAAGAAAGAAACTCGTTAATGGCATAATTTTGTAAACGTCCAAATGGTTTTATTGTAATTGTGCAAGCAAATCTGTTATCAATCCATTGCATCAATGCAGCAGTTGAGCATAAACTATTTCAATTATATTAGCGGATGAAGTTAATCAAATAGAGTGGTTTAGCCTTATTGCCATTTCAATGAACAAAGCAAATAGTGCTTAAAACATTTATGTAAAACTTTTCACTTTAAAATGTTGGCATATTGTTGCACAACGCAATCCTTATACCGATAATCAATAAAATGAATAACTGCTGCGCTGATGCCACCACGACTTCACCCAATTTCAAATTCAAGGTAATCCAGATTGCAAACATATAATGTAATACGTAATTATGAGTCCCAAAAGCTGTAAATATTAGCAAATATCAGACTTCATCTCCAAATTTAATTTTAGCAATCAAGTTAGTGACAAGTGTAAAGTAACACGTACATTTGCCAAAGTCGAAAACGTCACCGGAAACACATTGAAAGCTCTAATTGCCACTGAACTGCCATTTATTTCCGTCATAAATGGCTGCATCACGGAACATTGAATCTTCTTTGGAATGGGTTCGGTTATAAACCACGTTTGGAAACAGGATACCTGTGTAAAACATGCTTAATATTTAATTTTATAAAACATTGATATGCACAAAGCATTTATATACATACCTTACTACAGATACTGGCCGCTGTCAGTAAATTCAAATTGACACTAAAGAGAAAAAACAACAGTTGCACCCAATCAAAAACTGCTATCTTCACAACTAGCCCTATATACAGCATAACAGCATAGAAGAACATCGTGTCCAAGTTGGACAGTCCAACATAAAACATCCAACAGCAAATCCAATTAGTCCATTAATTTCACTACTTAGGCATTGCAGTGTACTGTAATGCCTAAATACCACACGCCAATCGTACTCGCTAATCAGTGTGTCCGATATAAGTTTCACAGCTTGGTACAAGGTTACCACGTGCACCAAAAGAAATAATTCACAGTACAAGGGCAAAATCATTCTAGATAATAAAAGCATTGCTTGTTAAACCTTTTTACTAATTTTTAAAATGGAAATTTCTATTTCGTTTGAATTTTTTTACCTTGGTATGTACGTCCACACGGTAAGTACTCCAATAAATGAGTCTTCTAAAGAATAGCTTAAAACACCGTCTGATGTAGAGTTGTGGAGTTTTGCGGGCAGAAAAAAGTTATATCTACCTATACTTACTACGTTTAGCCAAGCATTTGTAAAATCTATTTTGTTCAAATCAGCAGCAGAAATACCTAGCAGTTTTTGTCTTTTATGGTAAACATTAAGCACAGCAAAACTTGTATAAACTAAAGCTATCAAACAAGTGGCACATCATACAGAAATTTTGCGAAGGTTAAACCTAAACCTTCTGTCGGGTAACATAAAAGGAAAATATTGTTGTACAGTAAATTCTGTCTGGATAAAAGTCACCAAATTTTGATAAACTTGTTCCTTAAACCAAAGTTGATACAATATTAAAACCTTTGCTGAATGAGACGCAACGGTGTTTACAACATCAAAAAACGCCATGGGATTTCTATCTCCGGTCCAACGCGATTTTCGGCACTCACCAATGAACCAAATTAAGTGCAAGAAGGCAGTTTATCATTGAAACACATTTTTGAAATATGCACTTGTATACAACAAGTTTGTTTTGTTGTTGTTTCAGACCAAATGGACAAAATCCCATATAATAGGCTAAATCAAAATATGTTATTAGAAATCCTGATATACAGGATGGGGATACTAGCTTTTGTTGGTCTGAAAGTAGCCGCATTTTTTTATGATTTTGTAATGGTCACAAGTCTAACACTGACATGCAAGGATGAAATTAGGTTGCTCTGCAACAATTGAAACGCGCTATCAAATAATTAAGGCTACTTAATAAATAATTTTACAAATGCACTCGTGGGTGTAATTTATTGTTCAAGTTCCAAAGCCAAGGTTCAGCGCTCCACTTTATTTGAAAGAAACTTTCAGGGCAATTCCACAAAACTATCCATCCATAACACACTGTTGTGTAGCTACGCTCTAGCTAATACAACCAAATTTTTATAAGCTTGCCCCAGATATTCTAAGCAATCCCGTCATTATTTAATTGCCTGCAAATTAAATGACTTGCAATCTTGAAAGAAATATGCTTGTTAGAAAACATCAATAAATTGTTCCATTCAAGCACTAATAATTTTACACATTACAAAATTACGTTCTAGCAAATTTGCCCTAGATACAATATTTAATAAAATGAGTAGTTCACAATTCTAAATTTGAATTGCGTAAAAAGCAGACTATAAAGATTTTTGATTTTCCAAACCGATATAAAACATAAACATTTATTCTTTAGTCAATCACAAAACTGATATTAATAGTATTACCCCACCATAAGCAAAGCCCACATTGTACCACGGACCACTCCCTTGTGGAATTTCAAAAAGGTTAGCCTACCAATTACATACTGTTCACCATAAGAATATAAAATTAGCTTACAACTACAATAATACTTTCGCATTATTTTATTTCTTATATCACTTCCCCAGTTTTGTGTTTTCCACTTTCTTAAAGTTTTATTTCCTCCCACAAGTACCAAACATCCAACATGTGATACAAAGTTCCAACTAATCATCGCTAGTAAATTTTCGATTACCATGGGCACTAATGCTATTATCTGTAGCGCAGGCCATTAGTGGATTATAGCAAAATTGAGATAAACTGCATTGAACTCCAAAATTTCATGAAGCCACAAAATGTACAGTCCACAGCTACAGCAAATCAACATGTCTGCTTGAGCCACTTGCAATGCCCGGTAGGCAACTGGCAGTCCCAAACCGCTACGGATGGAATCTTGACAAGCATAATGTTTTCATTATTCGACAAGCATTTTTGCAGTATTTTAAAGCATTTTAAGAGTTCAATCACGTGAACGTCATGGCAACCACCTTCATTATATTTATGTTTCATATACCCACTAAGATAATTTTTATCGTGGTTTATTGATAATTGCCAACAAAAGCAAAATTAACTTGACCTTGTAATTGTGTAAATTGTTTTATTACCGTAACACATGCAAATTGGTTTTCAATCAATTAGCACCGCTACAACCGTTCAATAGTGATTGATTTCGATAATCGATCATTTCGATTTTGTAAGAGTGGAGTAGTTTTTTCCTTCGTCCATCAACAAAACTATCAATATTCAGTCGGACTGAATGGTGGTAAACAATGCTATATAAAAGGTTCTGCACTATAAACTTTACAGTAAACTATGAACTTTTTTGCTGCAGTATAAACATAATATACATACACCTTACTAATGGAACACAATCTCGGTTGTCTACGCTGATACTAACAGGACGTCTAACAGTTTTGAAAATATTCTTATGCTGGTGCAGATTGTAGGCATATAATGTAGAACGTAATAATAAGTCCCAAAATCTGTAAACAGGAGCAAGTGGCTCATTACACTTGTAGTAAAAATTATGTCAAGCAATGGTATTTCTAGCCATACATTTGCCAACGTTGAAAACGTTATTGGAAACACATTGAATCCCCTGATTGCTATTGATTTGCTGCTTACTTCTGTCAGGAATGGTTGCACCATGGAACACGGAATCTTTTTTGGAAGGGGTTCCGATATAAACCACGTTTGGAAACAGGTTATCTATGCAAAACATATTCAATATATAGTGTTTATAAAACAATTCATTAGGGAAAAACGTACCTTGCAGCAAATGTTGGCCGCTGTTAATAAAGTCATATTAACACTGACGAAAAAAGCCAAAATTTGAATCCAACCTAAAACAGACATTCTTTGAACTAACGCAATATACAACATAATAGCGTAGAAACAAATTGTATCCAACATGCAACCTCCCATGGCAAAACCAATAAATCCGTTTATTTCATTACTTAGGAGTTTTAAAATGTTGTAGTGTCTAAATACCACACGCCAATCACACTCACTAACTAGCGTTGCCGACATAACTTTTACAGTTTCATGTAAAGTTAGCACATGAACTAAAAGAAAAAATTCACAGTACAAGGGCAAAATGTTCCTAGAAGTTAGACAAAAATTGTTACAAAACCGTTCTTTGAATAATAAAGGAACATAAGGTATTACAATTACCTTGACATGTATGCAAACACGGTAAGATATCCAATAAGTGTGTCTTCCAAACAAATATTGAGGACTCCATCAGACGTTTCGTTAAATGTTTTTGGACTCAGGAAAAAGTTATACCTGCCTTTATTAATTGCGTTTAACCAAGCTTTTTTAAAATGTATGTCGTTGAAATCTGTAGCGGAATGTCCCAACAGAGCTTTTCGTTTATGAAAAACGTTAACAATAGCAAAACATGTGTACACTATTGCTATCAAGCTAGCCATATACTTTATACATATTTTGCGTAAGCTAAATCTTTGAAAATTCAAAATTAGGGGAACGTGTTGTTGTACAGTGAATTCAGTCTGCATGAACTTCACCAAATTTAGGTAGCCTTTTTCCTTTCTCCAAAGTTGATATAAAATTAAAAGCTTTGTTGAATGTGAAGCTACTGTGCTTACGGCATCAAAAAACGCCATTGGATTCCTATCTCCGGTCCAAGTCGTTAAACGGCATTCACCAAGGCACCAAGTAAATGCGAGAAATATGTTTACTACTGCAAGAATTTTTTGGAACATGCAGTTGTATATACCAAGTTTATCTTTTTGTTGTTTCAGACGAAAGGGACAAAAGCCTATGTAATATGCAAAATTAAAATATGCTATTAAAAATTCTGTGATTCCAAATGGGGAAACAAACTTTTCTTGGTCTGAAAGTAGTTGCATTTTTGGTTACGATGGACTTGCTGGTTGAAATAGCAAGCCGAATGCTAAAACTGTCAAGTCAAAATATTTTTATTCTACAAGTATCGGATGCCTTGTCAAACAGAGCAAGCTTCTTAATACAATACAAATATTATGGTCGTGGGTGTGCTTACCTTCCTACGTAAAATCACCGATTGGAACGTAATGGTTTTTGAGCTTCAGTGAGCAAAAAAGTATTTATTAACTTAACCCAAATGTACAAAATGAAATAACTCTGTCATTGTTTGACCTCTACAAATTGAATGACTTTTAATACGCACACGTGAAAAGTTTCATTGTGTCTAAATGTACACTTTGCAAAATTACTTCTTCAAGTAAATATATGTGTTCCAGAAAAAAATTAATTTTAAAAGATTCATTCAAGTTCCATTAAAAAAGGATCGCAACAGTTTCTTGAAGTTGATTTTCAAAGTACAATTTAATTATTAATATTTGTCAAATAAGGTTTAACCACCAACCAAATTTGTTAATAATTCATGGTGTTAGCCGACCATAGTGTAGCTTCATAGCCTCTTAATTTACAAACCGAATAGTATTTACAATTTTGTGTGTACAATCTTAAAGTTGTATGCGTTGGCACAACTGAAATCTTATATATACACAAACCAGTCAATGCTAAACCATTAAAATGCTTGCTGTTACAAATCAAGAAAATTCATGATAACTAGCAGATTTTAGTTGGTTTAAAGCCTATTTAACCAGGTTTAGATTCCGTTTGATCTGTCGACACCCCATTTATCCTGTTTTAGCCCCAATGTAACCTGGTTTAGACACCATTTTGCCGGTCTGGACACCAAAAATAAAGTCGGACACACTACTCTTTAATAAGCTCATGTTGAAGCAGCAAGCTAATAGTTAACACAATAAAATACAGTTAGCTGACTTGATCCAAACTTAAAGCAGATTTCATGACAATCCAGATTGTAGGCATATTATGTAATACGTAACGATGAGTCCCAAAAGCTGAAAATATAAAAAATACTTAAACAATTCTATAGCCTTACTTGTATTTGCAGTGATAAGGACAAAACTTACATTTGCCAAAGTTGAAAAAGTAATCGGAAACACATTGAAAGCTCTGATTGCCACTGATTTGCTGTTTATTTCATCCAAGAATGGCTGCACAACGGAACATGGAATGGAATTTGGAATGGGTTCGGATATAAACCATGTTTTGAAACAGGATATCTGTGTAAAATACACTTAACGTTTAATTTTATAAACATTTAAATAAATAAATGCTTACCTTAGAACAGATGTTGGCCGCTGTTAGTAAATTCAAATTGACACTAAAGAGAAAAAACAACAGTTGTACCCAATCCAAAGCTGCCATCTTCAAAACTAACCCCATATACAGCATAACAGGGTAATAAAACATTGTGTCCAACATAAAGAATCCAATAGCAAATCCTATAAATCCATCAATTTCTTTACTCAGGTATTGCAATGTATTGTAGTGCCTAAATACCACACGCCAATCGTATTCGCTAAATACCATTCCCAATATAAGTTTTACGGCTTGGTGTAAAGTTAGCACATGTACCAAATAAAACAGTTCACAGTATAAAGGCAAAATCATTCTAGAGAACAAAAACATTTTTGGTAAACATTTCAACTAAAACGAAATTTGTAAGCTTTTACCTTGTTACGTACGCCCAAACAGTAACAACTCCAATAAAGGAGTCTTCTATGGAAAGATTTAAAACACCGTCTGGCGTTGAGTTGAAGGTTTTTGCGGTCAGAAAAAAGTTATATCGACTTACACTTACTGCGCTTAACCAAGCATTTGTAAAATCTATTTTGTTCAAGTTAGTAGCAAAAACGCCAAACAGTTTGTGTCTTTTATGACAAACATTAAATATAGCAAAACTTGTATAAACTAAAGCTATCAAACAAGTGACACGTCTTACAGACATTTTGCAAAGGTTAAGTCTTTTATCGGGTAACACTATAGGAAGACATTGCTGCACAGTAAATTCTGCTTGTATGAACTGCACTAAATTTAGGTACGCCTTTTCCTTAAACCAAAGTTGATACAACATCAGAAGCTTCCCTAAATGAGAAGCAACGGTGCTTATAATATCAAAAAATTCCATGGGAATTCTACTTCCCGCCCAACTCGCTTTTCGGCACTCACCAAGGTACCAAATTAGTGCAAGAAAGCAATTTATCATTGAAAGAAATTTTTGAAATATGCACTTGTATATAACAAGTTTGGTTTGTTGTTGTTTCAGACGAAATGGACAAAATCCTATGTAATATGCAAAATCAAAATATGTTATTAGAAATTCTGAGATCCTGAATGGGGAAACTAATTTTTCTTGGTTTGAAAGTAGCCGCATTTTTTAGATCCTTTTTTAATGATAACAAGCCTAATAGTCACAAACATGGATGAAATTAGGTTCTTCGGTAACAACTGAAATGTGTTTCAAATACTAGTACTACTTTAAAAATAATTTTACAAGTATGTTCGTGGGTGTGGTTTATTGTGCAAATTGTAAAGCAACTGTACAGTGAAAGAAAGTGTTTGTTTGATTCCATAAAACTATCCAATTGAGCATAACATCTTTTTGTGTGGTTACGCTTCAGCCAATGCAACTGAAAATTTTATAAGGTTAGCTCAAATATTCGAATTCCAATCCCGTCATTATTTGATTGCTGCAAATTGAATGACTTGCAATCTTGAAAGTAAAGGATTGTTATTAGGCTTGTTAGAAAACTTCAATAAATCGTTCCATTCTAGCACTTGTAATTTTACACATTAGGATATTACATTCTGAGTATTAGCGGATGTTGACACCAAAAAATGAACTTTCTTGAATTTCAAAACTTTTACCATATAATGATAGTAGGACCAGAGAAAATAGCCCGTGCAAAGTATCAGCCCTCCGAAGTAGCTGTGGCGGCGGTGGTGACGAAAAATATTTTTTCTAGGTGTCGACGGAAAAAATTTCAAATTTCTCAAAACTGGATTATTACAGGATTGTGATTTTTTTCTTGGAGTATAAGGAGTAAATGCGCAATTCAATGGTGTATAGACATCACGTTAATGTGTATGTATTTTTTTCACAAAAATTAATTTTCTAAAATTTTCAAATTTTTATCCTAATTTTTGGGGGATGCAGCCGCGTCCATTTTTAGGAACCACCCATAAATCTTCTAATTTAGACTGTCCATATTAAGTAGGTATTTTCTGAACTATTGCAGCAAATTTCATGTAAAAACTCGGTTTGTTACAAAATATATGACAATAAATTGAAACCTGAAGTGTCACGGAAAATTGATCAAAGTTGAAAAATAGCAATATCTTTTTCTCTTGTCATCATTTTCGAAATCTGGGAATACACACTCGAGCTAAGTGCATTAGGATTCATTTGACATATTAACTGTCAATACCTGATGAGGGACCACGGTGGACGGCTTGGCTACTTTTGTCCCACAATTCATTCAGTAAAAGTGTCCTGTTCAAACTAGCAAAATCGGATGTTGCCTTGTAATTTTTATGTTTGAATAGGAATTACATTTAAAAGTAGCCCCTTGTTTTTTAAATCATTCACTTTAATATCCAAAGTGCATAAAACCTAGGAATTGCATAAAAACATCCGATTTTTCTTGTATGAACAGGACACTTTTACTGAATGAATTGTGGGACAAAAGTAGCCAAGCCGTCCACCGTGGTCCCTCATCAGGTATTGACAGTTAATATGTCAAATGAATCCTAATGCACTTAGCTCGAGTGTGTATTCCCAGATTTCGAAAATGATGACAAGAGAAAAAGATATTGCTATTTTTCAACTTTGATCAATTTTCCGTGACACTTCAGGTTTCAATTTATTGTCATATATTTTGTAACAAACCGAGTTTTTACATGAAATTTGCTGCAATAGTTCAGAAAATACCTACTTAATATGGACAGTCTAAATTAGAAGATTTATGGGTGGTTCCTAAAAATGGACGCGGCTGCATCCCCCAAAAATTAGGATAAAAATTTGAAAATTTTAGAAAATTAATTTTTGTGAAAAAAATACATACACATTAACGTGATGTCTATACACCATTGAATTGCGCATTTACTCCTTATACTCCAAGAAAAAAATCACAATCCTGTAATAATCCAGTTTTGAGAAATTTGAAATTTTTTCCGTCGACACCTAGAAAAAATATTTTTCGTCACCACCGCCGCCACAGCTACTTCGGAGGGCTGATACTTTGCACGGGCTATTTTCTCTGGTCCTACTATCATTATATGGTAAAAGTTTTGAAATTCAAGAAAGTTCATTTTTTGGTGTCAACATCCGCTAATAGTTACTCTCTAGCAAATTTGCTTTAGTAGTGGATCATGAGTAATTCCAAATTTGAATTGCGTAAAAAACAGATATTTGATTTCTCGACTCAATATATAGCATAAACATTTATTCTTTAATCAACCACAAAACATATTTTAATTATATTACCCCACCATAAGCAAAGCCCGCATTGTACCACGAACCACTCCCTTGTGGAATTTTAACAAAGTTAATCTACCAATTACATACTGTTCACCATAAGAATACAAAATTAATTTACAACTACGACAAAACTTTCGCATTATTTTATTTCTTATATCACTTCCCCAATTGTGTATTTTCCACGTCCTTAAAGTTTTATTTCCTCCCACAAGCAGCAAACATCCAACCTGTGATACAAAGCTCCAACCAATCAGTGCAAGTACATTTCCGATTACCATGGGCACTAATGTTATTATCTGTAGCGCAGGCCAATAGTGAATTATAGCAAAATTTAGATAAATTGCAATAAACTCCAAAATTCCATGAAGCCACAAAATGTAAAGTCCGCAACCACAGTGAATCAACATGTCTGCTTGAGCTACCTGAAATGCACGGTATACAACTGGTAGTCCCAAACCACTACGCATAGAATCTCGACAAGCATAATGTTTTCTGCCTAATCGTAACTCACGCGTAATAAAATAATATATGTAAAAGCTATAAGTCACTGTTAAAATCAAAGTCGAAACTGTACCAGACAATACTGTTGTAATAAGCCATACTTGAAAAACGGTAACTAAAACATATACCGGAAAGGAAAAGTGTTGACTTGGAATCAATCTTCCCATAAAAATTAGCTTTTGTGGAAACAATACAATTATTGTCAAAATACCGAGATACAAAATTACCGGAATGGTTGAACATAAAAATACTATTACGTCAAGAAGAAAAAAGTATGCTTTATGTGTTTTTCGTGTGGAAAGTCCTGGTGCTAAAAAATAAAAAAATACTGTAAGTAAGTTAGGTTTTTAGATACATTCTTCCACTATACCTTCAAAGCCTTTTATAAATGGTAGCCATCCAGTCCAATGCGAGCTGATTTTCTCACCAAACCAAAGTACTAATGTGTGAATGCTTAGAAATCCGCAGAGACCAATCCACCATGCAAGCGTAAGATAAAAATCGTCCTTTTTATTTTGAAGCCAAGATGTTATCAGTGGAACTGTACAGCTCAGTGCCCAAACCAGACAGCAGTTAAACGCTGTGGTTGCGATTCTTGAAACCGTGGGATTGTAAGTCATTGTTAAAGTTTTTGGGTTAAAACTTAATGCTATTCCACCCGTGTAGTGACCAAATTTTAAAGTAATAGAAATCATTTGGAGCAATGCTTTTGAAAACATGCTGATAGAGAAAAGAGCACAAATAAAATGCAGACACGCGTGTTTATGAACATTGAACAAGATGCTCATATGGCCTTGTTTCTAGAAATTTAAAATTTTTATGAAAAAGGACAAGGTTTAAGGACATTTCAAATCAAAACATAGTTATCGCTTTTGTCCTCACCACGGGTAACGAGCTCAATTAACTAATAGCATCATATTATGCAATTTATTGTTTACGTTTTCATGTTGCTGAATTTATGTTTTTTGAAATGCTTAAAAATGTAAACTCTAAAACGGTGAAATTACGAATAATCATTTCCTAGTAAATTTGCCAATCTTCTGTTTAAGTTCTAGGTTAAAGCATTTTTCAGATATCAAATTGCAAAATGATTCTGGAGTTAGGTTTAAAAGTTTTCAAGAACACTTTTACTTAAAACAGTTTGGTTTGACATCTTCGGTTTCATCAAAACAGAACAATTACACATAAACTTTCTCTTTCTCTTAAAGTTGCTAAGTAAATCATCGTAAAACAATTTAGGCAAGTTATGCAGAAATGTAATTATGAATTTCCTTAAGCAATTGTCTTGCACTAAATATCAAATTTTTAAATAACCTTAACCTCAAATTAAAATGGCAATATTTTTGGTTAAAATACAATCCATGTCAAATGACAATGTTTTCATTCTATCGATTTTGGGTTTATATATGACACTTTGTTGTAATAGTACTGTTTATATTTGCAATATGATCTTGTTTGCTTGATTTTAAGTTAGTTTCTGTAAAGAAACCACAACAGCATACCAGCGGTATCATAAAATGACTCTAATTCAATCATAGCGACGAAAACACAATTAATAAAATATGCTTACATAAAAAGCGGTTTGCACAATATTATCATTTTAGGCTTCTACCCTCGGGTTTGCAATAATAAGAGCAATAGAAATGACAAAGTTCTTCCGCAGCTCCCGATCTCTTTTTTGTCAGTTCCGTTGGATCGTTAACCTTGCATCATGATTTTGTACTTATAAATACATGCAAGGGAATGGAAAAAGGAATGCAACTGGACGCAAACTTTTTGCTCCTCTTTGTCCTTATTATTGCACATTCAAGGTATTCTAAAAGCCTCTGTATGTGCAAATGAGCGAATGGCTTTCCATTTTTCATTTCCACACATTTAAACCAAAAAAGGTTATATTAAATGACCTTCTTAAACCTTGCAGTAACCGTAACTAGACGACTCATAAAAGTAATAATATACTTATAGATACAAATCTTAGAAACATGCATCAATATTTTGCAGACTCTATTACCTTATTTAATTTTAGAATACATGTTGCTTCCTATAAAAAACTCCGACCAAAAGATGCGTTTTAAATACTTGGTCTTTTTTGTTAACTGAACTAATGAAATACTTTATATTCAAATTAAGTTAAGGATTATTTAAGAAAAAGGGTAATAATTTGATTGCAGAAACATCATATACAACCTAAACTAACATATCAGGTATTAGAATATTGGTTTTTTAACCACTTAATATGATACGTTGTATATAATCTAAAAACGTTCTAAAACGTATGTAAGGCTTATTCAACTTTTTTCTTAATATAACGCTTGCGCAATCATTTACGCACGTGGAAAGTCATAGCCCAGCAAGTCACCTCGTAAATTTTTAAATATATTCATTACAAATGTAAGAGTTCGATTGGCAGAAGGAAATATTTTCTTCATTATATGCTTGATGTTTTAATTATTGCTTGTATTGCCTCGTGACTGGAGATGTATTAGATATGCAATTAGAAACTGTGAATGGGTAAGGAATATTCCAATAAAAAAAACCAAAGTGGACAGCAGTCACGTTTACATACCTACATTTTAACACACTTTCAGTTTGACACAATGACTTTTTGAACTTTCAATTTCAATTAATTGCGTAAAATTGAAAAGAGGTATTACCAATATATAATCAAATTAAACAAGCAATAAAGTCGATCAGTTGATTATAGCAGCCAGGTTTTTCAGACATCAGTCAGAATTGAAACTGTATTGAACCAACAGTGGTTTTGTTTGCAATTTGTTACAAATATGCTGAGAGATACGCAAAAAAAGCATTCGAAATAGTAAAGCATGGTTTCTTTTACATGTACCGGTTTCCTGTTTACTGGTCTGACGATTACTCTATGCTTCTTCTTACTAAATCCAAAATCACTTTCTTAAAATTCCTCCTCCTAATGTTTCTCACCGGTGTTATTTGCTTAGGCTGCTTATACGTTCCTTTCGCCCATATGGTTGTTAAGTACCGTGAGAACTACAACATTGGACACATTGATTTGCACGTACTGGGGGCAACGATAACTGGGGCAGTTGTCATTGTTGTTTTGCTAATTTATGCAAATCAGGAAATGTTTCTGGGCATCAACGCACTACTTAATATTGAGTACCAGCTGGGCACTTGTAAGAAACACTAAAACCCGCGCAATCTCTAAATTTGTCAGATTTGTAATTGATTTTATTGAATGCTAATTTTCAGTAAACCAAAATTCCCATCCTTCAATCGATTCACTTCTAATCATTGGCGCTGTTATGGTATGCATTGGACCTTGGATTGTCTACTCGAGTTCTTTAATCTTTGGGTTAGATCCGTACTATTTTATACTGCAGGATATTCTTCAAAAGTGGCCTCAAACATTTTTAGGTTTGCCCATAAACACAATATCCTTCACAATTCGTGCAATAACTTGTCTCTCGTGCTTTGAGGTTGCCAGGTTTCTCTGCTTGTCAATAATGACATTGTTAATATTCAGTTTAAAACTGTTAAACATTTGGCATTTTCTAATAGCCAACTTTTCCCATAGAAGTTCAGTACGCCCATTTATATTTCTATATAAACAAGTTTATTTAGCAGATTTTTGCATAAGAACAGTTTTAGAACAGATTGTATCTCTGTCCGTTACTGCAATGTTTTGGGGTCTGCTGGTTGGTGCCTGGATGTTAATACGAGCGTACAACGTTGTTCCCATTTATTTGTACTGTCTTACCTTTTTTGTATTCGTTTTTACTTTGATTGCATCCTTTATATTTCTGAAAATTGTATCCCAACTTTCCGAATTCGGCATTGAGGTCACTTCAAAATTAAAACAGGCTGCTGTTTTAAGATATGCTCTTGCACAATCTGTGAGTCAACATGAAATGTCCTTGAGAGACAAGCAAGATTCAAAAGGATTGATACCCATAATGATGGCATACAAACCCTTTATGAAAATTGATAGAACCTTTATGATGGGCGCAGCAGAAAGTTTGATAAACAATCTTGTAGATGCAGTATGTATATTTTAGTCGTTAAATGTCTTGATGTTTAATAAAATACGAAACCGTAATACAACTATTTTTGTGTTTAATGTAGCTTTGTTTAATATAGAATGTGACTCTCTAGAAAATTTCATGAATACTGTATACCTTCTAGCCTTCTGGCTCCTATGTTGACATCCTTTCTAATTTTTTTAATACCCAAGTTGCGTTCAACAGCAAAATCGATACTAGCATTATAAGCAATGCAAGCATTCTGAGGCGCATTTTACATTATCTTATTCCTAAAACAGGCTAGCTGATTCTTTTCAGAATAAAAAGTTAAATTCTTGCGCGTATTGCGGCGAAAACATCATCTCGGCTTGTTTTGATTGTATTTTGTATTGTAAGCAGAGTATCCAAGCTTATGAAAGCTAATACGGTGCTCTGAGAGGGCTAACTGTCTAAAGTTTTGGTGGTTTGTCGAATATTGGAAAGCTAGTTGCGTGAGTTACGTATCGCGTAAATAATTGGATTGATACAATGTATTTATCACTAAAGTATAAATAGCCAAAAGTCAAAGAAAAACTGCTTCGGTGTTGTAATGAATCCACTTAATTTCATTTTTCTATAAATAAACCAAACTACTGATGTTTTGATATCCTCTGAAACCATATTCTATTTACATTACACATTCTAATAATGAGAAACGGCACTGACTTTTGCAGATTGCCTTTTCTATGTCGTAACAATATTAGTGTATTTGACTTGTATTAAGATACACTCTGTTACACAAATTTTCTCTACAAGATATCCACGTATTTTATGGTTTCGTTTGAGTGTAAGGTATTAGATTTCAAGGCTATCAAAAACTTCCAGAAAACCTTAGTCTAAAAATTTAATGTAAGACATTTTTGGTTTGAATACATGCATAATATGATACTTTATTACATTATTTTTATTTGTATTTGCAATTTGATCTTGTTTGTTCAATTTTATTAAATATTTTCTGTCCCGCGGTCAGTCCCCTATAAAAACCCCCGACCTAAAAGTTCGTTTCAAATACTATGTCTATATTATTAACTGAACTAACGAAGCTTTTTATATTCAAACTTGGTAACAGTTTGTTTAAAAAAACAAGTGGAAATTCGATTTCAGAAACGCCACATATACAGGAATTAAAGTACCACATAAGGGCGTGGAATATTAGTTCTTATCATTTATTATGGTTTTATACATTTTATATAATGAAACAATATATAAAGGAATCACCCATGTCGTATTTTACTTGTTTTTGCTCATTAAGTGTTTGCGCAATCATTTCAGCCCGTTTGTAATTCGTAACCCCATAATTCCCCTTGTAAATTTTTAAATATATTTACTACAAATGGATAGAGTTTTATAGGCAAAAAAAATATTTCCTGAAATTTATATTTCATGTTTCAATTATTATGTGTACTGCCCTGTGACATATTTGTTTTGTTTGAAAATATTTCCTTTATACTATGTAGTGTGCGTTACAATAGTAGGGATATTTCAACAAGAAAAATCAAAGTAGACCGTGATCACGTGTACATATCCACATGGTAAACAAGCTTTGAGGTTAACACACTGACTTTTTGAACTTTCAATTTCCGTAAATTGCGTAAACATGAAAAGAGATATTAACCAATATATAATCAAATTAAACAAGAAGTCAAATCTATTAGTAGAGTATACCAGCCTAGTTTTCTAGACATCAGTCGAAATTCATACTTTATTGAACCAACACTACTTTCATTTGTTAACTTTGTCTACGAATATGTTGAGAGATACGCAAAAGAAGGCATTTGAAATTGTAAAGAACGGCTTTTTTTACATGTACCAGTTTCCGGTTTATTGCTATTCTATGCTTCTTATTACTAAATCCAAACTCACTTTCTTGAAATTTCTTGTTTCAATCTTTCTCACCGGCGTTATTTGCTTGGGCTGCTTATACGTTCCGTTCACCCATATGGTTGTTAAGCACCGTGAGCATTACAACATTGGACATTTTGCTTTGCACGTATTGGGTGCAATGGCAACCGGGGCTGTTGTTATAGTTGTTTTGCTAATTTATGCAAATCAAGATATGTTTCTAGGAGTCAACGCACTGCTTAATATTGAGTATCAATTAGGCACTTGTAAGAAACACATAAACCAACGGAATTTCTAAACATGTCGGATTGTTAATTGATTTTGTTTGCATGCTAATTTGCAGTAAACCAAAATTCTCATCCCTCAGTTGATTCACTTCTAATCATTGGCGCTGTTATGGTATGCATTGGACCATGGATTGTTTACTCGAGTTCACTAATTTTCGGTTTGGATCCTTACTATTTTATACTCGAAGACGTATCTCAAAAATGGTCCCATATATTTCTTGGCTTACCCACAAGCATAGTGTCCTTCACAATTCGTGCAATAACTTGTTTCTCTTGCTTTGAAGTTGCCAGATTACTCTGTTTATCAACAATGACACTAATAATATTCATTTTAAAACTGCTAAACATTTGGCATTTCCTAATAGCCAACATTTCCCCCAGAAGCTCAGTTCGGCAAACTAATTTTCTGTATAAACAAATTTATTTAGCAGGTTCCTACATAAGAACAGCTTTAGAACGGATTGTATCTTTGTCCGTTACTGGATTGTTTTGGGGTCTGTTAGTTGGAGCCTGGATGTTAATACGAGCGTACAACGTTGTTCCCATTTATTTGTACTGCCTTGCGTTTTTTGTGTTTGTTTTTTCTTTGACCGCTTTCTTTATATTTCTTAAATCTGTATCTCAACTTTCAGAATTTGGTATTGAGGTTACTTCAAAATTGAAACAAGCTGCTGTGTTAAGATATGCTCTTGCACAAACTATGAGTCTACGTGAAACGTTCTTGAGGGACAAGCAAGACTCAAGTGGGTTGATACCTATGGTGTTGGCATACAAACCATTTATGAAGATTGATAGAACGTTTATGATGAGTATAGCTTTTAATAAAAATATAGCACACGGTAAAACCACATATTAGTATACAGATATGCATGTTAACAAGGTAGCCAGTATGACACAAATAATTTTTTTTTGTAAATACGTATGTAAAGTTTAATGTACAGAAAATATTGAGTGAGAATATCTAAGCATTATTGATTGACAACTTTTGAATTTCTCATATTAACTTTTTCAGGTATCTGTTGAAACATTAGCTAAGTACCAGGAAAGCTATATTTTGGAAACATTTACTGACATAATATTACATGCAATTTATTGATTCAGGTTTTTTTATTATCTTATTGAGCACTGTATTATCTATAATACATCTTTGTACGTGTTACATCAATCTATTTAGGAATGCAATAATTTATTTTAACAGTAGATGACTTTTTGACTAATTCAAACTTTTTGTTTAATGTAGCTTTTTTGTTTGTTTTTATTCGTGTAGTACTTAACTAACTTTTCACCGCAAAACAGAATTAGACTCCATCCTAAGCCAATCAAACACATAAAAAATGTTCCTTTAATATTTGCAAAAGTTAAATTACCCTCATCCTCCTCGTTTTTCACCATCAAATTCTCAGTTTGGTTTGTGCTTTTCCACCATTCACGTTTTGGCTTCCTTCTATTGTCATAAGCATTCATTTCTTTCCACTTTGTAGGCAAGTGAAAAGCCACAACCTGTCCCAATGCCATATCAAGACTGTCAATAAATATTGAGTGCGACTCTGTAGAAAAGCCCATGAATACTGTATACGTTCTGGCTCCAGTGTTAACAATCTTTCTAATTTCAAAGTCGCTAAAGTTGCGTTCCACAGCAAAATCAATACTAACGTCATAAGCTATGCAAGCGTACCAAGGCGTAATTAACACTTTCTTAAAACAAGCCAGTTGATTTTTTTCGGGATAAAAAAGTTCCATTCTTGCACGTAGTGCGGTATAAACGCGATCTCGGCTACTTTTAATTGTATTGTATGCCGAGTCCCCAAGCTTTTGAAAGCCAATACTGTGCTGTGAAAACGCTAACTCTTCAAAAGTTTTAGGTGGTTCATCATACAGCGGAAAAGCTAGTTGTGTAACTAGTTTAGATTGATACAATGTATTTATAACCAGGGCATAAAATAGCCAAAAGGCAAAGAAAAATCGCATTGGCGTGGTAAATGAATCCACTGACTCGCTTTGCCCTATAAAAGGTTCTAATAGCGTGCCAATACTAAAAACAATGTTGCTGTTAGATTTATACTTAGATGTAAAATTGATAATTAAAAAGGAAACTATCCAAGCTACAACTACACTCAAAGTCAAACACAGCCAAAGAAAGTCGTCAAATGCCCAAAATATGGCCAGCGGGCTATATCGCTTGACCGGTATTCCGGTTAAAAAGGAGAGATAAGAAATGTCCAGGTAATTGTCGGTAAATTGCACAATTTTTACTAAAATGTACAAAATAAACAACAAATGTTAATCCTTAGTTTTAAATAACACATGAATTGTTAGTAATCGTCGACTACCTCGGTTGCTGCTGCTTGCCGCACCAGCAGATATATGCGCACGACCATAATACACATCTGCAACTGATCCCTTCCATGTTCCATTGGGTAACTGCAGGCCTGTACCCGGCGATAAGATAACGTGATAGGTGCAGTTTAATTTTATCTGAAATGCAAAAATGCAATGAAATACACAAATTGTGGGAACATGTACAATTTCATATTTACCTCAAGATAATCCAGCATATACTTCCACTGTCCACTTTTTGCATTTTTAATAGCTGTAGGTGGTCCTGGAGTAAATCGTAGTAAAGGGGTTACGTGACAGGCAAACCGTAGAACAAATCCATTAAGGTTTTTGACAAAGTTTGGGAATAAAATCTCTCTGAATGCTTTAGCTTCTTTTTCAGGTAACTGGTTAATTACGGGAAGACCGTTCTTACCACCAAAAATGTCTGCTGTGCTAACTTGCAATTTGTTCTGCTGATCAATACCAACTGCAACTTTATATTTAATTTTAGATACAAAAACGGAATCATTTAGAAGACTAGCATGTAGATTTGGCATTGCAATGAATATATAGTGATCCAGGTTCTTTCTTGTAAGCGGTTGATAAGATGGAGCTATTAAAGTTGCTATGTCATTTAGTCGATTAAGAAACAAATTGTCGGTAAACACTGCTACAATAAAGCAACGAGGAAGGTATCGGTGAAAGTTAATCATATAGTTGGAAAGTTGAATCTTTTTATTTATGTTGATGCACAGCTTTGTTTGGTGATCCGATGCTTGTAATAATGAACTAGGCATGTCTTGACTGGAATCCGTCTGGTTTTCAGAATGTAACATAAGCAATGAGCAACTGGAAAACTGTTTTGTTGTAACTTGTATCAGAAACGAGAGAAGTATTTTGTCACCAGGACTTAAAGATTCTTTTATGTTCTGTTGTGATTCTCCGTAGGAACTTTTGGAATGTAACATTATTGAAAACCCTAAAAACAAATACACACTAAAGTGAAAGGACATATTTGTAAAATTGTGAATAGCAAACAAGGAGCTTACAGTTTCACAGACACAACCTCGCTTTCATATTGTCAACTGAACATTAATAGAAGTTGATTTTGCTTGCTTAAGAACAAGCAAATTTTTTATTGATTTTATACGATTAAACTTGTAAAATCCTATGAATGTAAAACTCGTTTATTTGCATGACATGAAGTGTAAAGGTATCAGCGTTACATAAAGATTCTATCAGCATATCTCATAGGAGTCCTTTAAAAGGTCGCTTTGTTGTTACAGAATTTTGAGTATATAGATGGCATTTAGATTTTATTATAGGCCGGGTTAAAAAAATATCATATTCAGCGTCACGCAATCTTTGAAATAGAAGTTGACAACAGAACTGTGAAGGTGTGGGAGGTTGCATGTATACTTGCTAATCATTTGTATTCATCTGCTTGAGTCAGCCTTTGACTTTGTTATATGACGAAATATGCAAAAGTTCTGGAAGCCTTTTTGGTCTGTATAGATTTCAATTTAAAGTGACAATTAAATTGCAAAAGCAATTACAATCAGTATCTTGATGTGGGGTATCCTCGTATTTTATATAACCCATTGGCCATTATTATTTTAAGTATAAGTACTATTGGATACATGTTGACGCCTAAGATGTTACATTTAAGCTAGCGTGGAAGTCTTGTATTTCCAACACGCTTTACTCTTTAAATACTCGGTCCATTCTGAGGTCTCTACCTTAATGTAAAACTATTGTGCGACGACGAAAACGAATTTTAGCAGTGCATATTCATCTATGTTATTGAAAAATGATGCATTAATTACTTTGGGGCAAGCCGGTTTGACATTTATGAAAACTGTTACATTTGGAGCACGCTTCTTTTGCTATCTACGGTAGATAATCTACTGCTTCGAGTTGCTCGCCTGATCAAAAACGTTTCAACTTTTTAGTTCGCTGGAAAAAATATGGGGTACATTATTTAACTAACATCTTGATGGAATACTTAATGCATTTGAAGTCACGTGCTATTGACTTTCAAGTATGAGTAGCTATTGGGTTAATCAAAATAAATTTTTCTTTTCCAATCAATTCAAGAAGTAATGCAAAACTGTGAACATTCAGTTATTTTGGATTTGTACGTCATTGAAGCATTCGGCTTTTATGTTATTAATTCAGGTTTTTTAACTTTAAGAAAGTGCATGTTGAACGCGTTGTCACTTTCAGTCAAACGCTTAACGTCAGCCAGAGTTGACAATACATCTGCATGATTATAAGGAAGGTAGATTTTTACTGTCAGGTATGCATTTATATTTGGAGATTACAATATTGGACTATGTTATGAAATGAAGGTTTTAACGGCCAATATTTTAGGAAATTTTTGTCTGATAACAGAAGACAATCCCAAAGATGTGAGGATTCTATTTGACGTAACTTTAAAACCAGAACGCCCACACAACATACATTTTATTAGAAGAGACTTATAATATGGATTCATCTATACGTAAACCATTCTAATTACTTTTATTACGTCAAACATCAATAACATGTGCCAACTTATTGCATTTTGTACCTCCAATTGTAGTATTCATTTTCGATATTAAAACTTCTTAACCTTGACAGTAAACAGAATGGAATTAAAATTTGTTTGATGTTCTTAAAAAGCATTTTTCATTATCTCTAAATGTCAAACAAGATGAATATTTGTGATAGTATTTAATTTACTAATTCGACAAATTGGACGGCAGACAATTTCTTCATATACGTTAGTAGTTTTAGCTCAAACAGCGATAACACTTATGTACCCAATGATTTGAGAAAACTACGTAAATGGGATTTTGTACCTCTTTGGTCATTTTCTTTAATTTTGCTGCCATCTTTCTTTATTCTCCGTATCGTTTCAAAAAAAGTAAAACTGGCTTTTTTATTGTGAGTACAAGTGGGTTTCAACGTTTCTTGTGGGTAATCTTCTGTGTATTAGGGAATGTCTTTCATAGAAGCTGTGCAATCGTGGATACATTTAGGAAGCTTCAGGAGAATCCTCATATTCCTATAAACTACTTTGACTTCTTTTTTACGCTCATCTCAGCATTAACAGATTTGCTGATTCAAAAGATTTTATGGTTTGGACAAACACAACTGACAAGTATGTTGAACCTCATGGTAGCAAATACTGATTTGTTACCACAAGGAAGGCTCTGGGTAACCACTAATAAGCATAAACGCTCTAAATGTTTGAAAAATATTTATTTGGTATCTTATGATTTAATTTTGTCTTTGCACAGGTGAATAGAAAACCCAGTTCTCTTGCACTGTGTTTATTATTCACAGCGTTGACATTGCAAAAATTTCTCTCAACCTTTATAGTGCCCCTTTTTTCAAATGAGAAATTTTGGTCCGGAAAGTTCATTAAGCGCTATGCGTTTGATTTTATTATGCTAGATTCCAATTCCACAAACACAGAAACTACGGATAATGACATGAATCCAATATTATCAGCAGGTTTACTACTAGGTGTCTTCAATACACAATTTGCTGCACTGTACATAGATTTATTTCAGATAATGTCCATACTACCCATTTGGTCAATCGTATATCTGTTTGCACAAAGCCTTAAAGAGGATTTGGAAAGAGCCAACAGCACAAATGAATTCTCACAGAAAAGCTCTAAACTTAATCCAAAGAAGCTTCCAACAACCCAAACTTACTTCCCATATTCTATCAAAATTGTAATGCCAGTGCAAACTCTTCGTTGGAACGAAGTGAAGAATACATACAATTTTATAAAAATTCTTTGTCGACATTTTAATGCCCTGTATGGTACCTTTTTAATATACTATCTTGGAGTGTGTATTCTATTTTATTCAATGGCTTTGAAAAAAATCATTGCCGAAACGGATATAAGACTCTTGACATCTTTTGCAACTGCAACAACAACGTTTATTTTGTTTGCTGATATTACCCGCCAAGTATGAATGAAGCAACAAACAAAACTAGAACAAATACAAAAAATGAAGTAGTACAAAATTTGGTTTTTGGGAATTTATGCAGATGCAGCAACTTAAATATTGGATGGAGGATGAAGATAACCAAGCACAAATTCCAAGTCGCGAATATGAAGTTGTTTTGAAAGAGATTAATGAGCAGAGGGTGGTAGGAATACGGGCTGGAAACTTATTTACAATAACGTACCCTGTTTTGTGGAATGTAAGAAAGCGCAATAGTTCATAATTATATATGTTTAATTGAAGTCATGACTTTTCAAAACATGTACTTGAAAAATTATTAATTTGTGAATTTGTTTTCTGCATTTAGATATTTTCAACTGTAGTAACTTATTTTATCATTTGCATCCAGTCCCAAAACATCGGTCGTTGAGCCATTCTTTTATAGTATGCAACAATTACCACCGATTTACACAAGTGTTGCAGCATTCACGCTAAAAAAATTGCATTGAACAGCAGGGTTTAGCAGTTTAACAGTTTTTTTGTTGGCAATATAATTTTTTATTTGAAATCATTCGAAAATATTTTTGCAACTTTTTAAAATTTTAACTGTTATGTTACATTCTGAAATTATGAAACCATCATCAGCACCTGCATACTTTTATAATATCAGTAGTATTATTTATCGATGGCAACTTTACAGGACGTGCTATAAGAAAAGCCGCCTCTTACGATTTGTGCTAAATGATTTTTTCACAAACTTCGATTTGTGCTATATGTCATTTTTCAAGGACTTCGAATGATGCTATATGATTTTTTGGGGCAAGTTGAACTGATATTGCCAAAATGTGTTTCAAAACCTCCTAAATATTTTGGTACCAAAGTTCATTTTGCCCCAAAAAATCATATAGCATTATTCGAAGTCTTTGAAAAAAGTCATATAGCACAAATCAAAGTTTGTGAAAAAATCATTTAGCACAAATCGTAAGAGGTGGCTTTTCTTATAGCACATCCTGTAAAGTTTCCATCGATATTAGGATGATTTTGATTTTCCTTAATAACATTTTAACAAGGTTACTCAACAAAAAACATGTCGCGACAACATTGAAAAATGTTTTAATAACAGTAATTTTTTGTATAAATTGTCAATGGTGAGTAGGGATCATGTAATGAACCCACAGAAGCACATCATTTCATAACCTGTCTTATGTTTAGTTAATAGTACAAAATTTGAGTGTACAGCTGCAATGCACATAGTTTACGTTTTCATGTAATACCATAAAATGTCAACAAGATAAAAATCTTATTTTAGCAAGTTTTTCTTTCATATCTGTTTGATTACTCTATATATTTTATGCAAATATATTATTTGGTAATAAAAATAAATCAATCAATTTTAAGAGCAACTAGGGTGTGGTGGAAATTTGTCTAATAATAGGCACCATAGCAATCTGTTGTATTCTGTTTGAATGCCGCAACAAATACTTTCCTTGGTAGAATAAATATCGATTTTTCAACCACTTCTATACGGAATTCAAACTGCAGAAAACGAGCAGCTGTATTTGTTATTTTTATTATTTCAAAAACTGCAAATATGCAATCTTGTAAATACCTGATAGTGTTAGTTAATTTGGCTGCTATCTTTTCTGTATTCACCATATTGGTTCACAAGAAACAAATGTGGCTGTTAAAGTTCGTACAAATCAATACAGCATTGTTTATATGGGTGTTTCTCTGTTTATTAGAAAGTCATATATATTTCGGTATTTATACTTTTACAGTTAACCATTTTGATTCTGAGTATTTGTAATTTAAATGGACGTAGGCTACAATTTTTATTTGAAGAAAAAGTACCAATACTCCCTAATTGTTTCTACGTAATTAGCCCTACGCGACCGACTTCCATGTCAAAGTTTTTCCCTTGACTTCCTAATTGTTGTCATGAAATTTATTTAACACGCTACCAACCTCAATATAGAAGATTTTCTCTGGAGTCCCGAATATTTGTAAAAATCAAATAACTATTTTGGTTCTTGAATAATGTTTACATCTTTACTCCTCATTGCAAAAGTCTTAACGTTTATTATTGGTTTTTTTGTGAACGCTGCACTGATAAACAATGATTGGTCACTGTCCATATTACAATGCAGTGCAATTAATGATTTTAAATTACTATGCCATCAAATGACAGTAATTCTTGTTTAGTGCAAACCTGACTTCCTACACCCATCCGATAAACCCTTCGCAAAATCGGGCTACTTTGATTACTAAAAAATGACTTGACATAATATGAACTACTGGAGGCAACATGATTAATATGGTTTTATTTACGGGGTATGAGTTTCGATAATGTATATTATAGTCTCCGTATGGGTAACGATTTATGCCAATATAGCAGGAACAAACGTATTTGTCATAGCCTTGGGCCATGTAAAAGATCCTATTATTGATTTTGAGCAAAATCAATCACGCCCCTGTACCCTATTCTTCATACGTAAACTTTAGAATCATACAAATTTTCCCCATTTCACTTCGTCGTCCCAATCAATAAACTTCTAATCATGAATTTGTAATCGTGATTTAAGGACTCCTGATTCAGGAAATGCATTTCGTAATTTTGAATGTGCATATGAGTGCTTGTGTCGTTACAAAACAAAATGAAAAATATCCTTAGCTCCATATTGGAGCTCGTTACATGCATTTATGCATGCATGCATGCTCTTTGACAAAAAAGACGTTGTGCTTCATAAATGCCTATTTAACGGACATTCAGGCATTTTTTGTCCGGTACATGAAATGAGTCCTACCTTCGACCACGACATACAATTCAACAATTCCACTTTAAGTCACTTTAATGCAGTTCAGGCACGAGAACAATAGAGCTTTCGACAGTTGAGAAAGAGTGCCTGATTAGTATATAGCGAAAACTAACTGAAGGAGATAACGCACGTTAGCGTGCACAGTGAAAATGCGCATACACACACCTATTGCCTTGCTCAAGTATGTATATAAATCAAACACTTCGTTATGTGGAGTACTCCATAAGAAGTTCGAACTCGGTGTGCATATTTATGAATTGAAATATATATGAAAGAGAATCAAGTGATTGACGGCTCTATTGTTCTCATATCCAAAATCTGGAAAAAAGTGACCTAAAGGGGAATTGTTGAATTGGTCGTCGTCGTCGACGATAGAACTCACTTCTTTAGTAACTCAGAAATAAAGACTTCTTTCTCTTCGGCCAGCAACAAAACTTTCCCAATATTTACTTCTCTGACAGATACATTGGAACTAAGCCTCAAAATTGTTTAGCATTTTAGCCTGTGCATTTTTTCTTTTCATTGTTTACATTTAGACTATTGTAAATTTTATTATTATGTTGAAAAGCCGGTAGAAAATTTGTTGGGTATGAATATCGTACATTCACAGCAACTGAAATGTATGAAACAATAGAACATTCAGAGCTCACCGTCTAGAATGCCCTTATGAATATAGAGTTGGCGAATGCATTGTTGCAAGTAAAACATGGTTCGGATTATTTTAGGAACACAGGGCGAAAAGCTTAAAACTAAAAAAGGTTAAAGGTGTGCCTACTAAATACATTCATGTACATTGTTAACACAAAGCGATCGTTTGTACGTAAAAGGCATATTAAAATGTATAGGCTTAGAGTGTGTCGGAACTCGGTCGTATTTAAACAAAAAGGTATGGAATATTTTGTCAAACCCATATAGCTTGTCTGTTTGTTTGTTGTTCAAATTATTCCACTTCATTTTTTCTCAGTAAAAAGTAACCGGCTGTCACAGAAACATCTCCTCAGTTTTGAATCGTTAACGTAACACAATATATTTTAAGCAATCACTGTAAAAATGGTGCAGCCTAAGTTCAACAGTACTTCAAAAACTGGCACTCCCGTTGTTTCCATAAAATGGGAAAATCGGGGCAAAAGTTTGCTCTGGAAGTCGGCATACAACGTTATCCATTTGGTAAGATTCGTTTTGATAAAAAATAGAATTCAAAAGTTTGTTCGCACGAAGTAGAGTAAATGTTTTACTAATCACAATCACGCAATTTATTTTAAGGTTTTCACAACACTACTGATTTCCTGCCTGATTGATCTGCTGATGAACGGCGAGCTTGGACCTACATTTGTGGAAGTTAGCAAGCACTTCAACTTCAACGACGGCTTCAAACTGGAATCTGGTACAAATTTTGGCTTTTGTGATAAGTTTTGTCCTATATAAAATAAAGTAAACAAGTTTAAACAGAAATATTTATATCAATCTTTCAGTTATTAACTGCCAACTGTGGTTTTCTGTTGTGGTTCTAATAATGGAAGCAACTCTTCATGCCAACATATGTTTTGACTTAATTCGTGGTATCTGTAATCAAATGGTAAGCCAACTTTGCAATTTTAAACCTTATAATTTGAGCTTGTGAAAATATGCACTTAAAACCCTCAAAATATGTATGCATCTATGCCGTTAAAAATGGTAAAATATGCGGTTAAATATGCACCTAAAATTTTTCAACTGGTATTTTTGGGATTTTTTTTACAAAAAACTGAACTTCGTTGCATTTGAAAGTTCAGTTTCTACACTTTAAACAGTAAAATGTCTGTATTAGCTGATTTTAAGTAACACAATCGATATGGAAGCTTGAATTTACGAACAATTTTGGTTCCGGCACATCTCTCTTCATTTTTTAAAACGCACGCGAAGAGAATTTTAAAAATTTGTATGACGGGAAAGTGACACAAAATTGGAAAATATGTGAATATTACGTGTTTTATGCAGCTAAACTGTAATTAATTAGTATTTGCCTGACTTTTGGCTGAGAAAAACAGAAAAACCGTAAAAAGTTTGCTGAATTTTGAAAAATTACAAAATATGTCGCTACATGCGCTAAAAACCCAAAATATGCCAAATATGCAATTATAAGTTTTTTAAAAAAAGACTCCTCTAGTTGTGATTCGGATAGATACTAACAATCAATTGTAAGTCTCAGATCAATCCAAGCAATCTGGCAGAATATGTAAAAACATATTTTCACAAGCTCTACTTATAATAAATAGTTATAATAATTGATAATACTAATTTTTATTTTAAACAGAGCCAGCAACGACTTCCGTTACTTGATGAACTAGCATTAGGCTGGTTGCAATTGTGTCTGTTTTTTGTTTTCCTGGACGGACTAGTGCTTCTTCGACTTTGCGAGTATTACATTTCCCCTCAAGTTCTAACTCTGGTGACCGCACACACTTGTTCTGGTTTTGTGGTTCTAAGCTACATCAAACTGATTGAAATTGCAAGACGAGGTCACGCCACTAGTGGAACTTTTGATGATATGCCCACAAGCGTTTTCGTTATTTCAAACGCATAAACAAGTAACTCCGTAAACAAATCTCAAATTGTTATTATATACCTCAGTCGAATGACGGTTAACCTTTTATAATTTTGCAATCTGCAATCAAAATATTTTTAATGAATAATTTTACATTTACAAACTGACTAAGTTCTCCAATATTACAGTATGGTATTCATGGTTTTTCAGTACTTTTGAAATGTAGTCCAGTAGATGGTATTTCATTGGTAAATTAGTATTCAATAATTCAAAGAGTTAAGTACATAACTAAATTATAGGGTAAAAAGAAGAGTGTACTTTAAATTAAGATTACCAAACTTCGTATAATATTTTTGCATAGTATCCAGACAACATATTTTCTTAATAACAGAAAGTACGAAAGTGTTAGTTGATAAAAAATTAAGTTTTGTTGGTTTTTTGTTTCATTATAAAATGAGGTTTGTTTGATGTTCTAATAAGCAATAATTTTATGTGGTTTTGCTAATAAAAAATCTTACATTTTTGTATCCAGTTTGCATTGGCCACTTTCTTTGTTAAGAAATCATCTACTCCCATGACGTGTCATTTGCATTGTGTATGTATCTAGGTTTTCCGATTGAGTAATACAACTGTTTTCAGAACTTTATACTAAAAGGCTCTAATACCTGTTAAAGCAGTCATAGTAATTGTAACTTTACAACACATGTATCAGAAAATTAATTTCAAGTTTACATGTTTTAAAGATTCAGGTTTGGGAATAGTAATTTTGCATTCGTTCACCCCATTAATTTATGAAACCTCTAAACCTCTACTTACGAGAAAATCGTTTTCACTTTTTATCTTACAATTTGTCGAAGAAATTAAGTATTTTACCTAAGTAGGGACTCTATTAAACGGGATGTCCAATAAAGCACCAGTCAGGTTTCATACAGGCTACTTCACATTACTGTTCAGCACAAGCACAGGTTGGAGCAATAATGTGACAAGTGACAACTAAAAACTGATGAAAAACAACCAACTTTTGATTGATTTAAATATTCTTATTGTCAATCTAGTTGTCATACTCTTAAAAAATACTTTAAGTGTAATTAAATATAAGAATATTCCAAGCTTCTAAACAATGAAATATTTACTACATTAAACATTTGGATTCCGTTTTGTGCTGTTGAATGCCTTCATCAAATGCGCTGTTGTTTAGATCACATAAAACGTTTTTATATTTGTAATATTAAAGTTTCTAAAAAAAGTCAGATTTTGTATGTATCGTGCAAAGTAAATTATTAGAAGCTACTGAAATGGCAAAGTTTATTTGGTTGTTTAGTACTACGCTCTTTTACAGTATCAATCTTCGGTTTGTTAATTCTGTGACTGTGTTTGACTTTCTTTTAGACTTTGAGGGTCAAACAGTGAGTTTTTTCACATTTGAGCTGGCATTCAAAAAAGACGATATTACTTGGGACATAAATACGCTAGAGTTATTGTTACACAAATCAGTTGCACAAAAGCTTATAAAAGTGTCACTTCATACCCTTTCAAAGAATTATAGACGCAAATTCAATTGCAAAAAGGCATCCTTTAGAATTAACTCGTCAGTTTACCCCAAAAAACATGCATCAAGCAGTACGGTACACATCATCATAAAACCAGCTCTGTTGTTGTTAAACAACCGAAATGACAACAGACTAAAATTAGAAAACTGTGTGATGTGTGGTTTGATGAGTCTATTCAGAAACCTTACTGGAGAAGCACAGTTTACTTTACATCTGTTTGAGAACAAATATGATTTCAACGTAGGTTTGAGACTAATAGCTCAATCCACAACAATTGACGATGACGTTTTGGATTTAGTTCTTGTCTCGTTGTCACCTGGAATAATTCTACTTGGGTCTTCGGTTGACAACTTTCAGCTTTTCATTTTGAAAATCACGGATGCTTACAAAGGTAAAGATACAAATGTGATTGCACCAATAAATGCAATTGTGCCAGCCTCAAATGAAAATTCCTTAACGGCTAAACTAAAGGATATTTGGGTAAAAATCTTATCAAATTTTCACGGAGGAATATCAAGTGACCCCAGAATCTCCACAAAGTACTTACAATTATGCAGTAACTTTACTGCACTTGAAGGTCTTAAAATAATTGACGCTGTTAGCTGGGAAAGACTTTGCGTGAATATATTAATACGAAAAAAGTTTAATCACACCTTAACGTTCTACGTTGACTTTATGGGGCTATTTCAAATTTATCCGAATGTCCTCACACTAAAATATCACAGCATTTTACCCTTCAAACTACTAAGCTACGGACCAATGCACCGTGGTTTCAGTTTTAAAATATTTCTCAGATCAGATTCCCACATGGCTTTGGTTGCTCTGGATGCAATTGGCAAAACACTGGATATCTTTTCATGGGTGGCGTTAGGGATTTGCTTTTTACTATTTTCTGCACTATTGTGGCTGGCTGGAATACACGACGCGTGGATAATCTTGTACGGAGATATATTCGATAATACTTTGTTCAGTAATGTGCTAAACAAATATGCTACTCCATTATTATTATGGAGCACTGGCACATTTGTTTTACGGCAACTGTTCACGTCAGATATTATTACAAGTCTGACCAAACCGAATGAACCAGTAGTACCAAAAACACTGTATGAGCTTTTGACAAGCAAACAATTGTCTGTTTGGAGCCATGCACATCGGTCAATGAAGTACGATTCAAACTGTAGCTCCAACAATGAAACGTGCTTGCTTAAACGAGAATTGCTTCAGGTTGAGCATATTTCAAATGAAATTGTGAAAATTGTACAAAATAAGCCAATTGAAACATTTAATAAAGGTGTACTGCAGAACATGTCAGTACCACTGGATTTTGCATATTACGACTCTGATGATCTCAATGTGTGGGAAGCGGTCTTTCTGATGCTATTGTCAGTTTATAACAAGTCAGCGGTGGTTATCAGTCATGATCGTGAAATACAAACAAAAACTAAATATTGGGTAATGCCAGAAAATGTAATGTCTAGACAGGTTTCACTCTTTGTAGCAAAACTAATTGAGTCTGGAATACATTCAAAGTTAGCACAGACTGAGAAATGGAATCGGGTATTGATGCATTTTGAACATAATTTGAACAAGTCGGAGCTGTCTAAAATGTATGTGACAGATGCAGTTCAAGGAACTCATGGGTCAGAAAACAAAATCCAAAAATTTAGATGGAAGTCCTTTCTTTGGTCCAGGTTTTCTAAAGGTTACTTAACTAAAGATTACGAAGATGTGTCTGCATTCAAAATGGATACGATGGTGCTACTTGTGTATTTCTATATTATTTCTGTCACCTTATCAATATTGGTGATTAATTTTGAAAGAATGTTGGCAATATACTAATAGGTAGGTATCGAGGATAATCCATTTTCTTTTCTGATGCATGTAATACGAGCTGTTACAAAAGCAAAACAAATTTAAAATGTTTTTAGTTGGATTTAAAAATTATAATAGACTAAACATGTAAATATGTAAATTACAAACAACAAAGCCATTTTTGTTTTTATTTTGTTGAATTTTGATTACATAGCAGAATATGTAGAATAAATTGGCTGGCAGCACATAATGCTATGAAGATGGTAAGGTAAGCACTGACGTCAGCTGATGCTGTAAAACAATTTCAAATTACAAGATATTTACAATGTACATACGAATACGACTAAGAATAATAGTAAGACAAATTAAAATGCAAAAGAAAACAAATCAAACTTTTATATTTGATCAACAGAATTGTTTTCAAAACTTGCAGTTGCATAAAGTGCTGCTCATATACTTATTTTTACAGATATGATGAGTACAACAAATCGATTAGTACGTTTGATATACTTATACAACATAGAAACGTTGAATACATATTTTGAATACTTTTTTTGTAAATGGTATGCCCATATTTATACAAATTTAGAAAACACCGTCAATACTTCTTGTCGTAGAAAAGCACTTCTTTATTCTATCCCAATGTCAACAAGACACTTTTCAAACATTTAATCGTTTTCAAAGTTAGTTTAATGCATTTGTCACTTTGTTACTTATTTCTGAAACATTTATGTGTTTTTCGAATGGCACATTGAAACTCCTTTGAGCAAACCCGACAGGAAAAAGGCTTTTCTCCGGTATGCTGACGCATGTGGTTTTCAATGTGGGCAAAACATTTTCCACAATAATTACAGAACGGACAGACAAACACTCCATCAGCAATTCCTACAATTAAGAAAACAGAATTTTAAAAATTGTTTGTAAACCAAGCGTTTCTGTTTATGTTTTAGAATACAATTACCAGTATGCTTAAAAAGGTGCACTTTGAGGGCGTCTTTAGAAGTAAAGTTTTCCTGGCAAAAAGAACACTTTTCGTGTTTTTCACCCAAATGTAATTTAAGATGTCTCATCATATTACTCCTTAGGGAAAACTTTCTGTAGCAAATTTCGCAGGTAAATGCACGTTCCATGAAATGACACGACCTAACGTGCCTATTTAGCTCAGGAGCTGTCAGGAATGTATTCTCGCAATGTTCACACTTCTGCGATTTGGTACCCAAATGTGTTAATCGATGTCTTCTAATTCCAGGGTGACTGGAATATGATTTTCCGCAATGTTCACATTTTAATAGTGGTTTTAATAGTAATTGTATTATGACTTCAAGACTAACGCTATTTCTAAAACTAGATTAAATTGACATTGACGGAATACAATTTGATGATTTTATGAAGAATGAAAAATAAAAATGAAAAATGCATGCTATGAATTGAATTTTGGGCTAGATTTCCTGTGATGATGATGATGGTGAGCTGTGAGTGTACACATAGCATTATGATGTGTGTACGTTGTATGCGCGTATATTATGCTGCTGCTAAAGAGAAGAAATGAAAGGGTGATGTTGCGTTGTTCTTACGTAAGTCATTTGCATGCTTACGTAACGTTATGAAAAAGTATCCAGAATTGTAAATACTGTACATATTAGGTTAGTATGCATGTCATAAATTATGTATTATTGTAAATGTAAATATTAGGTTAGTATGCATGTCATATATTATGTATTATTGTAAATTTGTAAATATTAGGTTAAGTCAACACATGTACATATTAGAATTTAGGAAACACATAGAATTAAACCAAATCGTGTACATTATCATGTATATAGTAGTATTAAGTAGTTTTAGTAGTTTTAGTATTAGTATATCATGGATTTAGTAATAATTAGGTTAAGTTAGTGTAGTTAGGTTAAGTAAATGGGCTCTCAATGCCGAGTCGCCGAACTGGTGCTGGGTTACGACGTAAGTTGTATCCTATAAATTAATAAAGTCATAATTTAGAAAACTGACATAATATTATGCGAAATTGCTAAATTATGACTTTTGGACTATGCAAACTTTTACGCCTAGACAATATCAGACTGGGCAGAACGAAACTTGGCAGCATTATTAAATTTGACCAATTCAATGCCAGTTTCGTTCTGTCCAGTCCATTCCATGTCAACTGCGTAAAAGTTTGTATAGTCCGAGCTAGAACTACACACACTTCTGGCGTCATCTTGTTGCTGTTGCTGCTGTTGATGATGATGATTTACCGCCTGCTGGTCATCCTCATCAAACTCCATGAAAGTGGATTCGTCCAGCAGGGCGTTAGCTTGGGGGGTCAGTGGAGGTGGTCCCCGGGACACTGATCTGTCCCTCGATGGAGCAGGAGTCCTGGAGGCGTGCCTTGGAGGTGGTGGTGGTGGAGGAGAGAGCGGTGTGGGCTCTCTGCTGCTGCCAGGTGGAGATGGGTTCCGGGCCAGGAACTCATCCATGGTGTAGGTGGGGCACCTGAGGGGCCTGTCCCTCGGTGGAGAGCGGGAAGCATCCCTCATTCTGGGTGCGGAGATGGCTCTAGGTGGCCTGAGAGGTGGTGAAGCCACTGGTGCCACTGGCTGTTGCCTCCGCCCCCGGATCCACCGGAACAGCTGGTATCCACCATAAAACACTATGATGGATACCAGCAAGCAAATAACCACCTGGAGAACCGTCCGAGATGAGGCTTGTTGATCGGTCTTATCTGAAAATAATTAAAACATTAAAATTAATTAAAATAATCATTTAAACTTAACCTAATTAACTTACCTAGCAGATCCATCCAGCAGGGACTTTGTGTGGTGGTGGACGGTGGACGGGTGCCCTTACACACACTCCAATGGTTCACTGAGTCCAAAGGTTTTCCCCTCTCTGAACCCACCTGCTGACATACCTGGAACGATGGATATGTTATCCACAGGCACAAATTCCAGGTACAACTATAGCAGTCAGTAAACTGCAAACACTAAAATAAAAACACTAATTAAAACTTAAATCTAACCTAAATTAACTTAAAACTTAAAATACTTACGTGAGAAGCGGCCAGCATTATGGTAGCGAGAGAAAAACACGTCAGCAGCTGCCAGAGTCAAAAACAAGTGTGTGTTGTACGCATGGGAAAATGCATGGGCAGTATAGCATACTAGTTGTAGACCCGTAGGCATACATACATAGTCTGTATATCATACATATTAATAACGTTGCTTGTGTATTACTAGTATATGAATATGCATGTGTGTATTTATGTGCAAAATGTTAAGCCATTTACAATTTGAAACCACATTTATACAATATTTGTGTTTACGGACGCGCGGAAACCCAGACTCGACAGACCATTATGATATGCTTACGCTTATATGAAAAAAAATCCCAAGAGATTCTTTTCTCATCACAAGCTCTCTGTAACAGCTCCGAGCAACAGGTTTTATCTGCTTAACTCTCTTTGCTGTGCCAAATAACTATGGAAGAAAAATTGTGCGCAGTTTGTTATACTGATTTGAGAATGGAATTATGGGGTGCATGGAGACCTGCAGATTGTAGCAGCAAAACGTCTGGTCAAGCTGGACACGACGTTTGTACAGTATGTGCCCGAAAATTCATTAAAAATCCTGAACAACTTGAACATTTAAAAAAATGTCCCGTTTGTCGCACAGGTGACTGGACAAAAAATGGAAGAAAAAGTTTTTACTGGATTCATCAGTGCAAAGAATCAAGAAAGTGCATTAAGTTAGCAAATAAAAACAATATTCAATCTGGTTATAATATACCAACTAAAAATGCTTCCTCTGAAACTAACGTTAATTATAAGTGTAGAATATGCCACAAAGAGTTTGGCGTTTCAAGAGGCGCTAGGGATAGATGTACAAGAAAACATATTAGGGGCCCTGCCAAGTGTCAAACTTGTGGAAAATTACTGCAGTCGTCCACAGACAAACACTACTGTAAAGGATTCTTTGATCCTTCTCCTAAAACATGTAGATTATGCAAAAAAACATTTTCATCTTTGTCTAACAGAAATCGACATGAAAGACGCTGGTGCAAACTGCGTGGTTCAAAAAAAATTGTGAATAGTGCCAAACCAACTTTTTTTTATCATCAAGAATCTGGAATAACAAAAGATTCTAATACAGAAGATTTTGAAAATCATGAGAGCTACTCCAGCGATGAACAGCAAGTTATTTTAAATAGCATGACTGAAATTGCGTAGAACACTTCAGCAGCAGCGCACGTGTACGTATATGTAATAAATCTAGATATATGCTCAGTTGCTGCGGAATTTTAAATGCAACAGGTAAGTTATTTTGATATTAATACTTTAGTCCAGTTTTACTTGTAGTTTACCAAACAAACCCACAACAATACCGTGCTACAAGCGGTAAATGAATTTTATTGAAAGAACATAATATTCCATTTATTCTATTAGTTATGGACCCAACTGCTATCATTCCTGTTGCAAAATAAATTATGCTACACCTTAATGTGGATTAACCAGCTAAAACATCAAATAACATTAAATGTAAGCCGAGTTTGAAATACAAATTGCGTGAGATGTTATAATGATAAACTGCGTAGTATCAAATTTGAATATTTTTCTTCCAGTATCTCAACGTTTCAGATGGAAGGATGAAAAAACTATAAGGAGACAAAGGACACTAACAGAGCAAAAAAGGGAACATGTCAAAATTCGGATGAAGCAGAGCTTTTAAGATTTTCATCAAAAGGTATGATGCCATTGCCACTTTGGCATTATAATATCCTTTTTTGGGGCATAATGATTCTACATACTATATAATATGTGCATCCGCTAGCTACGATAAGTTTCATACAAACTGTGACTTGAATGCAATAGTTGACTGCAAATATTTAAGAAATGCAAAAAATGGAGGCAATTGTAGCATTACATTATCATCATAAGTAATTTTTGTTAAATGGATAGATGATTGGGGTTTCTCTGCTACAAAATAGAGTGCTGTTTTATCACAACTGTAGAACTATGCTGCGTAGAAATAGAAAAATGCATTCTTCAAATCTAGTTTGCTATTGTCATTGTCAAGTTCACTGCTTCTAAATCTACACTGTTAACTTTATCCGTTAAAAATTCTTTAGTAAATAGCATGAAGTTTGCCAATCAAAAATAACAAACACTTTACCAAAAAGGACGCATTGCATTTGGCTTATGGTAGAAATAGATGTTTGATTATCGAATATGCAAATGTATGAATATTAAACCTAAAATTATAGGTATGTTGAAAATTTTCATCTACAAGTAATCCATCAAATCTAAGCGAGCCCAAAATAATATTCATGTTTATCTGAAGCGAACATTTCAGTCGCGGACTTTTAATTACTATGCATCGTGGTACTTTAAAAATATTCTCAACCTTGTTTGAACCATTATATTTTGTTTTGAAAAATACTTTGCGAAAACACAGGGTGAATTATAAATTCATAAATAAGCACACTTGCTCTGAAAACAAACAATTTAGTATGCTAACAGAGATAAGATGAAACACAGCGTAAATAAATTATTCATAAGTGGGCTAGTCATTTTGATTATAACAGCAATCAAATTATTAATTCCAATAGCTGATATATTTTGCAGTTCATGCATTTGTTCTGTTCATGGGAAAATAATTAGACACAGCATGACAAGTGACACAATTTATATATTAGCATTTTCAATCATTTTTACAGGAACTTTTATATCAGATATAGAAGTCATGCTGCTCACAGGGAAAATTGCCTGCTCGTTGCGATTTGAAGAATAACAAAAGTTACTATGCTGCCGCTGCCTTGAAAGTTTTAAAATGGTAAGTATTGAGATATATTGCTAAACTAAACTATGATCTTTTATATACTCAACATGACTCACTAACTGACGACTATACTAAACCTAAACAAGAAAGATAAAATATGCATAATATTTTTTGCATGTCATGGTTTTAGCTGGCATTTTGTATTACCTCGTTACAAATTGTAGTCGATAAACGCTTTCTCAAGCCAAAGCATTTAAAAATAATTTAGTAAACATCACCACAAGTACTCGAGCACTCATCGTTGTAAATAAGCCTTGTGTTTTTTATGATGTTTCTTATTTGCCTTTGCCTTGTTTCTTATTCCACACTTTGACTGCCTATGCACACGTCATAAAATACTTTTGAAATGAAATGATTTATGCTGTACGTAATTTTCATGGTAAAAAATTGACCCAAGCGTTCAAACAATATTGTTGAAAGTTGCGTTTCCTTATATTATTATCGGAATACATTTTACGTTGGACTTTTTGGTATTTTTCTGTGCTGACAAAATTCATGCATTTATCACGGCATAATAATATTTTATACTGCAAAGGATTACAATATTTTATAAAGATTACTATGACAATGAACAAACATGCCATAAGCGCATGTCATGTCATAATAGTTACAAAGACGACACAATTTTAAGTTCCAGAGCTAGTTGGGTAGACCAAAATATTTTTATTGTGGTTTTCTAGCCATTTATGCAATTGGAGCGTAGACACATCAATTTTTAAATTCTCTTTATTTCTTCCTTACAGAATAACTGTTTGGTAGCTACAGTAAATGTACCAAGAATGCTACGTTATTTCTCTTTTGTGTGGTTTGTATAGTCAGCTAAAATATTATAAAAAACGCTTTCGCACCAGCTCATCTCGGAATATTAATGCGATAGAATGAAAAAATGACGAAGCATTTTTTGCTACAGGCTTGATCTGCTTGATAGTTTTTGTGCACATTTTTAACGAAAATATTATTGTGATTGCACTTTTCTTGAGCTTTAAGCAGCTTAGAGGCAAAACTATGCTTTTCAAGTCTTAAGGTTAATATAACACAATACGATGAATACGTTTTGACAGATAATAAACTTTTCAGGGTCGTTGGTCGGCTATATTGCCTTGCGGGGAAGGGGACGAGGACCCCACCCTGATTGCTTCCCCATCAATTTTTTTTACAAACTTTAAAGGAATGAGCATTTTAATACTTTACTAACTTAAACAAAGTATTTGCCAATACATCGTAAATGATGAGCATTAAGAGAAAGCTGCTCACAACTTCCACAATGGCTAAAAATATTGCATACTGACGTGTGTAGTTCATAAAACCTGTCAAGTTTTCCATCCAAATTCTTGCGATACACACCAAACAAATCTACAACTCTACTAACTAGCCGCACGTAAAAGTCGGCAGACTCGGATGGATTATGGCCGTGCTTTTTTAAAGTGTGATACTCATGCAGTATATTTGCATAGAGTAGTTTTGCACTCTGGACAAAGTCCTTGTCATGAAATATAAAAACTTTATCATTCAAAAGTCGCAAACTCAAAAACTCAAGAAAATTCTGAAAACAGAATACGCAAAAGTTGCATTCAGGGTGCAAACTATCAATCAGTTGCTTCATTTTTTTCCAGTAAAGATCATGAGTTTTTGGACAGTGTGGATGATAATCGCAATCACTGACACGCAGTGAGAGCTTTTGCATTGCTATGGTTGCTTCTTCCATGATGGCTTAGCAAACAATGAGCACACTTTTGCAAAAGCTAGTGGTTTTCACTAAGCCACGATTCCAAACCGGATGATGCAAATGCGTTGCAGCAATATAATTCACTGAGAATAGAGCTCATGGCATTATTGAAACGTGCCGTGTCTGGGTTGGGACAGTAGAAACACTTTAAGAATTCCGACGTTTTCGTAACGACAAATTTTTCGTATTCATCAAGATGATTTGGAAATTTTAAACGCGTCTCGAAAAGATGCCACCCTAATACCAAATCAGAATGTAGTGTTTTTATTCTGTTTGTAAATAATAATGTAAGTACGTCATTGGGATTTATTAGCATTCCCAATTCAGTCGCAATTAATATCAAGCAGGTACCACATGTTGCAGTTGGCAGTGTGTAATCAATTTTATCTGCAATGGAATAAATATGCTGCTTTATGTGTTCAGGCAGCTCTGGTGCTCGTGGGATAGTGGGGGTTTCTTCCATGTTGGCCATTTTGCAACTAACAGTAATTTATTAAAATCATTGTACTGTTATGAGAATCTCGTTATGTGACCAAATCGTTCATTCCAATAAGGCGTACCACAGTTATGTAGTACGTCTTCAAACTCGTAGAACGAATCACTCCAGAGAAACCCCCGGTTACCAACGTTTTCATTTACAGAATTTAAAAATTCCCTGAGTAAAATAAAATATTCTCTTTTAAATATTCGAAGGTTATTAGGAAAATTGTTTGAACGTATATTATACCACCGATGACGAATTAATTTTGTTGCAAACTGACGTACATTTTTGGGAAATTCTGGGGATAGAATTGAGCTTTTATTTTCCATGGTTTCTCCAATAATATGCACAAATATTTTATAGCAATGCCTACAAAAAGGGCTTTGTTGTTCCATGCACATTTTATCAATGTGATTAGCTTGTTGCTGGTTCAATTCTAGTGGCTCCAGGGCAGCTCGTAAGTTAGCCGCAGCAGCCATGATTGCTTGCATTAAACTGACATTTTAAAGCAAAATGCAGGTAAAACATTGAATTGAATTGAACGTTACTTTAACGTTTGCATGTGCGCAAGCCAATCTCCTTCATGCATTCCTCCGCAGCGATAAAATTGCTCCCCAATATCAACGATAAAATCGTTTACATCGCTGTCTAGCAATAAGTTGGGGTGCATTTCATGGACAAAAATAATCGAAATGATTCGAAATTTTTCAATATGGTGGGGAAATGGATACAACTGTTTGCAATCCTGCCAAGCCTTTAAAAATTCTCGATATGAATTTCTCATTGTTTTCACAAATGCAGTTGTGAAGACAAAACTTTTATCGTGCTGAAACTCAGCCATATATGTGACAAAATTTGTAAAGCAAAGTTGGCAAAAGGGTTTGTGCCTTTTACCTATAACGTTAGTGATGTGCTCAAGGACATTATCCTCAAGCTTTTCAGTATACGCAGAGACATTTAGTCTCCTCAATTCTTTAGCAGTTTCCTCCATCATGCCCAGCTCAAGACTGAAAATTATTTGCAATTTTTCAAACTATTAAAACGTTTCGGACTAACCTTGTCCTCATCAGCATTCCGGAATATAGGAATGGACGTTAAAATGTAAATTCACAATTGTGTTAAGGCTTCTATGGTAAAAGGTTTATGGTATGTATGGTTTATCTCTCAAAACGACAAATTTCACATTTCTTCCACACAGAGTCCAAAATACTCTGCAGCTTGCTTGCTTTTCTCAATATGTTACTTGGAAAGATTAGTTCATTTCTATCGCAAAATAGTTTAAGCTTCAGGGCAAACAAATCAATATGTGGTTTGCAAAAAACCCTTTCACCATGACGGCATATTTTATATTCACTGCGTAAAAACTTGTATATATTATAAGTTTGTTCGACAACATTGACGTCATCTAAAATGCATTCACAACGCAATAAATTCACAAGCTGCAGGTAAAATACTTTGGCACAGGAAAAGCATGGCTCTCTTCCCCATGTAGTGTAAAATTCAAACGATTTGAACGTCTCGTCTAGGTCACACATTTGCAATATCTGAAATTAAAAGAACGATATTATTAATTAGACCAATTACATGAATGGGGCATAATGATATACCGCGCACCTTACACTGCATCCCCAATTCCTAAAAAGTCACAAAAATTTGCGACCGTATCAGGCTTCTGATGTGTACAACTTAGGAATTGCTTTTCTTGCAACAGAAATGATGAAAACATTTTTTCAATCAAGTCTGTTTGCGTCCGGTTCTGTACTAATCTCCAAATATTATCGCAATGAAGGAATAAACAGTCAATACAAACCTTTGCGTGGTTCCCGTTGCCAAATTGCCTTTGTTTAGGCGTTTGGCACTTTTTCGGTTTCTCGTGTTCGCGCTGGAGAGCACTTAGTTGCTTGGAGGCCATCTTGGTAGTGATCCAGATTTTGACTAGGCTGGTACTTTTATTACCAGTTGCGGTAGGCACAGCATGAAAACGATTTTTTTGCGTTTTGACATGCGTTTTTTGGTCGGCAACAACGTTTCAACTTTTTTAAAAAATTTGCAACTCTTTCATCGTTTTGCTTATAAGATTTTGAGAAACTTTTAAAAAACGAAACACTTGAATGTCCTTGGACTTTCCAGTATACGTACAGTAAGGTAAATTCCCCACATTTATTTGATGAGTCAGCTTGGATTTTTTGATGATTTTCTGACGTCACTGCCCACTTTAATCCTAGGTCATACGTTTCATGACCAAGTGCTAGGCTATCGAAAAATTCGATTTCGATTCCAAAATGGCGGCGTGAAAACCCCAGAAAAAGCCAATGTTGACCGGAGCTGCTTCTTGTACCTGAATTTACAATAGCGTAAAATGGAAAGGACTCAACAGACAAGTCACTAATTTCATCTTTTGCTAATACGGCCCAATTTGAGCCTTTATTTTTTAGCATGCAAGCTAGTAGAGATTTTATGTCTTCCTCCTCCATTTAGACAACTTCAACTGAGGCGCCTTCACGATCACAGCTTAATATAGTTTGATAAACAAGGCAGCAAATTATGTTAATGTCAGAGGTCAGTGGAGTGCTCCACTTTGTGTGGAACCTTAAGGTGCCATCGTAATTCAAGGCAAACTGGCCCTTTTTGGAATCAGGCAAAATATCAAAGCTTAAAATGAACATATCACTTGCAAAATTCTCTGGAGTTATCCCATTATAAGAGTCACACGTTTTAAGGGTATTAAAGTAGGCATGATGATATTTTTCTGTGGTAATGTTAATTTCCAGTGGATTGTATCCAATAGGCCTTCCATCTACTTCAATCCAGCACTTTTCCAAGTCAAAATGCTTGAATGTCCTGTACGACTTTAATGCATCTCCATAGAGTGAACTTGATAACACGAATGCGGCATACATTTTACAGGGCAGCTTTCCACTGCTTAAGGCAGGAGAGTCAGACACTTGGTTTCCGGATTTTACAGTGTAAGTTACAACATTTTTGTCAAAATATGAGAGCTGGATTGGAAGGTTTCTCTGGAGCTTTTGCTCGTGAACCATTTTAATTGAATCTGCAACCTCAATCCTTTTAATTTGGATATGACAGCTCTCAATTTGGAATTTCACATCAAACTTTGCATCGGCCTCCAGTTCCTCATGATCAATGTAAAACGTCTCTGGTGACCGCTTGAGATTTATTTTTAGTGGTGTCTGGGGCAATAAGAACTTTCCACTTGCAAAAAGAGCATGAACCAATTTTCCAGTTACGGTAAATGTGCGGCTATTCAAAGCCTTCTTCTTTCTATACATGTACGGCAGCGACGTGGACGACATTTCTCCATTGTCCAAAGTATATAGTTGGCATCGCAATTCCGACTTTTTCTGATCTTCTGAGGTTTCCAACGAATTTGTCAGATATGCACTGTAGGCGTAGTGATTAGAGAATCTTGTGATGACCGAGTTTCCAATTTCAATTTCCAGTTGTGAAAATAGGGCGTGTAGGAAATTACAGGCTGGAGCACAGCTGGTTGATATATCCGCTCCTTTGGAACTGACGAGTTTTCCAGTGACGCTTAATTGCACATCTTCCAGATCTGTGTAGTAGGTACTTGGAAGTACTGTAAAGCTCAAGTGATTGCTGACGTCAATTGGAAACATGGGATACACTTTTTCGTAAAAGTGCGAGAGAGTTGAAACATTAGTGAGAGGAAGTTCATCGTAATTTAACTGTGGAACCACACCCGGAGTTGTCCTCGGGGCGTGATGCGGGGTTAATGTTCTCTCCATCTTAGCGTCTTCGCTTTGTCTGAGTGCGACGTTTTCTCCTTCTTCCTCCTCCTACAAGTTTCTTCTTGCGAATGGCCGTCTTGCGCCTTCTTCCAGCCCCTTTAAATGATTTGGTCCTTTTAATAACGCCCCTTTTCCTTCTGCGATATCGTTTCAGAGGCACTAAGCCTGAATCTGCACTATCACACCCTGCCATTGTTACAAGTTTGCAACCTTCTTCGTTACAGTCCATTCGTTCTAAGGCCATTTTGTGCGAAAATGGAGAATTGCGGTGGTTGGCTTTCCAGTGTCTGGTAAGCAATTAAAACGTTCGTCCAAAAGTTTAATATTAATAAACGAGGTTTCAAACTTTCTTATCGGAAAGTAAATTGGAGTTTTTGGCTCAAATGTGAGCTCTTTGCTTCCCTCCTGACGAGAAAAGATTTGCAGTAACTGCAGCGCCTTTGGTCCAACAAAATTCTGTAAGCACAGACTGCACTCCACCAACACTTTGGTTGTAATGACAATTCTCTCGCCTTGCTCGTCAATTAAATAGTTTTTTGCGATTGGCTCGAATGGATTGAGCACCCTTCGAGGAATTGGCACAGTTTTAAGCCCAGAAAATGCATGGCGAAATGGAAGCTCGAAGTGTTTGTTGAGGTACTCGGAAAATATCAGAAAAACGTCCGGTGAAAATGTGTTAACAGTCAGCGTGGATTCATCTTCATCAACAAATGCTGCAATGCGAAATCCATTCCTTAATGATGCAGATGTTATAGCCAAAGCAATATCGTCTGCTTGCGGGTTTGTCAGTTGATCTAGCTCCAGTTTTGCTATTTTCCAGCGACGTTTCTGTAAGTTAAAGTTGTGATCTAATGGTAGGCGAGCAAACTCAGTCGTATCTGGAGGATTTTCCGACGTATACTCGCCTATTCCATAGTCTTGCCTCGAAAATCCAAGCAGAGTAGCTAAACTTCCCAAGTATAGGCGATAGCCGACATCTTTAGTGTAGGACAAACTGGTCTCTATTGGAACTCCAGTGTCGTCATAAGTTAGCGTGAACTTGGCATTTACATTAAAGTGTTCCAAATGTCCGTTCACACCAGCTACAAATGTGCCAAGATGATTAAAAGTTTTTGCAATATTAAGCTCTTCCACTATAATTTGGTTAACCCAGCAAGCATTTTGGAATTTTTCAATATCAAAAAATGGCTGCTCGCTTTTTTCTTCGGGTAACGGTTGTTCAATTTCTTGCGCAACAAAGCGATCATGATAGTAGAGCTTAATGAGGGAAACATCATAATTCGACAAGTCAAGGCTTTTGATTAATGTGTTTGAAAAATTAACTGGAGAATTTCCTGGAAATGTGTCCATTTCTTTGTCGGAATGGACAACCAGTACAAACGATTCACTCGTCTCCATCCTGTAGTGCTGCAGGTGTCATCTCTGGTTCCACGTAGCTTCCTTTTAGTTCGTTTCCCTGTAGGTCCTCCACTTTGTACGACACAACTGGGAATGTTGTAAAAACACACTTTACACGGAGTATTTCATCCGTCCAATGGCTAAAGTGTTTTTTAACAAAGATTAGCTTTTTATCCGACAACCTAATCAGGGATCCTGATTGGTACTTTGGTCGTTTTTGCTTGACTTTTGCAAATTTCGAGTAAAGATTTGTTAGTATCTCATCATAGTCCTTCTTGCGAATTTTTGCTGGAACAAACCCATGCGATGAATGGCGGGATAAATTGTAATTTTCAATAATCTTCTCATAAACGTCCACCCAGTTGTTGGTTTTCCTGTAATCAAGATACTTGAAAAGCCGGATCTTAAAAGTCCGAATAAACCTTTCTGCCTAGAATTTGGATAAAACACAAAATAGATTAGTAATCAATTAATCCAAGATAATCCTAGATGACAAAAGTAGTTACCGTTTGAGCTTTCAGCTTTCCATAGGGGGAGTAATGTCGTATTCCCATTCTTTTGAAGAGGGCCTGAGCTTCTTTCGAATGAAATTCGTTTCCAAAGTCCGAAATAAAACTATCAATCTTGCCAAATTTTGCAAATTTCTTGGCTAAAAGTTCAAGGGCTGGAATCATGTGTTTCACTCCTTTTGTCTTTGTTGCGACTCCAGCAGCATATTTCGTGTAATTACAAATGCCAATAAGAATATAGGCATAGCCTCGGTTTTTTGTCTTTTGACGACTAAAATCAATCAAGTCAATTTGAACGGATTCTAGTGGTTGCTTTACTATTACTGGACGTCTTGGGTAAACAGTCCTCGGAGGTCGAAATTTGGAAAAACTAGGAAGTTTAATCAGGGACTGCTCCAACTCTTTCAAATCTTTTATTCGTCTGGCATTGGCAAAGGTACTCACGCCAGCAAACGCGCCAGCATTGGCAGGATTTAGGTAAGCTTTGTGAATATACTTGTCAATGACTGGCTCACGCCTTGGCATTTTTGCGAATTTTAGCTTTTCGGATTTCAGTCTGTGCCTTTGCACAAACTAAACCCTTTGGTAGTTTAACTCCCGCCAAAAAGTTGGCAAACTGGGAAAAAGTAGGTGGCCGATCACGGCCACGAATAGCGTACGACACCAAAGGAAATATATCTTCCTTTTCCTCAAGCCCTTCAACCGATGTCGTTAAAAATCCAAAGTTGTCAACTTTCAATCCTTCAGAATGCAAAAATTCAACCAATCTTGTAAATTTTTTAAGTGTTGTCTTTGGAAGCTCATCCAGCTTATCAGCCAAAGTTTTCACATCAGCAACACTCATACATTTGTTGAATATATCCAGCGGTACAATTTTGAACAGCTCCATTTTGCTATATTGAATCGTATAACAAGTAGAATATATCGTGTAGCACTTTACTTATAGCTCCGGCAAGCACGGGCAGCAGATATTTTGCCTTTGAATGTAAAAAGTGACGTAGTCGACGAGACCGACTGGCTTTCTTTAGCAACAACTGGTCACGGATTGGCAGCTTATCCTGGTCTTTTCGCAAGGAAAGACAGGCTAATAATGCTGTAAGCTCATCGTTAGATGCAGCTTTTATTATATTTTTGAATTCTTTAGGATTTGATTTTGCTGCCTTACATATAAAGTCAATGTTTTTAATAATTTTTGAGTACATCTTTGATTGGGAGGTACAACGTTGTGTCCTCCCAAAAGAAAACGTTTGATCGAAATCGCGTGCGGTCATCATCAAGAGCGTGGAGGCAAATGACGAAATGGGCAAACTGGTGCTTATCTGTAGAGTCCAGATATGCGTAATAAACAAATTTTGTATCCATTGGTTTCATTTGAAAAGAAAGACGCAGTATGGAGCTCGAATCTCTCAGCATTCTAGTTAAAATCATATAAGAGGTTTGCAGACTTGCCATTCTCATGTTTGGCGTAAATATGGCATGCAGTATTAGAATAAATATCAAGTTGTGATGGTGAACTTTTTGGACAAAATAACTAATTATGTCTCCATTATTCTTCATAATTGCAGTTGTTCGATCATCGCATATAATCATGACCAGTTTATCTGATGTCAAATGCTCTTGCACCTCGTTCAGTTCCTTTGTTACAATCACACCACTTTGTTCCCTCAGCTCGTCCAGAAAATCTTCTTCCTCTTGGTAAACCCAGATAACCAAGTCTGGTTTCTGGGAAAAAAGTTTGTCTCTATTTGCAACAATCTTTCTGCAAATCGTAGTCTTTCCTCCCATAGAATTTCCTAGTACCTAAATATACAAAACACCCATACATGTCTCATATTGCCCATACATTCTATGGTTGAATAAATGTCAGTGAAATTTATAATTACCTGAATTGAGCATGGGCAACGAAGCCTCATGTCCACTGGTGGTCCGTACATTTTGACCCAAATGGTATGGATTCCGTAGCTGATTTCCAATAACGCCGAAAATCATTGCCAGAAAGTGCTTTTCGTCTTCGTTCCACAAGCTCAACGCGTTCGTTTTGAGCTCTTATTGAGTAATACTCAGAAAATACTTCTTTCTCAGTATTTAATACCTCCAAATATGTCTCAAAAGTTGAATTACAAACTCCGCCCTTTAGGACGGTTTTTAGACCACCCTGGCAGCTCTCACAGACCTCTGTCCCTTCTGCTACAGCACGGCATTTAAGGCAAATACTTCTGATTGCCCAGGTTTTTGAGCGAAGTTTAATATACTCCAGGGGTAGCAAGTACTCTAGTTTTAAAACGCCAATTTTGTATTTGTTGGAATCCGTGTGGAGCACGTGATCGGAAGGCAAGGTGGAGAAATCAAACATGTGGGAAAGACTGTTAAGTTTGGCTACAAAATCTCTATCTCGGTCACGATACTCTGCAACAATCGAGTCCACCTCTCCACCCAAAATTGTTAAGCGCGGACCAAAAAACAATTTCAAGTCGTATATATGTTTATAATATGTAAGAATGGAGTTTTGTAAAATTACAAAGGCACACAACAAGTTTCTGTTATACATTAACCGATGTTTTTTCATAAAAAACATTGTCAGATTAGAATTTAAAATCTGCACATCCGAGAAATCGCTTCTTGCAGTCATTTTCAAGCAGTCTTCTTGACTTGAACAGAATCGAATCGATAAGTTTGAAGTACATGGATAAAGCTTGCCATAAAAGGAGTTGGCTACATTTTTTATTAGTTGATTGTCAATTTTCGTTTTGGCATACTGCCTCAAGGTGGCGTTGTGCAGAATAAAATCTTTAAGCCAAGGCTCATGCCTGTATTTAATAATATAATTAATTTTCTTGATAATTATGCCCATGCTAATGCACCACTGTAAAAACTTGTAATGCATTAGAAGATTATCCTGATCCTCGTGGGTTAAAAGTACTTGAGTAAGTCGGACTGTTGTAGACGCCTGGAATAATTCTTGCTGATGTTCTACAAGGTCTGAGACATTAATTTTGCCTCTATGAACTAGTAGCGGAAAGTCTTTTGAAATCGCCTTGAGGCATTCGGGATAAACTGCGGACACAGCAATAAGGTAACCGTGGGTTGAGTCGTCAATATTCATTATCCAATTTGTATCAAAAGAACAGTTTTCAATTAATTCATAGTCTCCAATTGGTAAATTGGAGCACATACTGTTTGAAAAACTCATTTTTACGTCGGCCATTAGTATCTCTATTCTTTCCTCGTCATTTACATTCTTAAATCCCAGGCGCTCACTGCACGCCCGAACGTATTTTTTGTTATTGTGGCTGATCCCGCCAATTAATTGATCAGATACAAGCTGCAAAATTTTTGGAGACTTGCAGTACTGAATTTCCTTTTTAGAATGATACATTCCCGCTGAAAACGCGAGTCCTCCAATTGAAAATTCGTGGTGTGCGGAAACTCCGTAGTTACGTAAAGACATGTAGTTAAAGCTTTGAAACACACTATTAATAGCGTGTACCCTAAAATTTAGATACGCATGAGCATACTCTTTCATTGAATTGCAATACTTTACATAGTATGTATGCGCGATACTATGTTCCTCAGGCGTCAAAAATCTTCCCAAGTGGAAGTCGTAAAACGAGTAGTATGCTGGAAACTCATTCAAGTTCTCGAGATCGTGATTATGTGGGAACCAAAAGGGTCCTACACATGTCGGGAAAAGCTTTTTATAGTGCTTAAAGTACTTTTCATTTTCGCAAGTATCATAGTTCTTAACAAGGTCAATTAAGGAATCAGAAAAAAAATTTTCCAGTGCCACGGTACGAAACAGTGAAGGCACATGCACAGAGAGGTAGTCTTGATTCTTTCTCGGAATAATTATAATTTTTGTGTTCAAGTGCTCTTTTATTCCTTCGAGTATCAAATGCAAAGTAGTTTTTTCGACATTATAAAGAAACACGTAGATAAATAAACGCGCTTTAATCTTAAGATTACAACTATTGCATATTGGCGTAATATAGTCTGGAAAATTTGGATCAAAGTATTCGCTTTTATTCTTAGGAATATAATGACTGTGGTGAAGCCTGGGGGTAACATCAGACTCGGTTCCATTGTACGAAAACGGTACATGACATGTGTGACAAATTTTAGCTTTCCTCGCTGATTGGTGGTCGGCTTCCGTTGGTTCCAAGGGAACATGCGTATTCTTTTGTATTCCGAGCAATATCTCAGCACAACTAATTAATGTAACTAAAAAATTCTCGATTGCAGATCCGCCCAAATGCTCATGTGAGAACAAAATTTCTTCCGTAGGACCCAAACCAATTATTTTGTACCCGGAAGCGTAAACTCTTTTTTCAGTGGTCGCCGAAATTGATGTCAAAACTTCAGCGGATATCTTATATGGAGCCGACATGAGCTTGTAGTGTTCTGTAAATTTCATTCCATCTTCTACCGGAAATGCCATTCCACATTTCGATTTAATTAAGCATTCATCTTCGTGTGATTTAATGACTCTTTGTGAAAAAAGGTTGCTACAATGGCGGCAGCAAATTCTTCGAAATTTGCATTTGTTATTAAACAGTCGTGAAGAATCAATTATGCACGAGAAATGATATTGTGTTTTATATTTTTTTTGTTCCAATGGATCAAACTGATCCCGCTCTATAAGTAAAAGATCCACATGTTGTGGACAATTTCGTTTTGTTAATTCCAAGGGCCATATCTTGTCATTGGATTTATGGTACGAATAAATATTAATACTAATATTGTTTTTTTTCTCAAACTCTTTAATTGCATGCAACTCTACGTGACCGCGGAATCCATCAATATCTAAAAGTTTATCACGCTCGACCATTTCAAGCACATTTTTGTATGTATTTGGGTTTGCCAGTTTCCGTCTGAGTGCCTGGCGCTGAGACATTCCTAGTTGAGAATATGGCGTGTTTGGATATTTATTTAATCTAAAGGACTCAATGTACAACTTGCAAAGTACTGACAACAAAAAACAATTTTCCGTTTGCATGGTTTTTATTGAAATTATGCCTTGTCGCGATTTAATTGCATTGGGTAACGGTATGTAATAACCAACAGAAGTTGGCTTGCTTGCCGCAAAATGAATAAAAACTTTTTCTACGCGCAATAGTGTGTAGCCACTTTTGGCATTTCTAAAAAGATTAAGAGTTGAAATTAGGAAATTTATTAAAAACTCAAGATTACTTTCAATAAACGAAACATGAAAAGTAGAGATATACACCGAATTAAAAAACCGGTTGATTTCATTCCCGGTTTTGTTTTCTCTCAACAACAAATACAGAGTTAATTTAATTTTTATAATACTAAAATGTTCCACGTATGCGTGGCTTAGCAATTTCAAATCTTTAAAAAGAAAATTCGCCGCATCATCAATTAAAAAAAAGTTTTTTTCGCTGATGTCTATAGAAAATGTTGCAATTGCCCCGCCATGGGCCTGGTTGGTCTTTTGAAGAGAGACAGCTGGAATATCCGGTTCACCAAGTCCCCTTCCAGTTAGATTGAATGACAGGTGACATGAATGTGTAGAAACGTCAGGAAAGTACTGTCCGCATGACTGGCAGGTATGCAGAATTTGAACATGGTCCAAAAGTAGTTTTACGTCATTGCACTTGTAACGGCATGAATGCACGTTACATGCAAACTAGGATCAAAAAAATTAAATTTAAAACAGAATACCACATAAAATTTTCATTGTATGATTATTACTCACCTTTCTGGTTCGCCGCATGTTGTCGTGGGGCATTGCAAGGTAGGTGCCTGTAATAAAAAAAATTGTCAGACAAGATTTTCGCTTCTTAAAATACTTTTTACCTATTATCATAACCGGGTTGTAACCGAAGAGAACTATACAGGACAGGAAACACTACAGCTATTTCGACTTTCCCATTGTCTCAATCAGGGTGGCCAGAATCACCCCAAGACTTTCCGGTGGAATGCCTTTAATTAAATTTTAAAAGTTGTTGAAAACTGTTGCAGACACATGCCCTTGCGTATAAAAAATTACTACCTTGAGCGTTTAGTTTCGCAATAAATTCTACGACTCCTGACTGGTGTTCCTTTTTACTTTCCTCGTCTTCCTTCTTTTTTTGCATCTCCCTCCTCATTTTTTCCTCTTCCATGCGTTTAATTTCATCTTCCATTTGCTTCTTCTCCTCTTCCATCCGTTTTAACTCTTCTTCCCTTTTCTTTTTCTCCTCTTTCACCTTTTTTTGCACCTCCCTTTTCCTTGCCTCTTCTTCCTTCTTTTTTTGTAATTCCATTTTTCTCTCTTCCTCCTCTTCCTTTTTCTTCATTTCCCGTCTCCTTGCCAATTCCCTTATAGCATTACATTTTTGTTCTGATAATGTCTCTGGCAATAACCCAATTGCCCTTTCATATTCTCTCTTCAGCCTTTCTTTTTCAACTCTTAAATTTTCTTTTACTTTTGGATGATTGGGATCAAAAAGACCTACAAATCCTCCCCTCTCCTCAATTTCCAGCTTGAAATTACTAAATTCCTCAAGAATTGAAATAATCCTTTTGGAATCCGCGTTGCTCACATTATGTACCATAGCGGCAATACCTCCTTTATCAGACCAGTCCCAGCTACATTCTCCAGGGCACTGTCTGCAATTTTTAGCCATTTTTGGACTAGGCAAACTGGAGGGCTTTAAAAAGATCAAAATTTAACTTATATCTTTCTTAGTTATAATTTTAAAATTCTTACCTGCTTACGCTTAAGCAAATTCTTGCCTTCGTTCCCTCCTTCAACTTTGGTGACGGATTGATCGTCCCAAGGCCCGTTGCAGTTTTCGCAGAGTATGTAGTAGGTGTAGAAAGTAGCTGTACAGCATGTAAAGCAAAAACACTCGCCGCAAGCTTGACAAGCTCCAATCGTTGAATGAGAACAGAACATGCTTGCACGCAAGTATATATCGCTAATATGAGATCATGATCGAGCAATGACGACACTGGCTTCTCGGTTAAACGTTTATATCAGAATTTTCGGGCCAAGTATGAAATCGAAAATTTCCAACGGCCAATTTTCGTTCATTTTATGTACAAATTTTTATGCAGTAAAAGTGCATTGCACCAAGAAAATGAAAAGCAAAAAAACAAGCAACGGCCACTTTTTAGGATCCATCCGGGATATGTTTTTAAGATGTGTGTAGCTTTGAGTGAAATAAGATGGGTACAATGACATTTGCACATTAAATTTTGTTTATTTTATATTATGGAATAGTTTTTGTCAGGTTGAATTTTACAAGTATTTAATAACTCCGTAATAGTTTGGTGCAACGAAATACGCAAACAAACTAGCACGCAGATATAAAACAACTCATTTTAATTAGTATGCGTCCCTACTAACAATAGTTACTAGTAGGGACGCATAAATGGGCTAACTCCTCGTATTTGCTGGAATTCGACATAACGCCATGGTCTTCCTACTGCTACAACAATTGGGCCGGGTGGTTGCGGTTGAGGAGCTCTTATGTAATGACGACACCTTTCAAATACTGGACTAACCCTAACACAGATACAAGCAAATAGAAATATTCCTACCATGCCTAATGAAAAATAAAAAAAGTCAAACCAAATATGTCTCATTTTCTAAACATCTAGGGGAGAAAGGAGCTCGTAATAAGCACTTTCCTTACTCAGTCCTACTCTTTTTAAATTCTCGCGAGTTTCCCCAGCTATTCCTAATGGGCTTAATGTGTGCAGTATTTTACTATAATATTCATTGATTAAATCCTTCCTTTTCTCATCAGGAATCTCTTTTGGGAGTCCTATCCCATCAAAATCATAAACGTACTCAATATCGGTTTTTTGATAAATGCCATCAGCAGCATTAGCGCAAAACTCTTGTTTCAAAGTCTTTCGATCAAACAAGAATGTTTTGAGCGGGTTTATATTTTCAATAGGGGGGTTAAGATTTGGCCATAAGGATGCTGTTTTCAAAACAGTCAAATCAGACAGACCTAAATACTTTGACGCGGTAGTTTTAATTTTAAAATTGTCCCTAAATATGGACAGAAGGTCCTGTGAAACCAATTTTTTTTGTATCAAAATAATAGCTGTAAAAGCTCCCAGCGCCCGATTGCTACACTTTTCACGCTCGGCATGGGTGCATGGAACAGTTTGTGGAATATTCCGCTCCTTATCCCATACAAGATCTGTATTGTTTTCCAGAACAGCTAGTGAAAAGTTGGGGATGTGGAACCCACTGAAACAAAAAAAAGAAAATGTTGGCTTTAAATTCTATACCGCTTGTAACTTGCTCCGCACAAATAATAAAAACGTTACCAGCAACCAGGAAGTTGATGCTTTCCGTAGTTGGGGGCCGATTTTTGGTTTCCAGGGGTGACCTCAAGTGGCGGAATTGGTCGGCAGGAATTTAAATCCTCCCTTGTGAGTTTCTCGGCTAATACTAATTTTCCTAATGCGTAGTCCAATTCCACATTTGTGTTATCTGAACAGCAAATGTGCTCACACCAGGTTAGATAAAAAGTGTTCTCTTCGTTGTAGTCCAACTCGTTAATAGGAAATAATTGATTATATTGGGTAGGATCCTTTGCTTTTCGTCGTACAAGACGGAAAATGCAACAACTAGGGCGTTTAAATGCCCTGATGTTTTCAAACCTTTGAAAGATTTTTTGCGGAGTGCCAGGCTGGTACTCGGCAATGACACAAGCAATAAGAAAATAAAATAACCCCTTCATCTTGAGTTTTATGTGCTATTTGTCCCTTGCGCTTTTATAGGAAACACGGTCCTTAAATTTTTACATACTAACATGAGTTGGCTCAATTTATTAACTCTGGTCATGCCAGAGTAGCTTAAATTTGAATAATTATTTACGCCATTTAAGTTTAGAGTAAGCGCGTTGATGGTGGATCCTTGTAATTTAAAAAATGAGACTGCATATGAAACTCGAAGAGGGAAAAACGAAGCCTCCAAATATTGTTTATGATGTTTACAAAAGATTTTTTCTTTCATCAGAGGAAGAGATAAAACATTTTTTGTATCATGCAAGCCAAGGCCCTTCCATCCATCCACTTTTATAAAAATAATTGATGGTTGATCATTATTTTTTTCCCATACTCCACCAATAATTTCGCATGCACTGCCATTTGCCAATCCAAGATTATAATTAAGATTTCGTGTCACTCTTGCCTTTAAACAGTGACCTCCTGGTACAAAAAATGGTCGATAATTTGCATAGCAATTTCGGCAATAGGGTTTCAATTTTGCATGAACCTTTTTGATTGGTTTGTTTAGCCCAATAACATATTCTTCGTTAAACTTATCAATTTCGTCGTTGCTCATAAACACGTGCACAGACTCATTTTTAAAAAACTCCCTTTCGCTGTTGGTTAGATTTTCACACAAGCGAGTTTCTAATATAGAAATATCATTGTCAGTGACTTGGCAGTTTCTTATTCTCATTAGCAATTCAAAAAAGCTTTTATCTGTCGCCTGACGAATGGGCTGTGTCAACGTAAGATTACATGTTGCATTTTTAAACAATTGAATTCCTAGCTTAGAAAATTTACAACTCACCGTGTCCGGGTCACGAAACAAGGGAGCATCACCAAAACAGATAATTTGTCGTCTGTCGCCTGCAGCGACAATGCTGATGCCTCCAAAATCTTTATTTGATTTTTTGATTCGCTTGAGTCGCTCTGATAAAACGTGGAATAGAGAACTACCAATAAAATAAAGCTCATCAATAAGCAAAAATTTAACATGTTTCAAATCTTGGTAAACTCTTTTGCATATTGGCATATCAATTAATTGTTGGGTTGAGCGAACACAGTCATAAATTCCCAGCAGATAAAAAATTGTGCCGCATCCTAGTGCATCCGCCATAAATCCACTATACGTACAAACTCGGTAGGGTAGGCCAGCCTTCACCAGCTCCATGGCAAAGAGGGAGAGCAGAAATGTCTTTCCTGCAAAAATAATCAATCATTTAAAGCAGTTGGTGGGCAAGTATTCATTATGTATATTAGTTATGGAAATTACCTGTCCCGGCAAAACTTTCCATTATTATCAAACGATGCTCTGTTTTGGACTTTTCAATCTCCAATTTAAAAATTTCCACACATTTCGCTTGCTCCCTTGTCATTAAAAGTGACGAAGCTCGTTTATGCAACGTAGTTGCGCACTTAACATGCTTTTTTTGCAACTCTAGGAATTTTATATAGTAATCCAAGGGGAGCTTTAGCTTGCGAATTTCCTCGCGCCACAAGTATCGTGTAGAGACAGCCATAGTGTTTCGTTGACTGCACCAACAACACTAAAAAGTTTTTGTATTGGGTATTTGGTATAAAAAGCTTCACCAAAACGTTTTTCTTTGCCCACTAACTAAGACGACAGCTTACTGATCTCAACCATTAGATCTCAGAACTTTATGTCGAAATCATGGTAAGTTTTTAGTCATTGGTAAGTATGAGTAAAATTTCGGGCATATTTCTTTATTTTTATTTTTTATTTTAGCCCGGAACAATGGAAACTGTGCCAAAATCTCGAACTCAGCACGATTGTACCTTTAGTGACCACGGGGGACGTTATAAATCCTTCCACCATCGCCGGGGCTACAGATCTCTCTCAGAGTCTTCGGATTCTGAGGGAGAAATTGTAGCATTTGGCAAAACAGCACGCAAACCTCCATCACCCAAACAACTGGAGCTGCTTAACAAAATCAGCAGCGCTCCCATAGAGTCATTTGAAGTAAGCTTTTCGTCTGCATGATTTTTTTCGTCTGCATGATTTTATTTTTATTCACTCTTTAACTCACTCGTTTTGCTTAATTTTTCAGGCCCTAAACCCCAATGAGGAGAACTTTTGGTTTCATTCCAGCGCCCTGGAAATGGGGCCCTTCCAAGGCCGCCACATGGTCCAGGAGGAGAGACAGGTAAACGATCTCCACATAAGAAAGGCGGTCACCCGATTTCCTCCCAAAACATCCGAGGAGGAAAAGCCAAAGGAGAAGGTGTGGAGCCGATTTGTGGGGCCGTTGGAGGAGTGGGTAGACCTCCGGGATCACTGCCTGCTCCCCTTCTGTCTCCAAATAGAAGACAACTCCGTACTCGATATGCTGGATAGGGACATCATTCAAGATTACAATAATGAGGATTTCTGGTTGTTAGAGGACCTCGTGAAAACAACATCAAGGGCAACTTTTTCAGTGAGTTTATGAGTTTAAATATAAAACACTTTTATAAAAATTCTAACATTTTTTTCTTTATTTATTCTACAGGGCCGGGCATTTCTTCCCAAAAGACGTGCTGGACAGAAAAAACCAGAACCTCGACTTCGTTTGTGGCAGCGAGGAACGTCGAGGGTTGTCCACACCTTTAATAATCAGGAACGAAAATGGTCTGGACCTGCAACAACATTGACGGAAGTCGAATGTCAACTATTGATCCGTATGATAACGCATTTCGCTGCGATCTAATGGTAGGGGTCTGTAAGTATTGTCCAAAGTTAGTGGGCTCCGCCCAAAAAAATCCTTAAAACAAAAAAAAAACCCGGGGCCGGCCTGCAAAAAAATATGTATGAATGTCTAGTCGTTAAGTTAATTGATCCAGAACGCATGTAGTAACGTGTCCTTCCATAGACACGCTGAAGATTGCGCAAAATTGATGTTTCCTCACGGGCCCAAAGCCAATTATTCGAATCAAAGTTTCCCCATATTCGCCTTTATTGGGACGGGTTTTTTATCCTCACAAAATTGTTAAATAGTTTTCAAATACATATACTGTATAGTATTTTAATAATCGGCAAAAGGATTTTCCCGTGAGTTTTTGGCTGGGGAACATAAAAAAAATCTCTGGACAATTCAAAAATAAAATGTAGCGTTTTAGCTACCCAAAACAGTAATCCTACTATGTGTTTAATTTTATTATTTTTTGCATAGAAACTCGCTCACTTTTGCTTACACATTTGTCGTCGCAGCATTCCATATCTCATTTTCTTCTGCTATAGACAAAACAATAACTTATCACATCTAAGCATTACAAAGTTATCACATCATCATTGTGCATCTCTTCTTCTCCGTCTTAAAGCATGCTAATTTGCTCACTATAGAACCATAATAAGAAAAAATATCCACCCACTTTACTTCATTTGTCGCCATTTTAATTCGAGCATTCATACTTAAATCTTATTCCTAAAACCCTAGTTCCCATTTTTACGCTTTAAAGATTTAACTTTCGTAAATTGAAAATTTGCATGCTACAAAATGAAGGTTTTATTGCTGTTAGTGTGTGCGGTTTTCGTAAAATCATGCACTCAATACTCTAGTTGTGCCATATGCACAAGTAAAAAGTGCACTTTTGTTCTTGAAACAACAGGAAGAACATTTTGCACCTCAAAAATTCGTTCTCATCAGTATCAGGATGTGCATGCTGTGGCGAAATTGCAATCACATTGTGAACAGGTTGGCGTTATTTCATCATCAATTCTTCCTGCGTCAACCACAGAAATATATGGCTCATGGGGAAATAATTTTCCCATCAATATGTCCCATACAACAACTACTACCATAAAAAATCCAGTAACGGACATTTCTACACAAACGCCTCCAACCACAACTACTGAAAAACTAACGACAACTGTTCTACCAATGTTGACCGAAAATACTGGCATTACAACATCTCTGCCAAAAAACCAGTCATCATATAATGTTTTATGGGGAATGTATTTTCCTGCAAGTTCTTTTCCTATTGCCACAATTACGTCCACAAGTACTACCCATAAACCAATTATTATTCCACCGACGCAAGAGACAACTACAGTCCCAACAACGACTGGCAGACATTTTCTTTATCCAACTGAAAATTCAGTAACCACACCAAGAATGCATTTAGAGAAAGAACAGGATTGTTGTAGGCTAGAGAGGAATGTTTATATGCATCCATCATTGTTATTTTCACAAAGCGAAATGTTTTCGTTTGTGCAACATTTTAATTCTTGTGAGAACATGGTACGACATGACTGACAAAATAAGACTTTATGCATCGGAATTATGTGCACAATAAAATAATCTATTGATTTTTGTTTGCAAAGATTTCAGGTGCACGGTATATGCGTACACTCTGTACGTTAGAAAAACAACGCATCATGCATAAAAACGTGATAGAGGAAGACGTAGCTACCTATATGGCTCTAAACCCAGCCAGACGGCATCATGAGCAGTGCGAAATCCTTGAAAAAATGCGATATTGCACGTCTACAAAACACACGCAGCCCAAATACCAATACCTTCCAGAAGGCAGAAATTTTACAATGTTTGCAAATATTCAACTGCCGGAAAACTGCACTGAAGAGGTGCCATAAAAATTAAGAATTATAATATAGATCAGTATTATAATATAACTAATTTCCCTTATAGCCCACACAAATGGTAGTCCGGCAGCTTTGCAGACTAGAGCAGACGGCCAAGGAAGTAAACTTTTACCAATTTGCTCTCAGTGATTTTTCATTCTTTGGAATGAACCCGGCAAAAAACTACCCTCAATTGTGTAAATCCATTCTCAAGCACAGACACAACTGCAAATTGTACTAGAAATAGATATTAAGCTAAACAATGCATTATGTTTAATATGTATGATGTGCATGAAATTACAATAATATTTAGTTACCTACAGCATATAGATAAGATTATAAGCAATATAATAATTATTCCACTTTTATACATGAAAAGTTAATTGTTTTAAAGCAGGAGGGTACACTGAATTGTATATATGTATTGTTGTATGGATTAAGTATGATCATTGTATAAATTATTCTCACGTCATGGGAAAACAAGCAACTTTTCTCACTTTCTCCCATTCATCTCAATGTATTTTCTATGTTTATTAATCAAAACCATAAAATAATCATTTCCGTATTCCGTCAACGTCAATTTAATCTAGTTTTAGAAATAGCGTTAGTCTTGAAGTCATAATACAATTACTATTGGTTTTCCTTATGCAAAGTTTTATGACGTTGCAAACCTGAGATGCTTTTGTATCTTACTCCGCAGCTTTTACACTGATACGGTTTCCCTGCTCGATGAGTGTTCAAATGAGTCTTGACTTCCCGCTTTGAATGAAAAGTTTTATTGCGTATTTGACATGCGTGTTTCTTTTCACTATTACTATGGCAAATTTTATGTTGCCGTAGTTCTTGTAAAGCAATAAAAGATTTCCAACAATGGTCACAATTATACGGTTTTTCACTGAGATGTCGTCGTCTAATATGCATTTGCAAATTTGCTTTGGACGCATAACAACCTTCACAGAATACGCACTCGTAAGATTTGATTCCCAAGTGAACATTGTTAACATGGTTCTTGAGGTTTGCATTCGTTCGAAAATCGTTTCCACATGTGTCGCATCTATGTGGCCTTGCTTGACTATGAGTTTTCTGATGACCAGATAAGGTCATCTATACTATACTATACTCAGCTATACTCCTACTGCGAAATTTCTTATCGCAATGGCTACACTCAAACGGTTTTTTGTTTGTGTGTGTTTGTTGATGACGTTTCAGCTTGCTGCTTGTAAACCAGGATTTATTGCAAACGCTACAAAGATAAGGTTTAACACCAGTATGATAAGCTTTGTGGCGGTGCAAGGCGCTGTGACAAGTAAAACATTTTGCACATGTTTCACATTTATACGGTTTTTCTTTAGTATGACTTCTCATATGAACTTCAAGATCAGCCTTTTTTCTGAATTCCTTTTGGCAAATATTGCAAGTTTTCATTTTAATTTAGTTTCATTAGTTTGTGCCTGGATTTAGAAAAACAAAAGTTTAATTTTAGAGTTTTTGTTGCTTGGTTGCCTTGAATTAATTTGTTTTTTTATTTTAACCTTGTACCTCGTTGCAAGGACAATTCACAAATGGAAGTATGTCTCTCATAAAAACATTAGCATCTGTGAAATCCTGTCAATGTGAAAAGAACTCTTGTTCTATCTTGCACGTACTCTTAAAAACTGGCGCTGCTCCAGTCCAGTGAACGGATTATGTGTTTTTTACTGTTGAGTGCTCTTTCTCTCTTCCATATAAAGTACATTTTGTATTGCGTGGCATTTGCAAAAAGCGTGTCAATGTATTTCACACTGAAGTTATGTAAGATACGACAACTTAAAAACCCTGCAGACGTTTACACTTTTGAAGTAATTGGTTTAAGAGTATTTTAATGCTTGAGAATTGTAAAGGCATTTCAATTGTCGTGTAGTCTACAGTTTGTAAGAAAGATGGCACAAATGTTTGATAAATTACAACTGTGTTCAGGTTGTTCAGGGTGTGTTCATAAAAGCTGTAGGTCAAAAAATGGAACCCAGAAGTGTAGATGAAAATCCTTTCGTAGGTCTAGGTATTCCAAAGCTTATTTAACTGGAGAGCGCGTAGATGTGTCTGCATTCAAAAGGACAGCATGGTATTGGGTATTTCTATATTATTTCTATTGTCGTATCAATACTTGTAGTTTATCTTTAACAAAATGTTAGTAATGCACTAAAAGGTATATAGTATGATGATACGATACATTTATTTCATTAACACCATTGTATGATGCACGTTACTAAACTGGTGGAAATGTAAACATGCGTGTCTTGTAATGGATAAATATACTCAATACTGTTTTTGCAATAATATATTCATATACACAAAGTTTTATCAGTATTATATCATATCAATCATGTATCAAGTATTCGTTAGTTTTACCGGTGGGAGTAAGGTTGCAGTGGCTGAAGGGCTATTGCACGTCACCTGATAACGCTTTAATACACGTCACCTTATAATGCCATAATACACGTCACCTGACAATACACAATACACGTTACCTGACAATATATAATACACGTCACCTTACAATATATAATACACGTCACCTGACAATATATAATACACGTCACCTTACAATATATAATACACGTCACCTGACAATATATAATACACGTCACCTGACAATATATAATACACGTCACCTGACAATATATAATACACGTCAACTTACAATATATAATACACGTCACCTGACAATATATAATACACGTCAACTTACAATATATAATACACGTCACCTGACAATATATAATACACGTCAACTTACAATATACAATACACGTCACCTTACAATATATAATACACATCAACTTACAATATATAATACACGTCACCTGACAATATATAATACACATCAACTTACAATATATAATACACGTCACCTGTTAATATATAATACACGTCACCTGACAATATATTCAGTATTGATAGTTGGAATGGAGCCAAAACTAAGAAGCTGAAAATGTTGAGCAGTATAAAAGGCAGTGGCAATCAAGCTAGTTTTTACATTTGAGAAACATGTAAATTTGCAGAATATTTAAAACTGGTTAGAGACGAGAATATTGCACTTTCGTAGATTCAACGCGTTTAAATTTAACCTTGTTATGCATGTGTTTCTACAGATACTTTGGTACTATAGCAAACTTGCTTTTATGACAAAATACTGTTATTGTACTATACGAAATGGAGTCTTGAATTAGTCACACTGTTATTTATTGTTAATTTTGTTTTTAAATGGCATAGTTTTTCCTTCATCCTACAACATCACTTTGACTTACTAAATCTTACATACTGACATTTGGTTACAGCTACGTATAAAAGCAAATTATAAATTTGTGTTGAGCACCCTTGATTTTTACCCATGCGCATTTTGTAATTTATTTATATAATTTTGAAAACGCAATTTAAGGATTATCAGAACAATCAATAATACGATTCACAGAAAAATGCCTGCAGTAGTAATATGATTTATGAACAAATAAAGTAAAATTACTTTAAAACTTTTAAAATTTTATTGTTAAATAGTTAAAGTTTGCTGTGCGTATGCGCACATTATATTTAAAGCACCCGTCTAACGTCTAATTTTCAAACTTCTTGTTTTTCAGCATAGAAAGTACGTGGGCAGTAGGATATGCTTCCAAGGAATCAGCCATGCATTTAAATATTAAACATTTTTCCACAATTGTTACTGGTACAAAAACTGGCTAATGGAAAAAAATATTTAAAAACCATGGGCAACTACAATAGTAGTACCTAATACAGCTGTAAACTATAACGTTGGTAACTACAAAGGCAACTAAAGAAAGTATAGCTTATCCAAAAATGCTGGCGACTAATAATATTGATTCGTATCATCGTCTGGTTTCTAAAGCTATTGCGACAAAACTAATTACTATGCTACCACACTTCGGTATGTAATTATATCTGTTTTTTGGTAATTTAGGGTAGTTTGGTGTACGTACATGCAAAACCTTTCATGCATTCCAAGAAACGTAAATCAAATACTTGTACGATGTCAAGGTTTGTTAGTTGGACTTAAAATTTTAAAATACGTACTGCGCTGCTTAAGCATTGCGATATAAGTATCTTATAATTTTAAATGTTTTAAATAGTGTTTATCGATAGCCTTCTTCTCAAATCCATAACTTTCTCGAAATATGGCTTTCATTTTTTAGCTATAGCAACATTTGTATGATATTAGAACTGCAAAAACGGCAGATGGTCTTAGCAAAAATGTATAAAGTATTTTGCGATGTATAAAATCGATAAAACCCACGCGTTTTTGCGCACGTGTCTACCTTACTTAAGACTTGTCATTTGATAATCACAATCAGGCTAAGCCTTTGCATAAAAAAATGAAAATTAGTAAGCACCATACTTTGTATTATTACTCAAGATTCTTTTTCAAAAACCTGTCTATGTTGAATACTTCTAATTTCGCAAAATTTACAGTTGGTCACCAAAACGTCTCACCATTCAAAAAGTTATAATCATAAAAAAGTATTGGAAAAACGTATAAACATACTAAGTACTATTGTATTCATATCATATAAGAATGTATAATATATATCTTGTGGTATTGATCGTACTTGTACATTTGATCTTCTTAAGTTTTATAAAAGGTGACACAGATTTCCACAATTGGTACCTTTTCTCACAATATCGCAGCATAAGCAGGTCAAGCAAATCCAACCAGCAAAGCAAATACAAACTAACTCCCACAACTTTTAATCAACATTTGCTACCTTTCAGTAATTGTCTTCTTAACATAATAAATTTTCATGGTGTTGACTTTTACACTCCCCCTACTATTCCGTTGCTTTTGCGACGACTGGATATTGTCTTTGCCTTTTCCGGTAACCAATTAGTTGAGGAGTTCATACTTCCATTTGAAAAAGTGAAAGTTAGTAACTTTAGTATAAACAAAATTAATTATTTTATCGAAACACTGGAACACAAAAGGTTAATGAAAATTAAACCTTGGCTTTGTGAATCACACATTTCTCTGTATCCCCCTTCTGCGGAAGATGAAGTCAAGTTACCAAAGACTGCCTATTTCACCTCAAATACTAAAATCCACCGGACATTACCAAATGCATTGTATACAAGCAGTAATACTCAAATAAAGTCCCACTTTTACTGGAAGATAAATAGAGCAACTATATTCTCCCTTGGAAGTGAAAGCGCCTTGTTTTGGAAGCACAACCCAGATTCTGTACAATTAAGACGTGACATTGGAGAAATTAATATAGTTCAAACTCGATGGCAATTTGACATTCTAGTATCTAAAAATAGCTTTAGAGAAGAACGCGAGTGGTTATTAGGGATACGTGCATTTCAATCTTACATTAGAGCCCAAGATGTTAGCACAGCCTCATATACTTGGATGCACTGGAATGTGGAGCACGAAAAAATTGAAGCTGTATTTTTCTTCTGTTTCTTTTGTAAACATGGAGAAATCATTCAGAAAGTTCCGTTGCAGTGGGCATATGTTACCAATTACGGTCCCCTAACACAAACTTTCTACCGTGCCCAAGGAAACACTGACCATGTTACATGGCGTTTATTTGGAATGGTGTCTTTTGGAGATCGCGGCCGTTTTATAAACACCCAACCATTTAGGGAATTGCTTTCAGCAAGCAGAATAATTTATTTGAGATTTGGTTCCAATGAAGACAAAAGATTAAGAACACAACAACTCTTTTACCATGTGTTTGGAAATGCATCGTATGAAGACTACGAAGGCTGGTCGGAATGTGTAAAACGCTCTTCGTGTAAATTGGAAAATATATTACTACCTACTATAAGTGTTTTGACTTCACAATACACTGAAAGACATTTTCGATACGAGTCCAGTGAGCTGGTATTTGTAGCATGCGGCCAACAAAAAGGAAGTAGTCCTTTTATGGAGTTGATAACTTCGTATGATGTCTGCTCCTGGATTTGCATTGTTGCCGTTGTAATCCTTGCGGTGAGTTTGTTTAGAGTTGGGATTTTATATGCTGCAAAATACATTTACCCTGAAAATTGCAAATCAAAAGCTGAACTACAAAAACTTGCATTTAGATATATGCTATCGGCGTTTGATAATTTGGTAGAACATGGTCTACTTGCTGATTGTGACAGTCAAATTGTGCACAAACATAAGGCTATGAAATTTATTGTGATAATAACACTTTTAATGACTGTAGTGTTAAGCAATGGGTACAAAGGGAACAATCTGACAAAACTTATTAGCCCCCTGCCATCCATTCCGTATTCCTCGATTGAGGAATTAATTCACGACTCTTATGATGTTTTCTCAATGCCACAGTATACTGATAATCTTCCTTTTGAAATAACAGATACGATATTGTGGCAGTATTTAAAATATTCAGAGAAATATTTAAGTCGTCTAGGAAGCCATTGTCATGTATTGAATATAAAAGGAAGGGATGTTTACGGTGTTCCTTTATACTTTGCATGGATATCACAGTTAGTTGATTTTTTTGGTGTTTCGGTTTCACATCATAAAAATTGTACTCATCCAAATTACAGTAAACAAGAACTGTATTTGCTTAACAATACACGATTAATACCTGCTTTTGACAACATGAGTGTTTACTCAGAATGGATCTCCATTAATGTACTTTTGCAATGTAGAAAATACAAACCCTTTGCACTGCTTTTGGAACGAGACATAAGCAATGAATATAAAGAAGCATATAATGTGAATCGTGAATATTTTCAATCGCCACTTTCATTTGGAAAAACGTCTTTAGCATCTAAACATTTTCAGTTTACTTGGTCTGGTTTTTTTCCAATCAAGTCGTTATTCAAAATGAAGGCCTTGTATAGTTCTGGACTAATGGACTGGCATATGCAATGGAGAACTAATTATCTTAAGAGTGGAGGCAAGCTTGATGACTTTCCAGAGGATCGTGTTTTCATACCGCCCAATTTACAAGGAAGTATTAATGTTTTATTTGCCATACTCCCTGCTGGAATGCTTCCAGCAACTGCCGCATTATTGATTGAACTAGTACCTCACCACTTTATGTCAGGGAGCTCACAGCGCAAGAAAACAAATAAGAACAGTTGGTGTGTGAAAAACAGACTCATTTTCAAAGCTTGGAACTATATAAAATTCAAAATGTGTTGTTGTAGTATTAGTAATAAATTTGTTAAAAAAGGTTCTCATACATTTATTTTTGTGAAAAAAGCAAGCTGACTTTGCATAGAGGCAACAAGATGCAATGCAATTCATATGTTGCTCAGTAAGTGGCATTTTATCTCTATCGAATAGCCCACTCGCCTGTCCTAAGATACCTAATAGACCAGTAAGATTACAGCACACAATGACTAAAAACGTAGCTTTCGTATGACGTTTTTGACAGTAATTATTAAATGCTGTAAAACTAAATTAAGTCATAATATGAAGAACCAGTAACCAGTGCTGGTCAAAATACTATAATAATACAGACAGCAGTATTAAGTTTTTTAAAGTTATGGTAGTATAAGGATATATATTATTTTCTAATTGATTACTTTTGTCAAACCGTAAGTATCAGGAGAACAACCAACCAACTATGAAAAATGTTTCAGGTGGTTTTAATTAAATTAACCCATATAACAAATTTTATTTAATTAATTTCTATAAATAATTGGTACGTGTACACGTACTAGAACTTTCAGTCTACGCTTTAGTTTTAGTGGCTTGTCTGCCTTTTACTAAGCACTTTAAGTAAAATATAACGTATTGTTTCTAGGAAGTTTAAAATCTAAAATCGAGTTTTTCAAAATGAAAATAATAAAAGCTGCGATCCCACTTGTTACGGCAGCCTTGATTGAGACTGTAACAACGCAAATGTTTAAAATGGAATATTTTGACGTTAGAGATAGCACTTTTTTTGAAATAATTGAAAACCGAAAATACCTGCAGGAATCCCGACAACAGATTTCATACAAAAACATTTTTGTTTATAATCTAAACAACTATTTGACAATTTTCGGTCATTGCTTAGTGCACATAATAAATTATAACGGAATTGCAATTTCACCATTGGATTTTCCTATTGTTTTGTCAAGATACAGCGTTGTAAAACAACAGTATCTGGTATATAATAAAATAATGTCAAAACATCTAACCAAACCACTACTCAGTTATCGAACACGAATATTTCCTTTTGAAAAGACTCCAAACAGTTCCGTTTCAATACCCTGGTGCTCTAGACACAGTCTGTATTACGAATGCCAAGATATTCCGTACATTGACCAAAGTCGAAACTCAAAACCCTGGACATGCGAAGCACATATTTATTTACTACCTCCAGAAAATCTCCAATACTATCGAGTTGACGATACAAACGGATTGGAGCTTATTGTGCCTGACAGCTTTGTCAGACTTTTCTGGAGTTTTGCAACCAATCGAATTTCCTTAGAGTACAAAATATTTGCAGAGCCGCTTATGGTTACAAGACAGCGCTATGATTTACTTGTTACTTTTTCAGGTGAGCTTTGGAAACAAGCAGCTATGTCGACTTTAATGAGACAAAACATGAAAAACTTTGCGGATCACGTGGCCACATCAGCAAAAGAGTTCCTGGTTCTTAACGTTAGGTTTACTCACACACATTTACTGTATCAATATATTTTAGCCAAAATAAGTAGTTTGAATCTCCGCTGTAGACACTGCAGTCAGTATAATATTCTACCAGAAGTACCCTTACAGTTTCCAACAACTTTTAGATTTCTCAATCAACAAATTATCTGGTATAATAGCAATCCAAATAATATAGTTTACAAGCTTTGGGCACTTGGAGGTTCTCTCGGTGGTAAATTTCCCATTTTTAACAACGCATTTCCTAATAAAAGGGGATCTACACTAATTCGGGAAATTTTAAATGACAAAGACATCACATTAGACGAAACTAGATGGAATGCTCAAGCAAATTTGTTTAGTGGAGTGTTTGGTAACTCAACTTTTATCCTGTGGATATTTTCCTGCAATCGGTTTTTTCATGTGTCAAATACTAAACTTCCTTGTGAAGATAATTTTCAACCCACGATCATGATTCACGTCTCAGGAGAGCAGGAACATAGTAATTTTTATTTTCACAGAAAGCAGTTAACATTTGTAAGTTGCGGTAAACCTGTTAAAATGGCCTTAGCTTTTGACCAACTTATTTCAATTTTTGACACATGGATTTGGATGCTCACCTTAGCTGCTGTGATCGTCGGAGGTATATTTGTAAGTTTTGCTACCACTCCTACAAATGAAAACCGTTCAGTTACTTTTGAACAAATTATTGCAAATATTCTTGGTCAAATGAAAGCTTTATTAGATCAAGGAAACCCAATCAGCAATATCGTTAGCCAAAGCTCTACTTTAAGATGTACGTGTTTGGCGTTTCTATTATCGGCGTTGATTCTAAGCAACGCGTACAAATTCAAAAACATAACAAAGCTAACTTTACCTCTTAACCCAATTCCGTTTGATACTTTTGATGCACTGGTTAAATCTAACTTTACGATTTACACTAGAGGTTCTGTTGACGGCGGTTTTACCAGCTTTTACCTTAAAGGCGTACCTTTCTTTAAGACAGTGACAACTTATATAAAAAATGTTAATCTTTTAAAAATCAATTTTGAAAATAGGAGTATTCACGTAATAGGGAATTATTATAGAAGCGAAGTTTATTTATTTGCACAAATGCAGATAAACGCGAGGTCATTCAAACATCACATTTCCCAATTTAAAAATATATCTCAAAAACTTATCCAAAATTCTCAGTTGCATCCAAATTGGTGGAAAATGCTTTACAATGACAAAGGAAATTGTACTGTGTTAAGCAATGGAAGTAATGAGTGCGACGTGCTTCAATATTGCAACAAAACAGCACTTTTGCTACCTGAAATGCTAGCTAAAACCAAGTATCATCAAATGCGTGCTAGTGGCTTTGAAAACGTATTTTTGGGAAAGGAGCGTCTAATAGAAAATAAATACGGTATATTAATTGGTAGATGGATAAATCCTGTAATACTTCAAAGGTTAAGCAGCTTGACAGCCAGTGGATTGTTAGAATGGTGGGATAGTATGATACTCCACGTGCTTTCACGGTTAAGGGTACAAAATTCAGTGAATAAGTTAAGTAAAGAGCACGATGAAGGACTACCAAAAGCAAGTAATTTGCAGGGAAATATAGCAGTAATATTTACTCTGTTGCCTGGGGGTATTGTAATAGCTGGACTGGTGTTTGGTATAGAACTGATATGTCAACTGTGTAGAAAATATGGAAAATTGAGTTGTCAGAGATTAAAAATAACTATGATGAGATTTTGGGGTATAATAAAACTAATTAAAACTGTTGTAATTTGGCGCTCTCGAAAAGTAACAGATAAGGTACATGTAATTAAATCAGAATAAATGAATAAACTTCACAATTTTCAAGATTTAAAATCTATCTAAATTTTCTGTGCAAAAACCCATTTCTGTAACGCGCAACGAATTAAAATTCATGAGTGTTCATAATCGTGATTATGATTTCATCATCTCATTCAACGCATGCTTTTGAAAAAGTACTCTGCATAATACTTTCTATTTGTGTTAAATATAGCAACAGTTCTTCAAACAAACACATATACCCAACACACTATAATAGGTATACTAATACTCACAATTGTTGACTCATGAGAGAACCTTCATTATTACGCATAAAGGGTGTGTCCTAATTCCTAGCACTAATTTTGTTAGGCTGTATCAACCAACGGCATGCATGCAATGATTTGAGTTTAATGTAGTCTGATAGTAAATTTTAAGGGCTTTAAAATTAGTATTACATGTGGTCGCAAATTGGTAGTGTATAGGTATTATGGCGGTATTTTCTTAGTGACCCAAAATCTGATTTTTCTTGGAGTTCAAACAAGTTGTCTTTTGATTTCAAATTTATTTCCCTAAAAAAACAAAATAAATACAAAATGCAACCTAGCATTGTAATCACCATAAAATGGAGATTCAGAAACGTGTCTAACCGTACTCGTCGCAGTTTTCATTAGAACGTTATGTTAGTGTGTTGGTTTTGCGCATTTTTAATTCGAACATGACGTTTCGTGCCCCTGAAATATTATTGTGTAACTTTCTACCTTCCATGGATTATAAATCGGTCTCTAGTGCAGTGAATAGAGGAATCATTTAGTTTTACAAATTCATCAACCGCAGGTCTGAATTTTGCCAGCAAATGTTATTCGAATCATAATATAAATCTGTAATTGTCGTTTCTTTCTTTGCATGTTTGAACTACTACAACCACAGTTACAGAGTGCTTTGCATTCAGCCGGATATACTGTTCTGTTCAGAACTATATGGTTAATATATAAATAACTAAAGATCAAAAATTGATTCCCTACTGTGGACGTGACTACACATTGAAGTCAATTTGGTTTACTATTTTTACTTTGCAGGAAAAAATGATTTCTTTCATCATTTAGCTCTTACAATAGAAAACCTTATGCTGTATAATTTTTCATGAAACTAAAACTGTATTTTAATTGGCAGATTTTGAGCTTTAAATTGATGTGCTACTTTGGTATAAAAGTTGCATGAACATTTAAAAACCTGCGGTTGGATATAGTGCTAGGAATTAGGACACATCCTTTACTCTCGTTTTTCTGCTGAAAATATTTCTAATTCTGCTTGTGCATAAAGTTCATATCTGTTCCTTGACTTCAGGTGCGTGTGTGATCAAGCATACCATTTTCGACAATCAGAAAATCAGATACACCCAAGCACAAAAACTTGTTTGAAGAAGCAGGTGGTGGTAGTAAAGCTAAGCAAAAACTCTTTCTGTTGTCATAGTCATGAGCAAAAATCAAGGCTTCAGACTTTTTCATTTCAAGAAATACCAACACGCTTAGTCAGTCAACGCTTGTATGCATTTAATAGGCATACCATTTTTTGTACCGTTTTGCCAAGATATCTTGGCAGCATCCTACTTGCGCACAACTTGACCATAGCCAATTTGATTCAAGTTGCTGAGGATATTTTGCACATTGTAATACACTACCGTGATAAAAAGAATTGCAGAAAGGATGATTCATAGTTTTTGCATCCGTGTGGTGCAGTTCAGGATTGCAAATTGGTGCTGCAGCAGTGTTCGGTTTTTCTACACAAATATTTTAAATTTTAAGTCAGCAAGTTATTTTGTCACCAAACTTTAAGCTATAGCAAATTTCCAGCAGTGCAAAATTCAGCATTTGGATAGGCGATCTAAATTTTCAAATAATTAGAATTTATTTGGTATTTTATTCACTTTCAATTTGAACACCACACAATAGCGTATTTGTGGCGAGAGCTCGTTCGTACGTACGGAATTTATTAGTCAAGGATTTATAATACACGCAGATAATATAGCTACGTATTATAGCGTGGGAAAATGGAGCAGTAGAAAATGTGTAGATTAGCAGGTGTCTCAATTCCTTATAATGCAGTAATAAGAAAACTCATTATGCACTGTAGAGACAGGTGCATTGCAATCCTTTGTGTTGCTGAATAAGTCGACCCATCCTTTTTCATTATCCCAATAGGGTCGTCTTTGACTCGTAAATAAATATACAGACAGACATAACCATCACAAATTATGGATGATTATATGGAGGATTATACATAAAGCAAAATTAATACTGAAGAAAAAGGCAGTGAACACGTGCGACAAAATACTTTTGGGGATTAAATAAACACTTTGATATTCTAATTCGTTTTTAATTGCTGGGCTAATAAAACATTCAAGTGGCAAGGCAGCATCAACAAATGATCTATAATGGTTTGTTGGAAAGAATTAAATACCCAAACTGACACAAGAGCACCAAGCGCATATTATTGTTTTACGTCAAGAGAACAAGTGTCTTTGTTTCTGTGAAAAATGTATACCTTCATTTAGAATTTGAGTTGGAAACATATCAAAGCATGCATTTTTCTGAAACAAAGTGTACATTCCAAACTGCACGCCAAAACCGGAATCATGAAAACCATCAAGGAATTTGTAGCCACTACATTTTTAGTTGCTACGATCACCAGCACTTTCCTCTCATTTTCTGTGCTCGCGTCACTTGCTAGCGTGACTGAAAACAGTTTTTCTGGAAACGCAATTTTCAAAAACGTCACATATTTATGTTCATTATTTGCCCAACATGGGGATAACAGCAGCAGTGCCCTTCGAGCGTTCTGTGGAACAGCGCTACGTTCTCCAGCACCAAATAACAGCAAATGTAGGCAGCCACCTACCACCTACAATCTCAAGCATGACCTAAATGCTTCATTTTCCGAAAGACTGATAATTGGAAAGAGACTCATTCGTTCTGCTGATGGCGACAATAAATCAAAATCTGTATTAATTTTGGGCAACCATGACAACGAAATATCAACTGTTGCTCTTATTCTCACCGGGGATTTTAGTCAGCTCTATACAAGTCAAAATAAAAATGGGAAAATGGAGGTATTTGAAGCTATTGGTGATCTCGAATTTCAGGAAACGGAAATTGAAGCTGTTACTCCAAAACATAGTATAAGTTCTGATACCCAAACAGCTTTTTGGAAAGTTCCTGGTTTTGAGGAAAATAAAACAACAGAATTAGATATAGCGAGTATGTACTTCCTGAAAGTTGTGCTGGATAGCACGTCACTTGCAAAGTTTCTATTTGTCATTGACTACGCTTCAGTTTATGATTTGAAAAAGCTGGAAGACTTTGATAATTTTGCAAGCCATGCGAGCAAATTGTTGAAGAAACATGACACCTTTATAAATTCTATAGGATTTGTTGTTACTAATGTGCCAAGTTATTCCAGTGATGGTGAATATTTTTCAAATGAAATAATTTTGGAGCAAATTTCAAACTTTCTACAGTTTTACGTGAAGAAGCAAGCGGAAGGTATACGTTCTGCAAATAGTACGATGGAAAAGACTGACACTGAAAAGAAACAAAGATTTGTTGAAATTGTTATGGGTAGTGTTCCAGCAAGAACTGCATTAGTGCGTACTCCTTTACGTTGCGGCTACCTTAGTGAAATTAGCTCATTTTTTGAGGCAAAACAAATGCTAAATAAATTGAGCCTGGAACATTTGGAGTATTCCGCAGTAGATTCAAATGACTTTGGTGTTACATTTTCTAATACACAAGCCGTTGAGAGTATGGTGTCAAACGCTACCCAAGAACTTATGACTGAGATTAAGTTAAAAGTTGAAATTAGTGCAGAAAACGCAATTTCACAATTTCGAAAGAAATTTTCAGACATAATAGCAAGTAAAAATTTGCAAGTTGCTCTTGAAACGCTAAATAACACCAGAAGGGAACTAGACTACGCAGTCAATCGATTGTACGTTAGAAACGCAGAAAAGCAGTTTTCTGAACAGTTGGGAGAGGTTTTAAGTGCCATAGGTGTGCCATCAAATAGCATGAACAATTGTTTGATAAGCGCTATAAATGAACTAGAACTTCAATTAGAATTCTTTGAAATGCTATCAGAGCAAAAAAGCACGAAACCCAACCCGTCGTGGATCCAGCCACTAGAAAACCTTCTAGCGGAAGTGAATGACATTTACAAATTTTATGAGTTTTGTCACAACTTGAATTTGAAATTAAGTACTTATGATATCCAAACAGCCATACAGAATGTTTCCCATGGTTTAGAAATTGATTCATTTCTTAAGGACAAAAAAGACCTGCTACATTTTCTTAAGGAACATAAGCTCCTAGAAATTCCTGACCATTTGGAAAGGCAATGGCAAGATAACTTGTTCCAAAACGATTTCCAATATTTAACAAATTTGATAAGGGAGCAACTACCTAACACAAAGATAGCATGTGAGTCATCTTTCTACGATAAGGAAAAGTACCGTCTAATGATTTCGGGAACGAATGTAAAATTTAGTGACTTTCTAAACTCAACTACATCTTGGCCTTGGCCATGTTCTGACCGTGAAAAGCTTAAGGAAATTAACATTCTAACCTCTGGCACTTTATTTCTGGATCAAGATCTCATTGCAGACTGTCAAACATTGCATGTGTCAATATTAAGTCCAAAGTGGCAAATAATTGGAGAAATTCGCAATATATTTCTTGGATGCACCCAACAACATCATTATTCTGAAAACGCTACAGATGGTAAACACTATAGCGACTGGGGTCAAAATGGGCAGGATGGAAAACCAGGCGTTAATGCCGGTTCATTTTTTGGTGTATATTCCGATATTCAAAATGCAGAGAATTTATTTATAAATTCAGACGGGGGAAATGGAGGGGATGGTCAGAACGGTGGCAGAGGTCACGATGGCAAACCTGGAAAAAAGGCAACAAGAGAGAAGTTCCCAAATGCTTACGGATTATGGACAAGTGGCTTATGGAAAGGCACGCTGGAGAAGGGCTACATGACTGAAAATGGGATGGATAATAATAAATTATACTTGGGAGTTTATAATAAAGCCTGGTATACAAAGTTAGGTGGAAACGGTACATATGGAGGAAATGGAGGTCGTGGTGGTAACGCTGGAGCTCCAGGAAATCCGGGAAATATTCTATTGATAAATCTTAAAAGTGAAGAAAATAAAACGCGGATGGTTACTTCTTCAAAACCAGGAAAAATGGGAGAGCCGGGATTAGGTGGGGAGCCGGGTTTGGGAGGAATGGGTGGACAGCATTATTCATGTAGACATAATGATATACCTGTGTTTGTGGTGTTCTTTTGGAGTCATTGTTACGCCACGGAAAATAAAGATAGAGCTGAGGCAGGCGTTATGGGAGAAGATGGGGATTATTCTGTAGGATTTGTGGAGAAAGAGAAGCCGTATGAATACTGGAGAATAGTAAATGATTTTAAAAAAGAATTTTTGGATGAAAATCCAAAACTGGAGTTTGTTGTGGATTTAGAGACAAATAAGGATATTGTTGGACTTTTGAGTCCGTTGGCGTTTGCTGAAGAAATGGAGTATATCGAGAATCAACATTTTCAAAGTCGATTGGGTTCTAAAGGAGACATGGATGGATTTTATGAAGACTTTATGGAAAGGCTGAAATTATTTGCACAAATTGCAAACATTTCTGAACGAGGAGATAAAGTAGCATTGAATTATTTATATGCTGGCGCTCTTGGAAAAATTGTTGCTAAACGGCAAAATGCCAATACGTTGAATGTAATTCATACGGAAAGTTATTTTGATGCTGTTTCAAGACAATTGGATGTTTTAAAAGATAGCCAAAGAAGTACTGCAATTGCGATGGAAGGTACAAGATACGAGAGGAAACTGCATGATAAAATTAACGAGGCGAAAAAATTTGTTAATGAACTTGTACTGCCAACCTTAAAAAATGCGGAAAGTGAACTGAACCGTAAATATGAAGAATTGATACAAGAAACGAATAACTATTTGGAACAAGCTAACGAAGATTTAGAAAAGCGAGAGCAATTGAAAACCCAATTTGAAAACATGTTGCCGCTAAGATACCTAATGGGTGGGTTAAGACTAGCGGGTCAAACTTGCTATTTATTGGGACCAGTGGGAGCTGTGGTGGGTGAAAGTTTATCAGCAGTGAGCTCAGTAGCAGAACCTTTGCTACTGCAAAATTTGTTCCCGAAGATAAGCCATAACTTAATGGAGGGATTACCTGAAGGATACCCCGGCATAATGGAGAGCTATGCTGAGGAATATTTTAAGGAAAGAATTGACAAATTTGAAAAGAAAGTAAATTTAACTCTTGAGGCATTACAAGAGGGTGGAGATGATCTAAAAGAGCTGGTACAACATGCGGAGAAAGTGGGTTCGACATTGGAAAGGTTAAGTAATTCAAGTATTCCGTTGTTGGATAGACTGCCAGTATTAATAGAGCTTGAGGAGGTAGGTAGACAGTTGGGTGGGGCAATATGGGATTTGCTTACAGGGCAAAGCAAGGCTTCTGAAAAATCGGAATCAAAATTAGATACTGAATTTCTGAATACGCAACAAGATGAGCCACATAAATTCCTGGCAACAGTTGAAACCGAGAATGAGAAAATGGATGAAAATGGAAATATTGAAGAAATGAGAAGCCATAAAACAGACAATATTTTGAAAAATTTAGCCAAAGGCATTGAAGCGGTGTCAATTGGAGCGGATTTTATTCAAATATCGGGTATTCATTCTAAACACAGTGAAAGGATGAATCAACTAATTTTCAGTGCAGAGAAGAAGGTTCGAGATGCAGAAGCAAAGAAGATGGAAATTTATAAGGAATTGTTGCCGAATTTGTTAAAAATCGGAAAAGACTTGAAACAAGAAACTAGCAGTGTTTCTAAACAGTCACATGTCGGACTTGAAGTAAAACGATGGAAAGTTCAGGGCATGCTAAAAAGTATGAAACGCTATTTGGATAAATTTACGGAAGGATTAAAAGTGTATGAAGAATTAAAATTGAGTGTGGATAGAATGGAAGAAGCAGTTAATTTGCTAATTAGCTTGTATGATAACATTGAACGTTATCAGGAGAAAAAGGAGTTGGCAGATTATATAGCTAACATAAATTCAGCAACAGATCAGAAAACAGAAATTGGGAATGCGGACTTACGACGAGTTGTTGAAAAAATTGAATTTAGCATGCAAGCTAATTTGTTTGTTGGGGAATATCAAAAAGCTATAAAGGCATTTAAACAGTGGGTATTTCCTTTTGCGGCTAATTATTTGACATCGGAAAATGTAGAAAACAGGTTGCTTCAAAGAATTAGTGGGGGTTATGATTATAATAAAACGTTAAATGAAGCTGTGGGAATTTACAAAAGAAAAGTGGAAAATTTGGGAGTACAATTTAAAAAGTATTACGCCAGCACAACAGTTACAGATGAAAGTTTAATTGTTGCTCAGTTTGTGGGTGGGAGAGTATCTACGCGACCCTTCTTTGTTTGGACGAATGATAAATGGCAGCAAAGTATTGAGAGATTATTAGCCGGAGAGAAAGTTCATCTAAGAGCAAATCCGGAAGATGATCCTGAAACAAGGAAAATGTTGGAGGGTAAAGCGGCAGTGAAATATAAATCAATTGAACTGAATTTTAAAGCGATTGATTCAGATTTGCAGCAGGAGCTGGATGAAGCTTTGAACCATTTTCAGATGAAGATGACGCATAGCGGAATATCTACTTATGAGGTGCTTGGACAGGATTATGTGATGTTTGATGCTAATCAAACCTACAGGTATAGTTTTGAACGACATGAGCGAGGAAACGAAGCCTTGTCAAAAAATGTGGTTTACAAAAAAGTTCAGGGAAAAGCGGATTTTTTGCTGAGTCCGTATACATGGTGGACTTTTCAGTTGATTGACTTGACGCCAGAAAGTGGTGTTGGGTTTAGAGATTTAAAGAGACGGTTTGCAAGAAAAGTGAATTTGGAGTTGGAAGGAGAAGGCGTTTATTTGGATGTGAAACATACACCAAAAGTAAAACTGGAGGAGTTGGATTTAGATAAGTATTATGAACCTTTTGATACGACTGTGGATTATTTTGAGAGAGTGAGAGAATATAATAGTAATGCAGAGAAGTGCTAAACAGTTTAATAGTTAATTTTTAATTGTGTGTGAAGAAATGATGTTTGTAAAAACTTGCAAAATAAAAGAAGTATTTATTTCAAAATACAATACATATTCCAGCGTAATAACCTGTTTTTGCTAAAGTAGACATAATCATTTTTATTGACATTGTTAAAACAAAACAAAACATCTTTCTAAAAAACAACATTACAAATGCATACCAATAATATGTATATTGAAATATTCCTGTAAAGTGCTTGTTAGTTGTTTTAGCATCAATGTGTTTACAACATATCTAATTCTTTCTCATGCGTAGTTAGTGTGTTATCCTAGGCATTTTCAGTACGTGACCTTACAAATTACAAACTATTCAGTTTCAGTAGTCTTAGCAAATATTCTATTGAGCAGGGATTTAATTCCAACCAAAGTATTTGGTAAACCAAAATATACTTTGGAATTATTATTGCTACTACTTTTAGGTAAATTATTATTATTAAATTTACTATTTGATTTGTGTAGACGCACGCAAAGCTCACTTAAAACTGACTAATAAACAGTAAAGTGCTCAAGTTTGTTTAAAAGTTACATAATTAACTTAAACTTTTTCGCAAATTAAAACATTATTACGGCTGCATCTACTGTTGATTTGAGATAACACGTAACAATATAATATTCAATGAAACGCTATTAATTAAATATTTTTAATTTTAAGTAATACCTTACTCTGAGATATAGACTAATTGTCACACCAATAAGTATTTTAACACATTCTTCAAGTGTCAAGTTTGTTGACTGCCAACGTCTAAACAGTACTTCTAGAAATATTGCAACCACAGCAGGAACAATTCCCAAAGGCAGTATTGCAAACATCACATTTATACTTCCCTGCAAATTTGACGGATGGAAAACCCGCCTCTCAGGAAAGTCACTTAGCATTCCTGCACCTTTCAAAAACCTGTTTCTCCACTGCATGTGCCAATCCAATAATCCAGAAGTATACAGTGCTTCCATTCTTAATAAGTTCCTCATTGGGAAAAATCCATACCAGGCAATTTTGGAGTGCGAATATGCAACAGGCTTTTCTCCAAAGGAAAGTGGATATCGAAAATGTGTGTAATTTACGTTATATTCCATTTTGAAATTATGGCTCTCCTTCCGATCCACCAGTAGTGCATGACGACTGTATTTTGTACATTGCTTGAATACATCAAATTCAGTCCAATTCAAATATGCCTTGTAGCTTTCAAAAGCAGGCAGCATTTCTGTATTTTCTAGCAAATACTCTTCCTGCTTGGTGAGGTTCGGACCAGTGCACTCATTAAAGGATAAAGTGCCAACACCAAGATAATTACCTAATTCTGACGCCCACTTAAAATAATATGGCTTGCCATTCCAAGCACTCTCATCGAAATGGATTACATGACAATGGACTCCTTTGTATCTCCAAGATTTCTCAAAGTACTTTCTAAGTTCCCACTCTGAATCACGTGCCACTTCATGCGGAAGATTATGGCCTGTGGCTAATTTTGAGTATATGACATAAGAGTCTCGTATTAATTGCTCAATTGAAGTATATGGAATTGGTGGTATTGGGCTAATAATTGTTGTCAGGTTTTTCCCTTTGTATCCATTGCTTAACACAACAGCGCCTAAAAGTGTTGCCACCAAGACTAATTGAAGGGATGGATGCTTTTTTACTAACTTTTCATCGCAAGTAGAAAGTAGACCATGCTCAAGCAAATTATCAAATGCGGATAGAACATATTGAAAGGCAAGTTTACGTAATTCAGAGTTTGATTTGAGATTGTTCGGATTAATGTACCTGACGCTGTACAGAAATCCTATTCTAAACAGACTTACTCCAAATATTACAACTGCCACAATGCAAATCCACGAACCCAAATCGTAGGATGTTATCAATTCAATAAGAGAACTAGTTCCTGGTATTTGCCCACAGGCAACATATACAAGTTCATGAGTATAGTATCGAAAATGTCCTTCCCAATGGTTTGAAACCCAAAAAGCTACCACAGGCTGCGTACACCTCTCCAGTTTGCACGAAGAACTTTTAATACATTCTGTCCATTTATGGTCATGCTCATAGGTTGCATTGCCAAACACGTGGTAAAAAAGCCGTTGTGTTCTCAAGCGAGATTCCATGCTTGCAAAATTACTTAAATAAGATGTCCGACTTGGAGCAGACCATCCCACAAATATTTTGGAATCTTTGAAACGGCCATGCTGTCCAGGTTTGAGCAAGCCGTTAAGTGCCCATGTAACGTGGTCACTGTGTTTTTGTAAATGATTAATGGCTTGAGTTAAGAAACTATAGTCTGTATTGAATTCCCACTGTAACGCAATGTTCTGCATAATTTCTCCCTCTTTACAATAGAAGCAGAACAACTTGACGGATTCAATTTGATGTTGTTTTACTTCCCAATACATCCAAGCAAGTGAAGCTGTATTAGCTGGCTGTAAAATGACAAAATATTGTAAAGCTCGGATTCCAAGCACCCATCCCTTCTCATTTTTATAATTTGTAGTGGCCACAAGAACATCAAATTCCAATCGGCTACAAATTAAATCCATGTATGTAGACTTTGGAATGTACTTCCAAAACATTATGCTTTCACTTCCAAGAGAGAATACGGTTTGCTCAAAATACTGCCAGTAAAAGTGAGACTTTATTTTGAGGGAATGACCTAGACCTGTATAAAAGGTGTTGGGTACTTTACGGCGTATTTCAGTTTCGTGAACTAAATAAGTTGACCTTGGCAAACTGACTTCATTCTCTTCAGCTGGAGGATATAGATAAATATGAGCTTCACAGCGCCAAGGTTTGATTCTCATCAGCCTTTTGTGGTCTAGCGTGTCATCAAAATAATTGTGTGTTGTAATGCCAAAATTATTAACTCGTACTTTTTCAAATGGAAGTAAAATTTCTTCAACCAATTGATCCCCAGAGAATGCAAACACAATATCCAATCGTCGCAGAATTAACGGAATTGTGGGACGAGAGTAAAAGTCAGCTCCATTGAAGTTAATAATGTGCAGTAGACATTGTGAGAAAGGTAGCAAATGTTGATTAAAATCTGTGGGAGTCACTTGATTATTGTCATTGTTGTATTTACCGTTAGTGCTTTTACGATACTGGGAGAAAAGGTACCAATTTTGCTGCTCTGTGTTACATTGCGTAAATTTGAGAACAAGCAAAATTAGGGACAGACTTAAAGCCCCAAAGAGGAACATTTTTGTTAGCTGGTAACAAAATAAAACGTTATTTTTCCAACTCTGCTATACAAATTGTATTCTTAGCAACCTGCTGGTTGCACCAAAAAAGTTTGAAGTTTTGGTCCGTCATTTTAAAAGCTTACTAGTTACCAATTCACTGCAAAATGAAATGTTTTACATTTATTCAATTCTTATTTAAGTACATTTGTTGTATGAACGTTTGCTATAACCTGACGTTTTGTATGGTGTTTGTAAATATGTTCGTGTTACCTTACTTAAAAAGCTGAACTTAGAACGTAAATCTAGTTTACCTATTCTTTAAATGTATATGATTAATTTCTTGAAACCTGTAATTTCAACCAGTAAACCCAAACTAAGTCGCAATATATAATTAAATGCCGTTTACCGTGTTTCTAAGAGCACTGGTGTTCATAAATTGTATGTGCTACTTGTAATCTAAAAACGCTTGAAACCGAGAAAATTGGCAGGTGTACATAATTGAACACAGGCACATCCTTTTGCTGATTGGCTTTTTAATTGTTTTTACTTCCTGCTTGTTTGATAAGTATTTGGTGATATTAGGAAGGGTTGTCTTATAAGAAGCGTAATTAGCCCAGAAGAATAAAAATCAATACTTTTAACTAGCGCCAATTTGTAGTGATACGTTTTATCCTGTATACGCTTAGTAAAATTATTATAAATTTTGCATTCTTAACATTATTTGACATCTTATTTAAATTTTGCTATGATTCAGGAGAACAAACTAGAAACCACAAATTTCTTTCAGAATGTTTCCTGACATGTTCTTGACTCCAAGTTGCTCTACGTATTCAACGTATTCTTTTGTAAACTAAAATTCTCTTACATTTAGGGTGACAATGGCATATTGACAAATCGTTATGAAATCAGAAATAATCCACAAGTATACTCTCAGTCGGTCAAGTAAAAACAGGCATAGACAATAGAACAGAAAGACAACAAAATGACAGGTTTTATATTTTAGCCACAAAAATAAGATGATTTTACAGAAACTACCAACAAGAAAAGGACTAGACAATAGATCACACAATGAAATGATGTTTCAGGTTTATAAAAAGCTCTGTCTGTCAAAAATGTCGCTAAGCAGCACGCGTTTTTTGTTGATGTTTACTAAAAGCTCCCATAAAATGCCTCCCTCATCAAAAAGAAAATAATTGGAGCATGTATAAAGTAAAGTGAACTCTTTGACTTTGTTCAAATAACCATTATCCTTTTGTCATCATCCGCCTCACAAAAGAGACAAAAATAAACAGCAATATCAGAAAGCATACTGTGATTCAAAGACCTCGTCTGAAGTCGTCTTGATGCTGATAAACAGGAACAGGGACAGACGCTTTACCTGGAATTACTTGTCGTTCACTTTGTACCTAAAAAGAAATTAATGGGAAAATACAATAGATTTTTTTTGTCGGAAAAGCTCGATTGCGTCTGGAAATCAAATTCAGGCAAACCTAACAGTAGGTATATGAGTAACGTATGTGAGCTCAGTCACATTCACAGTTCATCCAGTGTGCAATAGAAATCCATAAAAAATTCATCATTTTTACATTTTTTCAGAATTGACAAAAATTCAAAATGTGTTTTCATTCAATTTTTACACCACATTTAAAATTATTTCTTCTTCTATTTGTTCTTTCTCAAGCTATGGCCAGCAACATTTTAATTTTCCACAACTCCGGCACTGCAAGCCATCGAACCTCAATCTGGCCTTTGGTTACCCACCTAGCCGATTCTGGTCACAATATCACTTACATTTTCCCCATTTCTCGTCGCCCTGGTTCACACCCACGGGTGGAAGAGCTTATGCCCAGCAAAATGTTTGCCATTGTGGACAATTTCGTGGGCAACTTTGACATAAACATTCGTTTAAATAACACTCATGACCAGTGGCTGGTTGATATTTTCACTGTAAACGTTCAATTTTGTGAAGCCTTTTACGACAGCCCTGAAACCGAAGAGTGGCTTGCAAGACCAAATTTACATTACGACTTGGTAATGATCGATGGACCAGGTTTTGGCGTATGCACATACGGCCTTGTATACAAATTTAAAGCCAAGCATATAATCTTCAATCCGGTAACCATGCCATTTTACTGGGATTCCTTTGGAATTGTGCCAGAGTCGTCTAGCATACCAGAATGGAAATATAATCAAAAGCCACAAGATATGAGCACGCTATGGAGCAGAACACTAACTACTATTGCTCCATTAGTACTTTACTGGAGTTATCTGGAAACACTAGAAAATATGGAGAAAATGGTTAGAAAGAAGCTGAACCTTACGGATATGCCCAGTTATGTAGAAATTGAACAAAATACCAGTTTGGTACTGCATAATGCTTATTTTATTGAAGAGTATCCAATGTCCTTGCCACCCATGTATGTTTCGTATTCTGGACTTTTATGCACGAAAAAAAGTATTCAAGAACGGAAACCACTTCCAAATGTAAGCTGTTAATTTAGATTTAAAATTGACACCTGCTTTTAACACTTTTGTAAAATATTTTGCATTTTAGGAATTGGAAAGTTTTATTAACGACGGAAATACAGATAGCATTGTGTACGTCAGTTTTGGAAGTTCCGTGGTAGTTTCCGCTATGCCAGAGCACATTCGAAATCATATAATGTCAGCGTTTGAAAGGTTTCCTAGACTTAAATTTCTTTGGCGATGGACTGGACCTATACCTAAGAATACTCCAAGCAATGTTCTGCTTAAATCTTGGTTTCCTCAGTTGGACGTACTGGGTAAGGGTATGTTAATTTAAACTATGATTACATAACATGCTATTATACAACTATTTTTTGCAATAACAGCGCATCCAAAAACTAAGGGATTTATAATGCAAGCTGGAAGACCGAGTGCACAAGAAGCAATTTGTTATGGAGTCCCTATGATAGCGATACCAATTTTTGGTTTGTTTTCATTTAAAAACTATGCGAGAATTTTGTGAATATAAAAATTTCATATAAATATTTAATTGATTTCCAGGGGACCAAGAATTTAACGCACACCGCTTGGAAACCATTGGTGCTGCTAAAATTCTATACATTGAAAACTTAACTACAGAAACACTATCTGGTGCAATTACTGAAGTGGTTGAAAGTAAAAAGTAAGATGTTTTTATATGCAAAATATTTATATTGGTATACTAATTACAATTCAACATGTATATAATGACACAGATATAAAACAAGAATGGCTGAGCTTTTATCAATGTTTCGGAATCGGCCTATGGATCCTGTTGACAATGCTGCTTACTGGATTGAATACGTTCTTAAATACGACACAAGTCTGTTACGGCCTTTAGCTATGAAACAAACGTGGTGGCAAAGGCGACTTTTGGATGTTTATGGGTTCATATTGGCAATAGTGGTTTCAGTTTTAATAATGTTCATTATGATACTATACGTAGCAATCAAATGCGTAAGGAAACTACTTTTTGGAAGCCCAAAATCTAGAAAATTTAAAACTCAGTAAGTCACAAGAATATTAACTGCCGTTAAAAGTTCTATTGCATGTTTTGGTAATACACATTTTATTGAATCATTCCTGCCAAATGAAACTTTATGATCTATATGTTAATGAATTGACAATTTACTTACCACATTAAAATTTAGATTATAATAGTACAAATTATATAAATCAATCCTATAACCTATTAATATAAATTTCTAATTTCTCCCGATTTCCCAAAACAGCCCAATAGCCCATTATCATAGAATTAAGATATAATTTACACATCAGAAATGTGGCATTACAAACTACTAAGCCTTCCATTGTGACAGCCGCTTTTTTGCAGAAATTATCATCAATTTGTTTCTTGACTATGCCAAAATAAAACAAAACATATATCTACAAAACAGCGTTAGCGTTACAAATACGTACCTATATAACTAAATTGCAATATTCTGTAAAGTGTGTGTTGGAATTTAATTTTCAATTTTGAATCATGTAATGCCTTATCAATATTTCGACTTTGTAATATATTTTGTAACTTTGTCGCATTTTCTAGTGAGCAAGTCAATGCTCTTTTTCATGAATATTTCGATCGACTTTTTGGAAAAACTCTTTTTCGCAAATGTGGCAGGTGAACGGTTTTTCTTTTGTATGTTGTCTTAAATGGGTTTCAAAGCTGTTCGCATCCTGGTGATTCTCGTTGCAGAATATACAACAAAAACATCTATTTTGTTCTGGTTGCTCTGAAAACAATTAAAAAATCAGTACATCATTTATAAATTGACACAGATTGGTTGACCATAAAAGCAATAGTAAAATGCCTTCATTACCAGTGTGCACTGCTAAACGGTGAGACTGCAAATTGTGCTTTGTCTTAAACCTTTTATGGCACACATCACATTTCTCTGGTTTCTCAAGAACGTGCGTAAATAAATGTGAATCGGCAATTTTACTTGTTGCAAACTTTTTATCACACAAACAGCATCCATACAATTTCTCACCACTGTGGCATTTTAAATGTCCCTTAAGTGTACTTTCACATTTAAACCTTTTACCGCATTTCTCACACTCATACGGTCTTGCTCCAATATGCACCCTGACATCATGTAATTTTAAACTGTAATGATTTGGAAAGATTTTTTCACACTTTTCGCATGTAAACCCGCCTAGTCCAGTATGCGTTATACGATGGCGTTTTAACCCCTCATTTGAGATAAACTGTTTGCCACAAAATTCACATTTATACGGTTTTTCCCCCAAATGTGTTTTCAAATGGGTTACCAAGTTACATCGATTTACAAAACGTTTTCCACAAAGCAAGCACGCGTGTGGCTTTTCCTCCAAATGCGACTTGCAGTGTATTCGCAACGAAGTACTTGTGCAAAAACTTTTTTGGCAAATTTTGCATTCGTAAGGCTTTTCTTGAACATGTACTCGAATATGATCCTCCAGCATACCCGCTTGAGCATATCCTTTTTTGCACATTATACAATTAAATTGTTTATTTTCAGTGTGCATCATTTTTATGTGCATTGTGTAGTTTGCCTGAAATGTAAATTTGCGAGTACATTCTTTACACTCGTAAGGTTTTATGTTGGAATGTAGTCGCTGATGAATTTTTAGATGTGGTTTGTGCTTAAAAGCTTTCCCACAATCTGTACATGTATGTGGCCGTTCATTGGAATGAAAAACTTTATGAATTTTTAAACTGCTCACGTCTGCAAATTTCTTAGGACACAAGTCACAAGCATAATTTTTTACTCCAGAATGCACTAATTTGTGTCGGTTATAGTGAGTCTTTTGAGAAAATTCCTTTTGGCAAATTGAACACTGGTAAGGCTTTAATCCTGTGTGTATACGCTTGTGAATATTTAAACGCTCACGACAAACAAATTTCATTGGACAGGTGTCACATTTAAATGGTTTTTCGCCGGTGTGTGTTCGTTTGTGGTAGGTTAAATTGCGGTTGCTGACGAAAACCTTTTGGCACAGGGGACAGATATGGGGTCCTTTCTTCTTTCTAGGCATTTTGAGATTATTAGTTTGTACCAAATGTTTTCAATGAAAACTTTATTAACGTTTTAGTTTCTTTTGGCGATTAATAATGTTTCCTGTAATTGCTGACAATGAAACGTCAAATAAGTAAGATATCTTAGGTGTCACTTTACTTACGCAACAGCTAAGCCAAAAAACTCAAAACAAAATAAACAACAACATCTGTTGCGGTTCGTGTACTGACACTGAGCCAATCCCTGACAGCAGAGCAGACGGCAGACAGCATTGAAGGCCAGCGGAGAGAACGAGTTGAAAATGCAATTCAGCAGAAACAAAGTCGAAACAATATGAGCTCATGTAGGGTTCTGTCTATTTTTACATCAACCCAATATGAAATACTCAGAAATGTTTATTAGAATCAAAATAAATGATTTTTGGAACATTTGAATATTTGTACGTGGGCCTTGACTGACCTGATAAAACGCTGATCTTTACTGCGTCCCACGGAGTTGTAAGTATGAATATCCTGTTATAAAGTTTGAGCCTTATAAAACGATCTATTAGATATTAATATACATTAGATATGAGCAGCAAGAACATTTTACTGCATTGTTGACTCCTAAATTTGATTTGAAACAGTTTGAAAAAGGAGATGTGCATGTAATTTTTATACTTTAAAAAACGATTATCAACTGACAGCTCATCTAACAACTCATTCTTTATTGATTATTAATGCAAGTATTACAGTGAAAAGATTTAAGAAAGCTTCTAAAAAGTCATACATTCAAATCCCTGGAGTCCAAAAATTGATGTACTGTACAAATCAGCGCGTTATTCCTACGGCGACGGCAATAGCATGCATCCTGTCTATGTATAAAATACATTGCAAGTATGCATGCTATTGCCGTCGCCGTAGGAATAACGCGCTGATTCCCACTGTAAATTATTTTTTATAGAAAAATAAGCAATGTTTGGCATGTTTTATATCAAACTAAATGGTTTATTGTATCTAAGAACGGTTTATTAAAACCAAAACTTCACTTGTTGGCTTTACCAAGAACTTGAATTTATTTTTCCTATTGGACGTCCTTTATGTATATCATAGTTTCCTTCTTCTCACGCAGATTCCAACTTGAGGAGGCAAAAGAAGAAAACCGGTTTCTGGCTTTATATAATCGCTTTCGTTTAAACTTGCAATCTTGGAAAACTCTACTGCTTGAATAAGTCTAGCCGCTGCTACAAAAAGCGCATCCTTTGCAAAGCTTTCTCCTGGACACACTCTTTTTCCTGGTTGAAATGACGCCATTGCTTCTCTACGTTCCTTTTTTTGAATTGCATTTCCTTCAACAAAACGCTCAGGTTGAAAGCATTCAGGATTTTGCCATGTATCAGAACTATGATTTGCATGCCAAATGTTGGCAATGAGAATCGTATCCTTTGGAAGCTTGTACTGTTCATATTGGACATCACTAATAAGTCTGTGAATTAAACCAAAAGCACCTATTGATGACTTTCTTAGAGTTTCCATCACAAATGCTTCCATATACGGCATTCTAAAAGCACAATAAAGAACAATGAAGTTTTATAACAAACATCTTTTAGATTAAATCTTGAATAATTTCTAGCTCGTTACTTGAGTCTGTCCTTAATAGAAGGATTTTTTATACTACCAATTACGGTATCAACTTCTTGTTGTAATTTTGCTTGAACTTGTGGATACGCAGTGAGATAGTTAATCATCCAGTTGATGTGTGTAGCCATTGTTTCCCCGCCTGTGACTAGAAGTACCTTTACTGAATAGAAACTGTGCTTCCAGCCAGTTTCCCCGTAAAAGCAACTATTGGGGTCTGTACATGTTTCCAATTGTTCCAAGTACGCATCTATAAGATCGGCGGATTCAGCTGTTGGCTTTTGAATCAACCTTGCTGCTTTGTGACTGTCAAAATACTTTTGCACGAGATTATCCATTTCTTCACATACGGCACAAAATTGATTGTATCCTGACCAGTTTGGCACAAAATATTTTAGCCAAGGCAAAAAAACAAGTCCACTTTTTGCTGTAACCTGAAGCCAATCGAAAAATTTATGTACTAGTTTCCCTACATCGGTATTTCTCGGGGCTGTGGAGTTACGTGTCATTATCTATAAACAATACAAGTTTCCTATTTTTAGCCTTTTTGCTTGCAGAATGAATTAATTAAAACATAATTTTTACCAACCTGCCAGGTCACGTTTGATAAGTTTTCTACCAGCTTTGGGCGAATGCTTTCTACTTTTCCCTTTTCGCTTCCAGTAGTCTCCATCCATTGAATAAAGTTATCAATTTCACCTATAATAATTGGCTCTGCTACGTTGCTACGACGAAAACCACAATGTTTGAGCCCTTTTAATAAAAATGCTCGAATTTCCAAAGCAACTAAGCCTTCTGTTGTTGGAAGTCCGTTAGCTCCTTTTGTAGCATGAAGAAACATATCAACTGTATACCGTCCCGTAGATTCAAGTGTTCCAAATACCTCTTTCATCGTTTTTGCATCGTTAACAACTAGTACCGTCTGTCCGCACAGGTTTAGGGTGTAAACTTTTCCAAACTGATAAGCCCATTTTGAAAAGGTTTTATGAGGTTCTAGTAGAACCTGCAGTAAGTTTCCAAGCAAGGGTAGTCCAGTCGGGCCTGCAAATTAAATTATGAGTTTTTTCATATTTTGGTGGTTTATTAAATACAAGGATGTGATCAACGAGGCCAATACCTTTTGGTAAGGTGGTTTGATTCCTTTTGCTAATGTTAAACCAAACAAATGAGAATAAGGTAAGTAAAATTACAAAAGTAATTGAGAACATGATAACCAATGAGCTTTTTCTTTTATTTAGAGTTCTTCTTGATCCCAAAATGCACGTGAGTTGTAAATGAGAGTCGTAGTAAATGTTAGTTTTTACATTGGTTTAAGCTGTGTCGTGTCAGATGATTTATACAACATTACCGAGAGTTTATAAGCACCTCATTTCTGCTGGCATGCAAAATGGAAATGTCTTGAAATCGTAAGTGTTTGTTAATTGCAATAAATTTGTTTTTGGTGTTTTGTTGCTCTGTCTGCACTAAAAAAATAATAGTAGGTAGTATACTTACTTACTGACCATTTTGCTATCATACAAGGTCAGTCATTGACTGGAACTATGCTGGAACTGTATGCCAGTCATTGACTGACCTTGTATGATGGCAAAATGGTCAGTAAATAAGTGAATGTCTTGATGTAAAATATGTTATATTTTACATCAAGACATAATATATAAAAGTTTTATAGTTTTATAATAAAATCATAAAGTGATGTTAAATTAATAGCATATCGTCCTCATAAAATCCCTAATTTTCATACCGTTCATTTATATTCTTACAAATAGTGAATTGACAACAACTTTAACAAAACTGATTTGAGATAACTTACTGTTTAATTTTCTCTCAAGTGCAAGTCGCTCTCTTCTATAATGAGGAAAAATACAGAAAACATGGTAGATTTCCTCTATTTCGAAGCCACAAAGTTCAAACAATTAAGTATTTTCCCTGTTACCTAACAAATTGGTCTTATGAAGTCTAGAGCCCTATCTGCTCCGTGTTTTAGATGGGATCCGTGTGCTTTAGATAAGAGGGCCAGAGGCTAAACTACGCCCGTGAGAAACCGTGGAAGGCACGGGGGCCGGGGCAGGAAAATCGGTCAAAGGGCCGGGGCTGCCAGGTGCTAGTCGTGAATGGTGAAAATATAGTAAACCAAAATCAAAGATGCAAAGTTTTTGGCTCGCTACGCTCGCCAGGTTTAGTTTTCCGTTCACTTGCAGTAAACTGATTTTGCTTAATTCGGTCAGTAGTGTCTATATAAGCCGACACATAGCTAATAGCTATTGTGTTTTGAATGGCAAAACTTGTTGACTTATCCAAAAAACTATAAATCCTTCCTTATATCACAGAATCGTACATGCGTAGTTTTAATTCAATCAGCAAAATGGAATAAGTAGAGTATTGCACAGTGCAATTTGCAGTTGAGAATTCAGATAGTTTATATATTTTTAGATAGATGAGATAATTCAGATAATGTTTCTAACGTAAAATATTCCTAAACATTTTGAGTGCAAAGTCCATAAAAATTAAATATAACCTCGGGCCATTGGGGAGAACTGAGAAGATTGTTTAATTGCCTAAACAAAATTGGGAGCAGACACTTCCGTTGGTGTTTTGCAAAGCTAGATGGAAGTGTTTTAAAAAACCCTATGTATATTCATATGTGAATCTTTGTGTTAATAAGTCTGAGGTTTACTCCAGACACGCACTAATGCATTTCTCAGGATATTTCTTGTGCAAGATTTCATTACGTATTATGAGAGACACAATTGTGAATTAAGAAAGCTTTAGGGCTTTAGGAGCCACGATTTAAGCAATCGAGTGAAAAATGCGATGTATGTCAAATAGAAACATGGAATGGATTCTAGGATATCTTTGGATTGGTTTTTAATCAAACAGTTGCAGTTACGGGTAAAGGTTGATGATTTTACGCACCAAATAAATAAACATTACTGATGAAGCTCTAAACCTAGGGCCACAAAAACTCTTGGAGCCACGCAAGAAATCTAGTGCATCTTATAAACTATTTTCTCGTGCCGATCTCATGCAAGTTTAGTGTATCTTCCTATCTATTGACAAAAGTGAAAGTTGTTTCTCCAAAATGTTTAAAATTTTCTTTGGGTATTTAATTGCTATAGCCACTTTATCATTTACACATTTCATATGAAGATGCCTGTCACTGCTACATTTAATTATCCATAGTAATCACTACGTAATCACTTTCACAGATTACGCGGCTAATTTTCAGTTCTATCGTTGCAATTATGCGTTGCGTATTATTTTCAAGGAAATACTTATTGGTTCAGTATTTTATCGTTTAAAAATTAAAAGAATTAAGTGAACTTTCCTATTTACTCTAAATGAATTAATCAGGTATGTTGCCTTAAATAGTAGCCATTTTCTTATATTGGTTAGGAATCCGTGTCTAAAGACATAATGACTTTACGTGATTAGTCCTTCAGTATTCTTCACCTTCAGGTACCACATAACACTTATAGCAGAATCCCCCAGATACTGCATCCGACCGCATCATTTCAAAGCACAAAAAATGTGCCTATAATCCGTGCCTATGCCTGCCTGTCTCACATGTCCTTTTCTCATACAGTCCTCAAGAAAAATGTTACTGTACATTTTCCAATTGTGAGGTGGGTTTGGGAGGGTACTGTGGTACCTTTCGGTTTCGAATACTTCGGATAATTACAATTATCCGTCGCAGCGTCCTAACGGACGCTGCTAGGCTAATTTTCAATTAGTCCTTCAGTATTCTTCACCTTCAGGTACCACATAACACTTATAGCAGTTGTTCAAAGCCAAAATGTACAGTAACGAAAAATACAATATAGATATCCGCATCCAGCAAGTTATTTAGTCAATTGTAACATTTTATTCCATCACTCAATTTACGGGGTTTACAATAATAATATGAACACTCAATTAATTTCTATACAAACTATGATATATCTCTATTTAAAACATTTAGAGCGTACAAAGTATCATCAACCATTGGTCTTTTGTAAAATCTACCGAAGACACTCGATGACTTAGTCCACCCAGCTGCCTTGTAAATTGAATCCACAGATACACCGGTGTTACATGCTTTTGAGACTGACGCATGACGAAAACTATGAGCACTAAAATTTTCATTTATTCCGGCGTATTTAAGAACTCTTTTTAACCAATTTCCAATTGTTTGAGTACTAGCTTTTTTAAATGGTGCTCGAGAACATAAGAACAAAAATTCATCAGAACGAATACAACGTGTTCTATTCATATACTCAATTAGCGCTTTACTAACACAAAGTTTGAAGTCGGAATAATAGGGAAATGACATAACATGTGTGCTTCCCGGTTTACTACTCTTTAGCTTATCTGTAACCAATATATCAACTCTATCTGTTTGTACATTCACATTTTCTACTCTAATTAATGAAAGGGTTTGTAAACGCTGACCAGAAGCTAAAGAGACAAGTGCAGCAACTTTCTTAGTTAACTTTTGCAAACATAATCTTTCATTATCTTCCCATTTTCTGAATAAATCGAGAACGCGATCAACATTCCACACTACTCTATATTTGCTTACTGGTGGCCGTTTGTTTGCCACTCCTTTCAAAAGTCTTACAACTAATGGGTGACTACCTACTGTTACACCATCGATCTTTCCTAACAACAAAGATAAGGCAGATCGCGCAGTGTTAAGTGAAGAATAACCTAAACCATCAATATATAACTTAGTTAAAAACTCAAGAACTAAATTAATGTGTACACCTTCGTTCAATCGATTTTGAGTGAAATCATTCCATGAATCAAAATATTTTTCATACTGTTTCCACGTTTTATCCACACAAGACGCTCTCATCAAATCAATTACTTTTGTTGAACAATTCAATCCACTCCAGACACCCTTGCTGCTACAAGCTCCAGCGTCCTAGATAAAGGATGCAACATATTATTGTGGGAATATCTCAAGCAAAATTGTTTTGGAGTGAAAACGAGTATCTCGGAAACTGTAAGACGTTTAAAAATTGGGTACCACACCTGTGAGTACCACCTTGGAACAACAATTATCCCCTCAACCTTTTCGACTTGAATCTTCCTTAGGGTTCTAGCTATGAGATTAAATGGAGGGAAAGCATAAAAATTGTTTTCCCATTTTACTGTAAACGCATCTACGGACTCACTGCCTACATCTGGCATCCATGAAACAAATCTAGGACACTTTGCAGTTGCTGCAGTGGCAAACATGTCAATAATTGGATTACCCAGCCTAGATACAATTTTTTGAAAGCTTGCCTTATCCAGAAAGAAATCAGTGCTATCGACCATTTCTCTAGATGCTTTATCTGCGATTACGTTAAGCTTAGAAGGAATATAATTTGCATGCAAAAATACTTTTCTCTCCTCTGCCCATTGCCAAATTAATCTCGCCCAATAATGAGCTTCTTGCGATCTACAGCCTCCATACCTATTGATATAAGATATTGCAGTTGTGTTGTCTACATTCAATAAGATATTACATTGACGCTTATCACTTAAAAGTGCTCTAAGTGAATTATACACTGCCTTAATTTCTAAAATATTTATATGATTACCACGTTCTTCCGTTGACCAAAAACCTCTAGTTGTTACTCCCTCACTGTGACAGCCCCACCCCGTTGTGGAACTATCGGTGTAAATGGTATGGTCATAATTGTCTTGTCTGATGGGACTATCAGCAACCATTATTTGTTCTCGCCACCAGAATAAGTCTTGCCTACACAGATCACTTAAATTTATTTTTTCCTCATAGTTAAAATCAGAAAGCTCTAAGGCTTTTGTTTTCTCATATTCAATGCTTCTAGTATATAGTTGGCCGTATGCTACTGCCGGACAAGCAGCTACTAAGTTACCGGTGAGAACAGCAACGTTTTGAATTTTTATTGAATAAGATTTTAAAGCCGAATCAACTAAGCCGAGAATCTTTACACGTTTCCGGGTTGTAAGCGAAATACGCATTGTTTTAGAGTTAAATACGAAACCGAGATATTCACATTCCTGAGCTGGCTGTAACTGAGATTTTTCATGATTTACTAGAAATCCCAACGAAGACAGTATACCAATAGTTGTTTTTATATTGTTTATACAACCAGTTTCTGATTCATGTGCCAAGAAAATATCGTCTAAATAAAAATTGGAAACGACCTGCTTTTCACGTAAATACTTAGCAACTGGTCTCATAATCTTTGTAAATAATCTAGGAGCCAAGGCCAAGCCAAAGGGTACACACGTATATTGGTATAGTTCACCTTGGAACTCGAAACGCAAATACTTTTGACTATCGGGATGAACAGCAATAAGATGATACGCATCTTTCAAGTCAATTGTTGACATAAAACAATTGAATGTAATTAATGATAAAACAGATCTGTGATCCTCCATCTTGAAATGGGGTGGATCCAAAAACTTGTTCAAACTTTTTAAATTAATTATAAGTCTGTTGGTTCCGTCTTTCTTTGGAACCAGAAATATCCTAGAAATAAATTCGTCTTTACAATGACTAACTCTGACAACTGCACCGATTTGCAATAATTTTTCAATTTGAGCATTAACAATAGAAACCTCATTTGAATCAAATTTTGACGATTTTGGCACCATGTGCTGAACAGGGGTACTAGCAAAGGGAATTTTGTAACCTCTTACAGCTTCTAGAATCTCGTTATCATCTGTTATAACTTTCCATTTGTTTAAGTAATTTTTTAAACTGCCAGCATATTTACTCACGATCATTGGGCTGGTCTGTCTGGAGGTTGATCGAAATATCTCTGAAACTTCCGAGGGGGTCGACTGAATGGACGAGACTGTGGACCTCCTCGTTTCTGACCTGAGAAGGTCCGCTGGTAGTTTCCCGAAACATGACGCTTACTACTCTGGAATTGAGCTGTCCGAAACGGAGGCCGCGACTTGTTGGACTGCGTCCCCTTCAGGAGATTGGCAATTGCCTTGGATGACTTAATTTCCTCTGCAATGTTATCTCCAAACAAAAGTTCTGTGCTGGCATTGTTGGCTGAGCAAATAGAAGCAGCCTCTCGGGATAATACTGGCTTAATTTCCATCTTACGCCTTGCGTTCATTTCCTTAGTGGCCGCAGCATTCATGGACGCTGACTTAAGGACCATTTCCAGCAATTTGGTGCGGGCTTCTTTAGAAGGGTTACTACCCATTGCCAGAATAGCTTCAGATACTTTTGCCAAGTTGATAGTTGACGAAACAATGATCGACTGCAATTGCTGCTGGGCCAGATCCCTCTGTCTGTACTTTTGCGGAATCGCGTTCCAGATTTCAGGGTTTACTTTCGGCACAGTAAGAAGCTTACAGTTCTCAGGAGTCTTTAGTTCAGCCTTCCACAATTCCTGTTCCTCTTTCGTCGATTGTCTATTCACTATACAATTGAATGATTCAGCAATCTGAGGTTGCAATGCCTCGCCAAAAGTAGACTTTTCTTGCACTTGGTTCAAAACATCCATTAAATCCAAGTCGCTGCCAAGCTCCACGTCAGAATCAATGTCTGAAATTATTGCATTTAGACCATATAACCGTCAACACAAACCACATAGCCTTTAACCTTTCTTTGAAAATATGTTGGCAATGGCAATACCTTCGTCGCATTCGCCAAATAGCTGTCTTGCCAAATTAGCCGGGTTGCTAACCGTCTCGTGTGCGGGTTCCGAACTTTCAGCACTAGAACTTGTTCCAGCAACATCATTGTGTTTCATCATCAGGTTCTTGAGCTCATTGATGGCACCAGGAATCGACTGAAGTTCCTGAATGGCTTTTGCGTTTGCGCTAACCATCTCGTGCAGCGAGCCAACGGTCATTTTGCGTGGTCTTTCAACAGGCGGGTCATCACCATCGGGAGCCGAACGCCTAGTTTATATGAAAATATAAAATTTAGCACACTCTTACAAAGTGGCGTTTTTGCTAATATGGGGAGACTTCGTCTTCTCCATTTTGTAATGAGGGACTTCGTCCACTCCAGACTGTGTGAAGGACTGTGTCCTTTCTAATTAGAATATGGGGAACCACGTTCTCCCAACATTTGGGACGCTCATTTGCGTTATGTATAACATATGGCCGAGACAACAGCTCTGACCTGGGCTTTATCATTCAACGGGGTGACCACGTCTACCCCAGCCCAAAACTCTTTTTAAAAAACTTGCTTTTATACTAATTAAAAAATATAAAAACTTACCCTCGCTTTTGTCGAGACCCTCGATTAGACATTCTTGCTAATTGGACACTAGTTAATTCACTTTTGAATTAGTATAATCAGGCATTAATATAATACGTTAACTTCGATGCGTGCCGGTTGAGCATCAGGACGATTATGAGAAAAGGACATGTGAGACAGGCAGGCATAGGCACGGATTATAGGCACATTTTTTGTGCTTTGAAATGATGCGGTCGGATGCAGTATCTGGGGGATTCTGCTATAAGTGTTATGTGGTACCTTTCGGTTTCGAATACTTCGGATAATTACAATTATCCGTCGCAGCGTCCTAACGGACGCTGCTAGGCTAATTTTCAATTATACAGGGATTGGGTTTACCTCGGTTCAGTGTTCAAAAAATCATATTATTTGTCCTTGTATCCAACTTTCAATGGCATTGTCTTGTAGAGCAGGCATTTTAGGTTTGTTAGGTGTGCCTTAATTCGTATGTTTACCCAAATGCCTGAGCTGGTGTCACTGGAAGCAAGAAAACACAAATTTTAGCTTTCCAAGCATATACGTAGCCAGGAAAGTTTAAAATCACGTTGGTGACAAAGAGGATCAACGTTTTGGAGTTATAAATATGCTTAAAACGTGATCCAGTTTTACCAAAAAACCTGCTCTGAAAGAGCATTTAAAAAAATTACGCCACGTATTGTCACGGGAATCGAAAACCGGAAATCAGCATTGTTTATGAAAAACAATTTTGTCATCTAGAAGAAAGGTAAGTCCAATGAAATTGCAATGACTAAATAATGCAACGTATCTTGCTGAAATATTGGAAAAGTTTTTCGGAAGGATTTGGATAAAGGCATGTTCAAAAATACCGATTGTCTATCTTTTCACAACTTTTAAAGGGTGTGTACTTGTTATGGTGTCACATACATACATACACCACCCACGCATACATTCCTTACTTATGATTATAGTATGATTAATCTAGATGAATAACGTACTACTAACGAATGACATAGAACGTAAGTAGTAGTGTAAGCCATAGTAGTCATAGTAGCCCTTCTACCACCTACACAAATAATGTAACTATATAAGTCCGGTACATCGAATAAATCATTATCTTTCTCTTTTTCGATTGTGGTATTTTGCATGAATTTCCTGTCGTTGCTTAAGTCGAGCTACACATAGTTGTCGAGCTTCGCGTAGGCGGTCGGCTAGTTCACCAACAATACAGTATTTTGGTAGATCCAGATTGATTTCGCTCGGGATTCGTGCGTCATGTCCATATAGAAGAAAATGCGGAGAAAATTTGTGGCCATCATGAATGCTGGTGTTCATGGAAAATTGGATGTGTGGGAGGTTGGCAGACCAGTCATCCTTCTTGGAATTTAAATAATACGTCATGGCATCCGTTATGACGGCATGCTGGACTTCGCAAGTACCAAGTGACATGTGATGGTGAGCTGTTGTTTTGATATGCTCTATTTCTAGGAGACGATTGAGTTCTTGAATGAGATCACTCACTAGGTTAGTTCCTAGATCACTCGCCATTTGCTCTGGCGCTCCGTGGCGTAAAAAGATACGATTTATTAGGAAATGTGCAATTTCTTCGGATGTTCCGGTTTTTAGAGCTCCTAATTCAATGTAACGTGATGTCATGTCAGTAACGGTGATGATGTACTTCTCATTCCATTTGCTTCTATTAAATGGTCCCATTAAATCGACTGCGATAGAGGAAAATGGACGTTCCGGAATTGGAATCGGTTGAAGGAGCCCGCTTGGTTTTTGTCGAGGTATTTTGCGGAGTTGACATTTTTCGCAGGTTTTGACATATTCGACAATTTGCTGCTTCATTCCAGGCCAGAAGAAGCGAGAAGAGATACGTTGCAACGTTCGGAAAATTCCACCATGGCTTGCAGTTGGATGATCATGACACTGTCTTAAAATCTCTGGTCGAAGGGAGTAGGGCAAAACAGGGACTGGTTCAGCAAGGCGTGGAGACTGGTATAAAAGGATATCATTAAAGACAAAACAGTGCTTCAGTTTTCCTTTCAATTTTTGGCTAATGCAATCATCTTTGATCTTTCTAATTTCCGGATCTTCATTTTGATGCTTTTTTAGGTCAGTTACGCTGATTTGGAGAATTGGTAGATCAACTATATTAGGATTTTCAGGTGGAGCTGGCTCAACAGGTTGTCGTGAGAGAGCATCAGCGACTGCCTGTTGTCTTGCAGGAATGTGATGTAGGTCAAGGTCGTATTCGTCAAGGCATAATAATAATCTGGTCAGCTTAGAGGGAAGGTGGTTCTTGGGACCTTTGTGGAGATAGGGCAGTGCGCTATGATCTGTGTAAACTTTAACCTTTTGTCCAAAAACAAATGGTCTTAGCTTTTGCAGGCTCCAGACGACTGCCAGAGTCTCAATCATGCTAATCGAGTATTTGGATTCAGCAGTGTTAAGTTTTCGGCTGACAAAGCAAACTGGACGCTCTACGTTATCTTGAATGGTACTTAGGCAAGCTCCAACTCCAACAGTAGATCCATCACAGCGTAAGATAAGAGGATCTCCAGGTTTATAGATTGCTAAACATGGAGCAGGAGCTTATCTTTCAGAAGTTTGAAGGTTGTTTCCTGTTCTTCTTCCCATTTAAATTTTGCTGTTTGGGGTAATAGTTTTTGCAGTGGCTGTACTAATGTAGAGTAGTTTTTGATAAATCTTCGAAAGAAGCCAAAGAATCCAAGAACTTTCTGAAGTCCCTTTTTTGTCTTGGGGCAGTCATCTTTTTGAGGCCAGATAGATGGTCATCTGTAGGAAGGATTCCTTCACGGGTGGCTTTGTAACCAAGAACTCGAGTTTCAGTTTGTAAAAATTTGCACTTAGATGGTTTCAGCATAAGGCCTTCGTTTCGAAGTCTTATGAAGACTTGTTCAAGTTTTCTTAGTGCGTCCTCTTCGTTTTTGGAGAAGATACAGATGTCATCCATATATACAGCAAGGTCTTCATCCAGAATTGGGCCTAGGACATAATTTATTAGTTCACAGAAGACAGCTGGGCTGCATGATGGACCAAAGGGCATGACATTCCAATGGTACAAGTGGTCCCTAGTGATAAATGCTGTCTTTTCTTTGCTTTCATCATCCAAGGGGAGTTGATGGTAACCACTTACAACATCAAGTGTTGTGATGAATTGGGCATTCTTGAGTTTTTGGAGGACATGATCAATTTTTGGCAGTGGCCATGCATGTTTTTTGGTAACATTATTCAATGCTCGGTAATCAATGACCATGCGATAGGATATCTTATTGTTTTCTTCTCTATTGGGAACGAGAAAGGGAGCTGAGCACCATGGTGAACTTGACTTTTCGATTAATCCTTTGTCCAGTAACTTTTGGCAGTTTTCAGCTATGATTTCATGTTCCCGTTCACTTAGAGGAAATGGTTTGTTTCGAATTGGCTTTGCGTTTCCCGTTTCCACGTGAAATTTGAATGTCTTCGAGCGCCCGATATGGTTTGGGTCAAAAGCGAACACGTCATAATATTTTTCCACAAGTTTGGTGAGTTTTTCCCGGGTTGCGGATGATACATCTGGACCAATGTTAAGTTTTTGAAGATGAGTCATCTTGGCCGATTCAGGATTTTCAGTAGATGACTTAATTGAATGGATATTGGCTTCAGATGTAGTGACAGAAAAATGTCTGAGTCAGAGATCAAATTTGTGAGTCTTCCAAGGCGAGTTCTCTGAGTAATCGTTTTTGCAGTGTCAGTTAGATTGGTCACCAGAATATATCGTGTTTGGGAGTCGACCATTAAATGGGGCAAAAGGATTCCATTGGTTTTGAGAATTTTGCTGCATGGGGTAATTATAGCTACTTGATCTTTGGGAAGACCATAGGGAGTAACTGGAATGTAGATCTGGCTCATTGGTGGGATAGTGGTTGTTTTTGCTACACGTAAAAACCAATATGGCATTTTAGGTGCTACCGTCACTGGAAGTACGTCAGCATAAATGAGCTCAGCTTCGGGTTTTTTAGTAGCTTTGAACATTGTTGGTCTTGGTGAATAGGAGTAATTTGGATTGCCGATGTTAATCCGAGTCGTTCCATCAAGTTTTGGGTTTTTGAAGACAGGGGAAGAGTTCCCAGAATAGGTGACGTTAAACAGTGGTCTCCACAACTAAGTGTGCATTTAAAGTATTCAAAGAAGTCATGCCCCAGGAGGAGATCAGTTTTTGTTGACTCAACCACCATCATTGGGTAGGTAATAAGAAAATTTCCGATTCGTAGGTCAATGAGTGCGAACCCTTCATCTGGTATGACGACATCAGAGTAGGAACGTAGTACTAAATGGTTATTGCTAATTCTTGGAAATCCTTGTGCTAGTTGCTTTCTGATTAGTGTAACTACTGATCCATTGTCCATTACTGGATGGTATGTTTTTTGATTTATTTGAACTTCTATTGTTGGGCCTTGTCCAGTTATAAGTTTCATGCTGCTACATGGCGACGGTATGACATCACTATAGTTTGATCAGATATGGGCGTTAATTGGGTCGGTTAGGGCGGTCTGAGTCATGGAGGGTTGGGGTGAAGTTGGTGGCACCGGTTTCCATTTTATGGGTATTAGTACTCCCGGTGCCGCCTCGAGTTTGGGTCTTGAGACGGTGGAGCTTGATGATTTTGGGAGTATCCGGGATCTCCGTTTTGTAACTGTAATGGCGGATTTTGATTCCACTCTGGATTTGTTCCATTATTACGGTTGTAATATGTACGTCCTTGACCCTGGCCTCGACCTCGTCGTCCTTGTCCTCCGTTACGAATTAATGCCTGGAGGGTTCGGCATTCCGACATAATGTGGTTTTGGCGGTTACAAAAGTAACATACACGGGTTGAACCACGTTGGTTTTGTCGAAAATTTGATGATCGACGAGCTCTTGTGTCATCTTGTTTGGGTTGTTCAGCAGGTGGATCTCTGCGAGGTTCTCTTTCTGGTGAGGCAAAACGTACTTGCTGCTGTTTATGTTGAATGGTTTTTACTTCGGCAACTTCCTTCACTAAAACTGATAAGAGTGATTGCATGTCGGCTATGTTCTGGGTTGTTTCCGGCTGGACAGCATAAACTACTCCTTCTGTCTTCACAGTGGCAGAAGCTGGAGGGGAGGAATCTGAACCGGATTTTTCATACTCCCGAACAAGTTTGAGAAGTTCATAGAATGTTTTTGGAGGTGTTTTACAGCCAATGTATGTTGCCAGCGGTTTTGGTAGATTCTTGATAAGAAGCGTTGTGTAATTTTGATCATCTGCTGGTTTCCAATCATCTCCTATTCGGTACTTCACTCGTAAAAGGTATGCGGATGCCAATTCATCCGGTTTTGGTTTTTCGTTAAATATTTGGAGAATCTCTACTGCTGTACTATCATGGATTGGGGCTTGTTCCATGAAGGTCTGGATAAATTGATCAAAACTAATGGTGGCGTCTTGTGCGGCGTCAGAATTCAATAGGCACCAGTTTCTAGCGTCTTCATTAATGAATGCTAAAGCAAGAGTTGCTTTCATGGAATTGTCCGTGAGCTTTTGTTGTCCTGCCCATAATCGGAAGTGTTTGAAAAATAAGCCCAAATCCCTAGAGTTGAGGGGCTTATCAAATTTTGGCATTAAAGTGTAATCCGTGGATGGCATTGTTGGAGATTGTGGTGGCGACGGTGATGAAAAAAGATCACTGAAGGGTATGAATATGTCTGGCGAGGGAGTACTGAAAATGTGTCTCAAGTTATATTGAATGTCCGGGGAGGGTGTTTGATGTACTGCAGTCCCAGTTTGTGTCGGTGGCGGAGTTTGTGCAGCGTTACTACCAAGAGGTGTGGGGGAATGTGGTGGAATTGGAACCGTACCTGTCTTTTGGGGGGAGGGTGTTCGGACTAGGACTGATGCGGATTCAATAAGGGTGGGTTTTACTTTGTTTGGAGAGGGTTCACTTAGTTTGGTACTAAAGTTCTTTGAGTCTTCAAAAAGGCTGCAGGATGGAGTCTCGTGATATAAGTTATCGTCCTCGTCAGGGGAAGTTAAATGATGCAATTCAGGGCAGGAAACATCAATAAGGTTATCTGAGCCAGTAGCTGAAGTGTATGATGTATCTGACTGGAGCGATGGAGAACGGTGAAACGGGGCTGTAGTAGATGTCGATGGGCGTGGAGATGCTGTAGCTGATGAGTCAGTTACAATATGGTGCGGGTTTAAGATTTGATCCCTAGGCAGATTAGAATCTGTGGCTGAAGGAGGTGACGCAGAGTGCTCAAAGATTGATGAATCAGAAGAAGAAAAATGAGCTGTTGTTTGCTTAGGTGGAATTGGGATTGGTAATAGTCCGGACGCAGAAAATTCTGAGGCATCCGATGAGTAAGCTGATAGTTGGGCTGGTGACGTTGGGAAATGTTCAAAAGTAGTGTGGCTAGGGCCCGCTTGTTCCGGAGAAATAGGGTTTTGTTGGGCAGAAGTTTCGAATATACTAGCCTTTTCTGGGTCACAGCCTGGTAGTCCGCTTGGTAAGGGTGATAAGGCAAGATCGGAGTTTGAAGAAGCAGTTGAGTCAGCAGTAGGTGGGGTAGTAGGATCTGTTACTGTATATTTCCTTTTTGAGCCTGGAGACTAAATTTTTTGCCATAAGTTGGAGAATAGTTTTTGCGCAGATTGCTTTAATTTTTTCTTCGGCGTGCTGGTAGCTGATGGGCCAGAGAAGAAGAGAGGTATCGGCGGAAGTGGGGGAGGAATTGGAATACTGGAAGATCCTGGCTGCGTCGGGTTATTAGTCCGTGCTAGGTCAGCGGGTGGAAGGTTTACAATATCAGGACTGACAGGTTTTGCGTTTTGTCGAAAAACTTCCAAAGAATTTAATAAGATTGGCTGATTAATGAAAGTTGCTCCCTCTATGTCGTCGTCGGATTCACAGTCTAATGATGGAATTAAATGTGCTTGGATTAGCCGTGCACGTAGTGCTGTTTTTGTAGCATTATCGTCATAAAGATCTCCGTATGGCGCTGAAGAAGGTCGCGTGGGAGTTATTTGTAATCTGGGATGATGATGTCCACTGAATGATGATCGTCTAAGTGGGTATGATGGTACTGGAGACGAAACTGGGGCAAATTGCACAGGATCAGTTGCTGCTGGATTATCAGGTTCCGAAGATGTAGAAGCAGTCTTTTTTCTTGTCGGTGCTGGAAGGCTGCCTCTCTCTGGGGGTTCACCTCGTAATCGTCTACTACAACGTTGTTCAGGTGGAGGGTCGTCGGACATCTGGAGTACGAAGTATAATTTTGCAACAAACTTTGGATTGACGATTTGTTATACTGAACTTTTTGTGACTTGCACTGTGTCTGAGTAAGTGTTTTGCTGATGAAGTAATAAAATGCACAGCGGAACGAAAGGAAAAAATAAGAGAATAAGAGGAGTCTGCTTTTGTTTATTTTCTAGACACCTGGACTTTGGAGGAAGAGAGTTTATTCCAGACGGCGATGTAAATTAGAAAAAATTGTAATTTAATAGGAACTTTAAGAGTTAAATTTGTAGGGAGAAAGGTCGCACATCTCCACCATATCACAGTAATATGCGTTTATGGTTGATGATGAGTGCTTGGCGTGAGAGTAAATAAAAGGACTCTAGAACGATGTGTTTTGCAGGAAAGATGAAAGAGAAAGATAATGATTTATTCGATGTACCGGACTTATATAGTTACATTATTTGTGTAGGTGGTAGAAGGGCTACTACGACTACTATGGCTTACACTACTACTTACGTTCTATGTCATTCGTTAGTAGTACGTTATTCATCTAGATTAATCATACTATAATCATAAGTAAGGAATGTATGCGTGGGTGGTGTATGTATGTATGTGTGTTTGTTGCTGGACCTGTAAACGGTTCGGTCACGTAGCAGCAAAATGTGACACCTCTCATATCCGATGTTGGTTTTGTGGATCACGTACTCACATCTCACGTTACTGTCCATACCGCAACAAATCTGGCGAATAATTCAACAGGATTCATCAAACTAGGTACACACGGCAACAACACTCTTCATTTCATTTTTCCCTTTATTACCTTTTTATCGCACCTGCGTATCCCTCCTTACACTACACAACAATCTGTTGCACATCCTTCACAACCTATCTCCTTGTTTTCCTTTTCTGCTGCACTCCAACACTACAAATACACCACACACCGGACATAGTATAAGCTCTCTTGAAAATATTTTACTTTAATAATACATTTTTTATAATATCAATTACCTTAGAATAAGCAAAATCCTTAAAAATATCCTTCAGTGAAAAGTGAATTCCTTTTATTTGATATGTATTACTTATAAAGTTTTTAAAGTATTAATTTATCCCTTGAATGCATAGGATACAGAGAATGTACATGTTGTGAAATGAATGCACCATATTATACACCTTTCTAGTTTATGTAATCTTAGACTTAAGTCTCTTTATAGATAATGCGTAGTAACACAAATATTTGTTTTCCTCTGTTAATATGTATATAGAATAGTAGGCACATCTGCCAACACCCTTATAATGTATTTCTTTTCAAAACCCTTTGTTTGTTTAAAAAGTCCTTTTCGCGCTGAGGACAGCGCTTTTGTTGTTTGGTGGCATGTCACATACATACATACACCACCCACGCATACATTCCTTACTTATGATTATAGTATGATTAATCTAGATGAATAACGTACTACTAACGAATGACATAGAACGTAAGTAGTAGTGTAAGCCATAGTAGTCATACTAGCCCTTCTACCACCTATACAAATAATGTAACTATATAAGTCCGGTACATCGAATAAATCATTATCTTTCTCTTTCATCTTTCCTGCAAAACACATCATTCTAGAGTCCTTTTATTTACTCTCACGCCAAGCACTCATCATCAACCATAAACGCATATTACTGTGATAATGGAGACATTTATGCAAATAGAGATAAAATGCATATGAACGCAAGAGATAAAAAATTGAATGCATCATCTGATAGCTCATTCTTCGGGGATTACGTGATGCATTTTTCGGTTTTCCAAAAATAATGCATCGGCATGAAATGGCGGGAGAATGAAGTGTTTATAAAACGCGCTGTATCCCACGTCGAGAATGTTGCCAATAGGTCAAAGACCAAAGCAGTGAAACACTTTGTAGAAGAAGGTAAGCCCCTGACGGGTATATACAAAATAATTAAGAGATATAAAACTACAAAAACATCAGGGTGCAAGTTCCCTGAAGGACGTATTGTAACGGTGGCTTTCTTAGGAAGCTTGAAGACCACTTCAAAGTTGTTCGACGAGGAGCCTTCCACTTCAATTAGTGCTGAAGCGAACAAACTCAACATTAGTCCACAAACGCTACGTCAAATTAAAGCTCATAAATTGGGCATCAAAGCCTGCACTAAGCCGGAAGCACTAACCAGCAGTCAAAGATCTGGAGCAGCGAGCAAAATCTAGACCCCGATATGATTACAAAAACAACTTTCTAAGATCTAGACCAAAATCAAAACCTGCTCCAAATATTCCACTGGCAAGACGCATCGAAACATTTTGGGATTCATGTACGGTAGGGTAGTCCAATTTCCAAACCCCACACAGTTTACACCAAGGCTTCAATACTATTTGAAAAATATCACCACTTAAGTGGCAGCATGATCTGGAAATTCGGGATATGGGGTTCGAGCAAAAGCCGAACAAGAAGTTTACGGCACTAGAAACAAAGGCATCAATGAATCTTAATTTATGTGAATATTGTTAACTATTAGTAGTACTAAATGTTAAAAAATATTGTAGTTCGATAAAGCTTAAATATTAGAAAATGTGACATTTTCAAAAATGTCTCCATAACAAGTACACACCCTTTATATGCCACAAGGTTGGCCCTAAACTATGTCAAAAAGATACACGAAAATGGACATTGGAAGCTTTTGTTGCTTGCAACAGCCATTGTTTCTAAAGAAACCGTGACTTTGGAATGTGTATTTGGAAACGCTCAAACGGGTATGACAGAAAGCGACCCCAGAAATTGTACGAAAATTCATGGAATCATAGAAATGCTAATGTCTATGAGTAATTTTAAACCCCGGAGAATATAATGAAAGTTGTAGCATTACTCACAAACATAAATTGAAAATATACGGCTTCGACAAACCGAGGTAAACCGAAGCCGGCACCGTTTAGTAAAAGAAGGTCCTAATATAATTGGCCCTGGTAAAAAAATTCACGGGGGCCGGGGCAGGGCTAGTTTAGCTACTGAAGAGGGCAACAGGAAATGTCGATACAAACAGACAGATTTGCGATTAATTGTGATTTCAAAAGTAAAAATCTTAAAGTTTGTAGGAGAATTGAATCATAAGTCAAAATCATCTTAATATGTCAAGTGTAGTCTGAGACACTCACAAGACTGCTCCGCTGGCACAATTTTAAACAAATACGGCGGTAATAATTGCACATACAGTAAGTCTAAAATGTCTACAGGAGATCATAACCACTTACCTAACCCTGACAGATTTTTTATCAAGTAGTTACTGCTACAAGAGACATTGTAGTACAAAATGAGTTGTCGTTGGGTTTTTCTTACATTGGGGTTTTTTGGTTGGGGGATATTTTCCCAATTGGAGATTTTTTGTTTGGGTAAAAAAAATTGTGAATTCTTTCGTTGGGGATTTTCTATTTAGGGATTCTTTCGGGACACGAACAAATTACAAGTCTTCCCAAAGTTTTTTCCACATCTTAAATCATTCATTTGGTTGCAGATCGGTGGATCCATAAAACGCGGTAATTTTACATTTTACATAGCTATAAAAACAGATTATAAATATTATAAAATGCAACATCTTCCTATAGTGATCTCCATTTCTAAAACTTACGTCATATCCTAGGTATCGCACACATTCACTCCATACCAGTTTTTCACCGCAGAATAGAATCGTCATGAGACATGAGCCTTTTATGAAATATGAGCCTTTTCATCGAGAATTCCAATTCATGGAGGTTAAAATAAGGTCTAATAAGAGGTTTAAAATTTTTGGATGGATTGTTACCCGTGACAAAACATGAGACCACCTCATTGTTATTTTTAGCATCTAACTTCCGACACCCTTCATACAATATCATACCAACGGTTTAGTAGATTCTTAACTCAACCAAGCCAACTATGTTTATACACTTTAAAATCATACCAGTTGGCGTTCTATAAACTCTACGTAAAAATATTGAAATTAGCTTGATTACTTGCAGATGAATCGGTTTATCGTTGGTTTCTAATAATAAAAGCGTGTAGGTAGCCGCTACATGCACTTCAAAAAATTAATCAACACAAAATTTATGACCATTTGGTACGCAAAGAAAATTTAGTTATAATTACACTATGTTATGTCCCACTATTATTACGGATACAGTTAAACAATATTAAGTCATCATTTGATAATTCGGTTAGTTTCTAGTCGTTAAGTAACTCGTCTAAGGGTGTCAGATATTTTAATTTTCTGGCAGTAATTGCATGCATTGTTACAAAATAAATTTATATTTATGTTTACAATTTTGTGCGATTAGAATATTATTTTAATCGCTCATTATAGAAAAATGAAGTTCTTGAACCCTATTTTTCAATATTCAATAGGCTACCATTTCTAAGCAGAGAGGCTTTGCAGTCCAAAACTCATTTGACCACTTTGGTAGGCCTATTCCTACTTAATAACAGCAAAACATTTGAAATCATAAGAAAATTTTTTTGGGTGTAACCCAACACAAATTGTTACTCATAAAGTAGATCATAGGTTTAAAAAAATAGCTCAAGATATTACTGCAGATTTTAACACATCCTTTTTACAACGTATGAATTTATTAAGAAAATTGCGTATACAACATGCGTAAATCAAAATGTGACGTCAGCATTACTACTATATAAAGGAAAACCTTGTTTAATTTTGTAGCCTGAATTTGTTGAACAACTTTTAAAGCCAGAAATCTTGCTTCTTGGATACCAGTTGTTCAGTGCAGTTCACTGAAGTACTTCTTGGTTAGCGGTTTGCAAGCAAAACAGAAGAAAATGTTAAACCTCGTTACATACATCACAGGTGTGTTGACACTAATCCTTCTTCGCGTTAACACCTTGGACTACAATACCCTAGAATCAGCTAAGGAGACTTCCTGCTTCAAGGTTAATACCGTTCCTGTGGATGCCAACTGGGTAAAGTAGTTTTTTAAACACAATCAAAATCATATTTTGGTTTAACAACTTATGCATATTTGCTTTTTATTAAAATATTTTTTAGATCCTGAGTACCAAAGTTTGGTACTACATAATAATGAATCGATATGATCTTTACCACGTTGGCACACATTTTGCTGATAGAAAGCCGAGCCAGATTCGAGAGGATGAGTTATACTACGATATGTGTCCGACAGTCTGGTTTGTCATAGGCAAGTTTTATATTAATATTTTTGGAAGAATAAGATCCTATTTTGTAAGCCCAGTTCGAGGACTAGAAGAATACAACTGGGGAGAGGACAATAATGGTACAAAGTCATTAAAATTAACATTAAAACTTGATTTTACGTCCACCTTATATCATAACAGGAAAGAATAATTCCTTTTTGAAATGCAGAAGCCCACATGAAGACCCCATTTACGACATACACATCCCTAACCGACAACAAAACGTTTATACTTGTTACTTCCTGCGTGAATGGCCAAATGAGCTTTGCCGTTTCCAGTACCATAAAGCGTCTACCAGAGAAAACCACAAAACTTATATATGACTACGCACAATCACTAGGCTTTAAACGAGAGCATTTTACTGCCATACGCTATGATTCATGTCGGGAAGGGTTTGAAGGAAACCGCGAAACGTCTGAAGATGAGCTTTGAAAATATAAAGCAGAGAAAAACAAACTATCATAAATTCTAAACACATCGTCGTCCTCACTTAATCAGGTAAGGTGCCAAATCTTACCTACATATAAAAACGTTTCCCCAAAAAAGATTTTTCTGATAGTGGAGATATTGACATATATTATTAATTTTATTTAGGTATCTATTTTAAACTCTATAAACATTTACCTTGTAACTGCATACCATTTTTGTGATTTAAGTTATTGAATAAACAAAATAGGAATTATTAATTTACCACTACTACTAGATGCAAATTGATATCATTATTAAGAATCGAAGATTCTTTCTAATTACCTATTCCGGCCGTCCGTCCGGCCGTCCGTTCCAACGCGATTTTCTCCAAAACGGCTTATCCGATTTCCACCAAACTAGGTATACAGACTCTAGTGAACCTCGGACAGAACACTATTGAATTTCAGGTCAATAGGTCAACTCCAAAGGTCAGAGGTCACCAACGGTCAAACATTTTTACATATGACCTATATCATGCGACACATGATTTTAGGTCCATTTTTGACCAAGATTACGAATCCACAGTCCATTTGTTAAAATTCTGATTGTAAGGTCCTGAAATCAGGGCCTGAATTGTCAAATATGCCAAATTAATGGACCTATGCTGTGTGGCACATGATTTTAGGTCCATTTTTGACCAAGATTACAAAAATGATGTCCGTTTGTTAAAATGTAACTATTTAGGCCCAGATTTGGGCCCTTAATTGTTAAATTTTCCAAATTAATAGACATATCATGTGTGACACATGATTTTAGGTCCACTTTTTACTAGGATTACAAATATGAGGTCCATTTGTTAAAATCCGTTGATTTGTGGGCCGAAGGCCCCGCCCCGGGGTTCTAATCTTCGATTCTTAATTACTGCATTTGCTATTGCTTTATTACTTAATGGATTTTTACTTGTGAAATAACAAAACCAAATCATTATTACATTTCATGATTTTAGATTCAAAGCAGAATATCATGAATTCATCTTCAACAACTAATTAATTCTAAGTTTAAGCAGATACGAACTCTTAATTTCGATCAGTTTTTCTAAATTTGCACACTGATTGTATTCCAAGGTTTATTAAAATGACTGTCAGAATGTTCTGATGTATTTTTACATGTTTATGTTCATTAATTCAAAAACAACATATCTAGATGTCTTTATTTTTAGAAGCTTAATAAACGGCCAGAAATTCAGACATTACTTGATTATTTTTTTTACAAATTTGTCTGTTTGCTTACATGACGTGGATATCTATCCCGAAGAGTTTCAACACTGGCCACTAATTGCAATTATTGGCATTGTTGAGTCAGAATTAGCTCTCCTAAAGCATGAAACTGGTTCTTTGGAAAATCTTAACGGAAAGCTGAGCAGCTTGGCATATTATGCAATTCAACACTTCTAAATGCAGAGTATGGTGACGAAAGTTTTAAAAGAGCTTTTTGAAAAACCCAAGCTTCTATTTTTAGCTTGCAAACTTCGTATGATGTTTTCACGATCTTACATACAATGCACTTTGGAAAATGAATTTTTGAGAGAAAACCAAGCCATGCTGGGTAATGAAATAGAGGCGTGTGAGAATGTAGCACTTGTTGTCCCGGAATGGACTATATTTGTAACGATTATAAGAAACGTTTAAAAATGGATGGGAAGATTAAACTGTCGGTTAACATAGGAGAAGAAACTTATGGGAAGTATTACACTTACACTGGAGTAAATCTCATAGGTTATGTGTCTCCATTTACTCAAAAACGGCATACCGTTTTAAATTAAATTTCAATCTGATATCAATACGATAGCTTCAAAACATTAAAATGAGCAAGCAATAAGAAAGCCTGTTAAGTCAAGTATAAATTTATTTGACATCCTGTGATTGTTCAGAAGGAAATTTGGAATTTTACAAAAAAAAATGTATTTAGCACCATACACTTATAGCAGTTTAAACATATTTCAAATAATTATCATAAAAGTTTATTTGTAATTGCAACGAAATCTGTCGCAGAAGTTTCCCCCGCCCTTCAGAGCTTTCTTCAGCGTACTGAAATATTGATTTTCATGGACGGACTCAGGAACTAGTTTGTCCACTAATGTGAATGCAACTCGTCCTCTGTTGGAATTTCCAATCCGGCTTCCCAGAAGACAGATACTTTTCTGCATGCACTCTCCACTTTGAATTGCGGACAATACTATCCCCGCTAGTTGGGACAGGTTGGCGTCGGGCTAAAGATTTAGATGAAATAAAATAGACAAAATTTATTTACTGGAGATGAATTACATGTCGTTTCGGTTATTCAGCAAAGTTTGTTTATGTATATACCTGGGCGTTTTCCACGATTTTCCTTTTTCGTCGAACTTTGATGTCAACTTTCTTGTTGCCAGTAACGCTATTCAGCAGCTCACGAGCATTAGTTATGATGGAGGCATTCATAACTGAAGGAGTTTCGCTTTGGATGTGGGCATTTTCACCTAAATCTGCGACACCTTCATTAGCCTTAAGGTATGCCTTTATTTTCTCATAATGATTGGTCAACTTGTTGAGAACCAATAATATCTTGTCAATTTCTTCCAAGCTGGGAGTTTTGCTAGAATCTGTTGCTGATGCTTCTTTAACCTTCTTGGTGGTCGCCATCTCTTCAAAATCTCCTGATCTGATTGGAATCAGTGTATTCATGCTTTCAGGCATGCCAAAATTTGTTAAAGTGTAATCCCATACATTGGACCAAAAGAGAGCTGAGATATCGATAAAAGTATTTAGTGCATTTTGCAATAATGGAGCCAGTGTGTCCAAGCTTGTGCTGGCTGCTACTTGTCGTATTTCCCTTTCGCTCTGCGCCAAAATCAAAGTTTCAATATTATTGTATACACTGGGGTTTGCTTGTGTGGATATCTAGCATAATAATATAAACTGACAAAAAACTGCATTTTACCTCTGGATAATGAGGTAGGCCCCGTTCAGATTTACTTGCAGTCTGTAACATATTGAGTGCTCTCTCCGTGTTTTGTGCATCTTTTGTAGAGCGTCCAACCAGTGATTCCGATACACTTTTAGCATTGGTGCCTACAGATCTGTAAAATACCAAATACACTTATGTTCAAACCCAACAGATCAAAATGTTGATTTATTTTTCATAAATATTTCCATTAAGGAAGAATTTATTCAAGAAACTAATTTATTGCTTGTCCAGCATGGCTAAAATAATGAAAACCTCGTCTTGTTTTTGAATAATAATTTAACAGATACTATACAGTTACATATAGATGGATTACATTTAAATTAAATTCACTAAGGTTTTCAAAGTGTTGCAAATATTGCAAAAGGTTAAACCTGAAAACTTAGTTAGTTAGGATTTTAAGTTGCCAATTTTCTATTTGCTAATATTAAATACTAAACCAGTTTGGAAATATAGTAGATGAAATTTTGAAATAAAACTAGTACGGTAAGTTTACTATCTGAAATATTATACCTCGATTCTGAAAGTTCCTGATGGGACTTTTTAGCACCTGTTGACATGGATTCACTGTAAACAGGAATTGCACCGGCACTTACTAAAAATACGTGACTATTAAAAAAACCAATCACCACACCAAGCACAAAAATACGGTATATTCTAAAATCCATCATTTTAAAGCAAAATTATCTGTCTTTGTTTTAAAGTCTTTTAAACGAAACGTAAAAAACGGAGAATTACTTTTATCATTCAGGAAAGATGTTTTAACTCTACTGCTTTTTTGGATCTCAGCTAATGATGAATTCAATCAGTACTTCATTTTGCTGCACTCCGTAAAAACTAAATGAACTCTAATGAACTCAACTTGCTGAGTAAGACTTACCCAGAAAACGGCGAAACACATTGTCATGTTAGTCATGTACTTTTCCATATCATGAAAATGACACGCATGATCGAACTTGAGAAAATGTGCTCAGGCTCACGCAGGACTCAAAGCAGGAGTGCATACCAAAATGAATATATTCGTTACATGCATGTCCTTTTACGTGCCAAAGAAGGGCTTGGGTTTTCTAACGGTAATGGTCAACCCAGAAAGCATTCTTGATTTCTTAAGTATATCCAACACTAAACTCCGGAACTGACGTTAGTCACCTTTGCCTTTTCGAAATCAGGTTTCAGTGCAAGGTGGAGAGGCTGACTTGCAAAATTGGTGGAGTGGTTAAATGTCTTATGTTTTGCTGTCTCAAATTCCAAGCAAATGCTTGGGCTTGTTTTTTTATGAGAATGATTTCTTTGCACGAAAATGTGTCATTTTATTCACAGGCATCTTGCTAAGTTAACCAGCAAATCGATATGAAATTAAATTTGGTACACTTTTTTGCATTAGCAGCAAGTCAATTCTTAAAAAGGAGGCATTGAAATAGGAAGCAGCCATGAGTATTTAATGGTTTATATTAATGATATAGAGGAAAACGCATCACTGTTTGTTTCAAAATTTCTATCTGGTGTTTATGTAAGGATAGTTTTACAACATCAGAATGCAAGGTATAAAAAATATGCTTTAATCGTTTAAGTTTATTTTGCACCATGGGATTTTTAACAATACGACTTTTAAACCTACTCAAATCTTGTATTACAGTAGCACCTTGTGTTTAAAGTAACTTTGCGTATTTCAGAGAAATATTGCACACATTTTAATTGTAGTTGCAACGAAACCGGTCACAGAATGTTTCTCCTCCCTTAAGTGCTTTCTTTAGCGTAGTGAAATATTGATTTCCTTGAACGGATTCAGGAACCAGCTTGTCCACTAGTGCGAATGCAACTTGTCCTTTGTTTGAATTTCCAATCCGGTTTCCCAAGAGACAGATACTTTTTTGCATGCACTCGCCGCTTTGAATTGCGGACAAAACCATGCCAGCTAGTTGAGTCAGATTAGTATCCGGCTGTGTAAAAATAAGTAAAAGTTATAAAAAATTATACAAATATAACCTAAGTTAACCGTTTTGTTTTTAAATTTTAAAATGTAGATGCCTGTTTTACTCACTTGCATATTAACAACATCTCGTTTTTTACGACTTTTTATAGCAACTTCATTATCGCTACGTACGGTTTTGGATGGTTTTGGAACCTCGAGTGTGGTAGAAATCTCTGAATCCCTAACTGGTTTGGTAGAACCATTTTCATCTGGTTCGATTGCGTCATTGTTCGACGAAAGATACGCTTTTATCAGCTCATAATCACTAATCAGCTTTTTAAGAACCGAAATGATCTTGTCAATTTCTTCCTCGCTTGGAACTTCAGTTGAATTGATTGCCGCTTCTATTTCCTTTTGGCTGGTGAGCACCACTTCCGAATCTCCCGATCTGAACGGAATCAATGTGTTCAAGTTTGCTGGTACGCCCATGTTTGTAATACTAAAATCCCACACGTTCTGGAGAAGAGTGCCACTAATACTCAGAAAACTGCTGAATGCATCCATAAGCAGTGGAGTTAATGCGGACAGTCCTTCTATTTGACGAGTTTCCCTTTCGTCCTGTTTATAAAAAAAATAAAATAAAAATAAAAACAGAAAATATTTATTTTATTTTCGGTTTCTTAAAACATGTTAGGCATAAAGTATGTAGAGCTTGTTACTTTATTTGTTGAGCCGCGTCTAGATATGGATGCAGCTAAAGCCTGGAATTGGCTGGACATCCGCCTATATTTATCTGTTTCCGAACCCGCACCAGAGTTCTCAGCGATTTTACGGTAGGCATTTTTGTCATTGTTTTCTATGGATCTGCAAAAAGTCGTCAGAAAATTTATTTCACAATGACGAAATACGTATCGGGTATCATATAATATCTTAGTCAGCATTAACAAAACTCCAAAATATGTTAGCTTATTAGTCTTTATCTTAGAAAAACTAAGAACATTACCATAAATGCATTTGATCGTATTGTATGATAAATTTGATGAGAAAAATATTCTTACCGAGCAATATCTGGACTTATAGAAGAAGAATGGTAAGATCTTTGCTGCTGTACTGAATCTGATAACGCTGGTGGACTTGAGGTTTTCTGATTATTTTGGTGTTCAGCAGTTACAAGCGGTTGCTGCTCAGAACGCTGCTGTTTATAAAACTTTTGATGTTGAGAAGCGATTCCATTCGTTATTGCTGGTACACTTTGAACAGGAACTATACTGGAACTCACTAGTAGCATGCGACTATCAAAACAACAAACCACCACGACCAGAGCAGATACTATGCGATTTTTAAAATTCGACATTTTATAGCCAAAATTTAATTTAATTTGATATAATTTTTAAAAAATGGTTTGACAAAAAACTAAGAAAAACACATGAACAAATTATTCTAGCTGCTGCTTCTCTCCCATTAATATTGTATTAGATATTGCCTGTTGTTCTGCTGAAAAGTGTAGGCTGAAAAAATGAAGGGTTATTGAGCCTGAAAAAAAGACGGAAAAGACTAGCAGGGAATTTTACAGTGCACCCTTCTCAAACGAACATTCAACCCTTCAAACAACAGTTTATTTTATTTCATTCTTTGCAAGTGAGTAACGGTATGCAGTCCAGCATGTCTTCAAAACCTAGCATACCTGTGCATGTTCAGGTAACTACGTTCTTCTTAAATGGAAAAATATACATTAGTATGAAAATTCAATGGGATTTTACGCATTTTATTTTAGATACTTTTCAAGCAGTTGTGGTAAAAAATTGTAAAGGTGCCGGATTTTCAAGAAATGTACTTCTAAGGGACTATGTCAAAACGGTATTTATTACGTGCTAGCAGTACTGCTTCCATTCCACCTCCAAATATAACTTCTATTGAATGAAGGTGTCCTTTCTCATTTGATTTTGTGCGCAATGACCACGTACGTAATACACAAGTTCAGTCACCTTTCACGATTCGTTTGCATGAAATAGATGTATACGTTATAATCTTGGTTTATACAAGGCATTAAATTTGAATTATAGCAGGGTGTCAAGACAATAAACTCGAAATTTTACCCTGCCCCGAATTATGCCAGAGTCAAAAATGGCTTAGTATATATTGTAAACATAAACATCTTTTGAAATATTTTTCGTGTAATTTTTAACTAGCATATTTTAGGTATGGTGATATAGAAATGTCGCAAAAAACTATAACAATTTCCCCAAAATTTAAAAATATTGAAACAATTTTAGAACTTGTTTACAATGTTGTAAAAACCCTATAGAAAAATCGTAAATGCCCTGGCATGTCACCGGCTTTAAATTATAGCCGAGTGTGAGACCTGAATTTAGAAATTTTGTTATGTTGTTATTATTAAAGATTTTGATATCCCGAAAAGGTTTACTTTTTAAGCCTCACCTCAAAATAAGTTTATTTCAAGTTTTACAGGTACTTACAACGTATTGACTTAACAGTACAAATAAAAAATTTGTAAACATTAAATAATTTACACAGAACCAGAATTGCTTATAAGTTTTTTTGTAAACGTATGCTGTTGCTGTTGATTATCCTCAGTGGTTTTATTATACAAGCAGAAGTTTTTCTCCTCCCATTTTATATGTACTTGTTATTCATACTTATAACACAAATAAATAAAAATACTAAAAATATCCGTATATTTACAGCTTTGATTTCCAAAAAATTATAAAATAATGTCACATTATATAAATGTAAAAGTTATTATTTCTTGAAGATATGACAATTTTTAAAGCATGAAACTATATTGTAACTAATTTATTTCCATTCTTATTCTCAATATTTGAACCGTTATGTTTTCTTTCTGGCATAAAAAACAATGTGTGTTTGTTTTCGTAAATATCCATCGAGAGTACTATTTATCTTGTTTCTAATCCACATCGTTAGATGGATAAAACATATTAGTGCAACACTCAACAAACATGTTACTTTACAACTTTCCAAACTCTCCGAAGAACCAACTTTCCAAACTGCACGAAATACAAAATCCACATAAGTAACCACGCCCAGACTGTTCGTAGTGCTATAAATAGCTCTTCATTTGAGACTATCCTTGTCCTGTTCTCTATACTAGGTCTTACTGCTACTTTCCCAATGCTTCTGAATTTGGGAATGTATAATTGCTTTGCAATTTCAAACTTTGAATATGTGTGGTAAATATTTAAAACTTCGCCGGAGTTCAGATCAATTATATTTTGGTAGCGTGTGTCAAGTAGCCGAGCAGCAGTTCTGTAGAGGCTGGTTCTATTAAATTCTAGCTTATTGCATGCATCTGGAAATCTCTTGTATTGAGTCGTCATGTCTACTTTTTCCATTTCTATTGCTTCATGCAAACTCTTTATATGAAACTCGTGATTGCTGAGCTCAGCACCATACTTAACAAATCGATAAATATTTTTAATTTTAAAATGACGTTGTACGGGCACCGAATTTGCAAGATCTGCCGGAGACGCTATCACTGTGCGATAAAAGCTTCCAAAATCTGTAAACCACAAAAGTTTTAAAAATCAAATTATTTTAGTTTCGATTGCATTTCGGAAAATAAATGTCACAAAAACCATGACTTACATTTATTTTGAGTAAGTGCTAAACGCTCTTGGGTTTGGCGATAAATATCTTGGGCAAACTTTTGACAGAATCCAGTTATAATGACAGTTTTTACAGTTTCAATTGACATGTTGCTATCCAAATATATTGCTCCTATTAGCGCTTCCAAAACGTCATGAGTATCGCTAAATATAGTTAACTTTGAGTTTGAGTGAGCTTTTAGTATAAAGTCTTCAATTTTAAGAGAGTTGCAAATTGCTTTTTGAAATATTGCACTTGTATAGGTACACAATGCGTTTTGTAAATACTTAACTTGCTTATTCATGTAGCACCAATACAAGTACTCACAAATTACCAGTTCGTACACAGCGTCGCCCAAAAATTCAAGGGCTTCAAAATCTGGGACATCAGATAAGTCATCGTACTGCTTGACGCTTTCATGAGTCATTGCTTGTTCAAAAAGTTGGGGGTCTTTAAAATCGTACTCAATTGTTTTTTCAAGTTCATTCCTGTGCGTTGTAGGTGGAAATCCGTATTTCCTCAAAGTTAATCGCACATTAACATCATCTTCGTATTTCTGCTGTGTTTTGTGATTTATTTTAATTGAGGCAATTAGTAAACGTGAATAAACTTCGGTAGTTTGCCAACTGAAAGTCCACAAATGCGATAGTAATTGTCTTGCAGTATTTAAACCATTTTTGTTTAAATGCCCATCACAGCCACCAGAATCAATAAAAACTGCCCCAAAAATTGCCTTTAATACAGGTGGATAAAGCTGCTCCAAGGTGCCGTTGTATCCTTTCCGAACATTAATGTAGGCTTTGAGGTTTAACTCTCTACCAATTACATCAAGTTTAAACCCATTTAAAAAATCAGTACAAAAGTTATGAAGCGCTCCTTCAACCGTACGATAACTACGGTATTTGGTATCTTTTACAATCACTGGTATTGCAATTTCTGCCAGCAGACACTTGATCACACTTTTGCCCAAGAATTTTAACCTGTGAAATTTTTGCTTTGGGTAAGTTATGTTTCCATATGGAATTACCCATACTGAATCTTTTTCATCGAAATCGTGCGTCAATGCCTCGTAAAGTAGCACAATATGCGTAAACTGGTAGTTTAAAGAGTCACACAGATTTTTTACTGATGTTATTGTCATGGTGGATATTTTTATAAATCAAAATTACAAAGTAAAAAATAATTGTGGGTTTTTATACACTTTACACTTGCATCACTCACATTACAACACCAATTAACATATTTTACTCAGTTTATCCACCTGCTGCTTTATCATGTAATTCAATACACGCAGGCGTATGGATAAAGTTGCCCTCAGTTCTTTTTGGGTGAAACCAGCTGCATTTAGCAACCTAGACGATGGATAACTTGGCGTTATCTGCTACGTGATAGGGAATTAACGCATGCACAATATGAATGCTCGGTAAACAGTTATAGAAAACCAGAATGCAAGAATTGGTTTTTGTTTTTATTCGTTAATTCGGTATTCGTTTTTGTTTTAAATAATTTTATGTACTATAAAACGTTAACATGACTTGAATCTGAATGTAACATGCCTAATATGATTTACATAGTAATTTGTACAAATAAACATTTAAAGCTTCATATGTCCATGTGGATTTTTGAAGGGTCTTTCCATTCACCATTGTATTTATCCACTTATATAAAACCCAGTAACTACAAATTATAAAACATACACTAATATATAGTAAGCATAAGCATGCCATTCCCAGTAGAGAGTCTAATTTTAGCGCTACAGACATTCGAATGCTTGATTTGTATGGTATCCACCTTGTTTTATCATTTGCAAAATGTTTATAAGCAATTAAATTGAGCAATCTGAAAAATTGTTTGCTTCGATATGCTTTTATGCAGCTAAATTCAAAACATAAAGTTCAGTAATCTGAACCTTTTTTGCTGGGGTACCAGTACATTGGAGTATGCGACAAGTTTCTGAGACTTTCCTTTCAAAATTTTTACTGCTTGTGATGCACATTTTTGACTCGACAGATTTAAAATAAGTAGTACAAAAATACTGCACTTTGTTGATTGCTGTTACTGATCAGCTTAATTTGAATATTACTAAATTCTTCCGTTTAATTCTCACAATAAGTCTTCAAAATAATGAAACTGCAAAAAAGATGATGTTTCATGAAACAATCAACAAATTTATCTGAAATACTGCGCATTGGGTATTATGTATTCATATTCCTTAAAATATAGTTGAATTAAATTTTACCATTTTGAATAAGGCTTTCTTTTTTAATTTTAACTTCACATTTTTAGGGAATACTATAGAAAAATTGAATCTTAAGTACTGATTTAAAACAATAAGCCACCATACTTTGGTTTTTAATGCAGTATGAACTTTTGGGTGTGGATGTTAGGACAATAGCAGCAAAAGAGAGAAAAAATAGGATGTAAATGCCAAACATTTTTCCAAAGGTAGTCATAAAAGGGTTCTAAAGGAGGACATTGTACCCGAAGAGCTGGCGCAGCATTAAGGGTTAGGTTTACTGTATGGAATAAATGGAAAACAGTGGAATGATATACTAACCACTTCGGTTCAGTTTTTTATATTACCCATACATTTATTATACTGGTAATGCAATAGAATTGTTGCCAAAATATCATGTTGTTAAAAAGGGTAAAGTGGTTGAGTAAGTAGGTACTCTAGTCAATACCATAAATGTGTGAACCTGATTTTCTTAAATTTTCTAAAAGGTGAACAAAGTCTTTGTGCAACGAATGACTTTCTTTGTGTTTCTTTGTAAATATTCATGGTATGGGTGCTTTATATATTTAATCATATTTTTCAAAGCTCTTCTACGACGAAAAAGTTTTTGTTAGGCTGGATAAACAACTTTTTGTCTGTTTGCTTCTGCATATTCGGCCAAAAATTCCTTATAAATACTCAATTAACAGCTAGTAAACCCACAGTCGATTTTTGAACCCATACCTTGGCGTTTGCTGTTGCCTGAAAAGAAAACTTTGTAGCGTTCAAAATACTTGGTAAGCCTAAGAATTAATATTCTGTTTTGAACAAATTTCTTGGTCTAAATTTGTAAAGTGTTGAAAAAAGTCGACAAAATTCATTGTGCAAATCGTTGTTTCAGACTTGTGGAACCAAGCCTTGACGAGAGTATACCTACTAAAAATGGCCAATCGATGGAATTTTTCTGTTTTGTTATTTTGCTTAATACTAACTGTCAGTTTGGTTTTAGTTGCCGAAGCAGTACAGGTGGCGAAGCTATCGGGTGTAAGTTCTTTTATGCGATAGTATAGTAAGGAGTAATAGCGTCTAACGACATTTTATACTTGAACATAAACACACCTAATAACTCTTTCTTGTAATTCTGCAGTGCCAATCACTAGAGCAACTAGAGTATAAAGATGCTTCCTTCGTTTGCGGTTTGTTTCTTGACAGGCCAATCTGTGCCAATGATCCTAAATTCTGTTGTTGTACCGATGACGGTCTTTGCCCAGAAAAAACAAATACGCCATGCCAGGGTTCGCTTTTCACTGACATTTTCGGCTTCAAGTAAACAAAAATGTGTTTTTTGTTCTGCAAATTTTGAAGATCTTCTATATTGCAAGTAAAGATTTTGAAAGATTTTTTGTTTATTGTTTTATGAACTGACTTATGGGTGTATACGTCAATTATTTGAATGCTTCTTTCACGAGTTTAATCTTAAATTTAAAATTGGTAGTTAAAGTATATAGGGGATTTAAATTGTTTGATTTGTTGTTTCATGGAGAATAAATTTCTGATGATTAGAGTGCAATTTGAAAAAATCTTTGGTATTTACTCAAAATGGAAGCTAAATTTAGTCGCTGTTTGAATCATTTGAATCAGGTTGGAAATGTTACTGTGCTGCAAAACCTTCATTTAGATACAAAACTAAATAAATATTTTCTTTAACATTTTACAGCATTTAATTATTTATACACATTTTGCATCAGAACCAACAATTTACTTACACCAGAGGTCTCACCATTTTCATAAATGTGGTCGGAGTACATACGTCTGCAAAAATAAATTCATACACGGCATTGCCTGAAATTTGAAGTACTTTGAAAGTTAGGACGCATAAACTGTTGCATGTTTCATACCATTTTGAGAAATCGTTTGCTGTATGATGTGAATTGTGAATCACTGTCATGGTATTCAACTTTTTATTCGAAATATGACATGTGGTTAATTACTTTTGATTTAAGAATCTTCAAAGAGTTTGGATTCTTTGCATTTTTTGCTTCATATTTATTGCTTAATTTGTAATAGTACAAATCATATTCATTAGTATTGTGTTTTGTATAATACACGCAGGCGTATGCATCAAGTTGCCGAAGGAATTTTTTTCTTGGGTGATACCAGCTTACATTCAGCAACAAAGACGATGAGGTAGCTTGGTTGTCTGCTACGTGATATGTAACGCATGCGCAAAATACATACTCGGTGAAAAGTTATAGTAACCCAGAATATATGAATCGGCTATTTGTTTTTATTAATTTTAAATAATTTTAGATATTATAAGACGTTAAGGTGATTTAAATCTGAATACCGTATATAATTTTAGTAGCAATTTGTACACAACAAAATAAAAGGTTTTATATTTCCAGGGTATATCCATGATGATGTTTGACAGGGTTTCCCTTTCACCATTCTATTTATCCACTGATATAAAACCCAGCAACTACAGATTCCAAAACATGTACCAATCTGTAGTAAGCTTGCCATCCCTAAAAGAGAGTCCATTTTCAGTGCTGCGGGCATTCGCATGCTTGATTTGTACGGCATCCACTTTGTTTTATCATTAGTTAAATGCTTATCTGCGATTAAATTGTGTAATCTTGTAATAATGCCCATTTCCTCAAATCCAGTAAAAACTTTGTTCAGTGGAAACGACATTGGTCCCCACGTTAGAAAACCTACTTGGACAATTACATTCACACTGCTGGGCAACACTACATAGCTACAAATATATTTATCCTCAACAAGTGCTTTCTCTGATAGATACAATATGTGGGCCAGCAACGGTGTGGAACTTATAAGAGGTCTTCCACTATTTGCAATAGATAAAGCACGCTTACCTTCAAAATGCTCTAAACTTCTCTTTAGGGTAATTTTTGTTGAATTATAAGGTTCTATAAACTTAAACAATTTGTAAAAATCTTTAACTCCAAACGCTTGTGCCAGTCCTTTTTGAAGTTTTGGTGATTTAGGAAAGAAGTCGCTTTGAAAATAGCGTCGAATAACGTAAAACCTGTAACCTAATCGAAACAATTCTTGTAACGAAACTGGAGTAGATGCTGATAAATGCTCAATTGAAAATCCAGCGGTGTATAAACTCGAGAGAAAGACAATACCAACAAAATAAAACGCTGTTATATTTTTAACCCGTTTTTTGGATAACTGTCTACCAAACAATAACCAAAACATTACAACGGCAGGTTTTAATTGTTTATAAATAAAGATTTGTATAATCAAAACTAAAACTACAATTGTCCAGGTTGAAATATCAAACACAAATAAACTTTTGTGCCATTGCTTTGTTGTAGCATCGTCTTTGTTCATACAAAACAAAATAGAAAATCTGGATTGCATCAACACCTTTTGACGAGATCGATGCAGAAGCTGTTTATTAGGAACCGTTGCTTCAAAAAGTGGTAACCATTTGACATGAGTATGAGGTACATTTTCTTCGTCATCCATATCTGAGGCAAGAATAAATGACATGTTGAGAATTTCTGCAGATAGTAACACGGCAGCAGTGTAGCCAGTAAAACATGATTCCAGGTTCTTGTAGAATTTTTGCTTTTCTGCAATGATGCATTTATTAGACTTTATTGAATTAGCAATGGTGCCGTGATCCAAAAACTCGGAATACCAACTTACAACGGTTCGAGGCAAATGGGATTTACACATTTTGAAAATGGTGGCTTTGGATAAGCTTGCAAATTTATATTTTATTGTTGCATCTAAACATGACAAAGTTACTTCGCTTGTTTCCAAAGAAAATGTGAGAAATGGAAAGGGTATCATTCCGGATTGTTGGAGTGGAGAAACTCTGGTTTCCAGTTTGATTAGAACCAAATATTCATAATAGTATAAACCAAATTCCTCGCCAAGAAATGTTTCATTTGCTACGTCAGTTTCCATAAGAAGCACTGAGCAAGCAGAATTTCCTTGTTTTAGGGAATAACGAAGAAAGCTGGATTGTTGTGTTACTGAAATGTTGTCAAAGTTGTCGTTTGAAGAAAATTTGTATGCAAAACTTATTTCCGTTTTGTCAATGTCACTGGATGTATGGGGTGTTATTCTGTCGCTCAAAATTGTGTGTGTATAAAAGGTAAGCATTGTTTCCGTATTCGTTTCTTGAACTACATGAACTAAACACTGGTCCAATTCAAAAGGCAAAAATGCAAAGGATGACCCGGAACTGAAAACAATGATACCCAATAAATTAAGTGCTTTAAACATTTTTGTAAATCTTACTGTTACATTGGAGTTAAGACAACCGCTTGTCACTTGTTACTCAATGCAAATACCCTTCTCTCCTTTCGCTCATAAAAGAGATTTTGGTCTTAAGACACTGGTTAGCTTAGTTGTCATGATAAAACGTCATTTCTGAGTTTTTTATTGATCAGCCGTTAAATATATAGGTTTACAGTCTGCTTACAATAACACATTACAAACCAACATGTGAACTTATTTGTGTTTTTGAGAGACGCTGACGTAAACCATGTTTCGCAATCACAATAATATATATGTTACGACTTTGAAACCACATTCTATAAAAATATAGAGTTGGAAGTACAAAGTATAATTAGACGTTTCTGTGTAATCACAGTATTTAAATAAAACAACTAACATAACGAAACCCCACAATTGTACTGAAGCTATAGTATGACAAGAAGCCAGCAATGCTCGTCCGAACTTCCGTGTTTCAAATTGGTGTACTTAAACATAATAATGCTGATAAAACAAAATGTGGAAAAGCATCGTCATGAGCAATAGTATTTATGGAGTTTTCATCGCTATTTTGTCAGTCTCATATGTAGATATTCACCCTGGTTAGCGGTAAACAAATTAGCGGTTGTACGATATATTAAGGTTTTTTGCTATGCTGACACTGTGTATGTCTAAAAAATCCTGATTACTTGAACGCAAATATTCCTGTCGCTGAACAATAACACTGGTAAATATAAAAATATTTTTAAACCGTTTAAATTAAACGTTCACAGGCCACTCCTTCAATTTACTTTTCATACAAATAAATTTTGTGTAAAGGTCATGTGTGTCAGTTTTTGTAAAAGGATCAAGTAAAACTAGCATTAGTTTTCAGTTTCAATTGTCAAGTTGTCATTTCAGAAGTTTCCGTAGGTCATCTTGGAAGGGGTTTGCGATGGAGGACGAGTGAGGTGGCATTGTCATCTGTTGTCGTGGTGGTGTTAGTGTTGACTAACAAGTGTTGTAAGTGAAGTGAAAGCCTGAAAGAAAAATAAATTTCAATGAAAGCGTGCATTTACTCTGTAAAATAGTAAGACCGATACGGTAAGCCACCAAGTCTTCCAGAACGGTTGGTATAGTCCTCATTGCGACAAACGCCACAACTCATTAGCATTTAAATAAAATACTGAAAAAATAAGGTCATTACCAACCATCCTAGCTAGTCCTACTTCTGGTTACAACACCAACCGATATAGTGCGTGTCTGGATCAAATTCAGACATGGTCGTCTCAATTCACATTAAAAATTGATGTAAGGTTTTTTGGACTGGAAAAAGTTTGTAAAGAAATTCGGAGTGTCTTTCACTGAGTGCGAACTCAAAAGCCCTAAACTTTAGAGTGGCTAAAGAAATACTTTACTGAGGTATCGTTTCTCATCCATACAGAAAAGTAAACAAGCAAAAACCTTTAATTTTTCAAATTTTGCATAATTTCTGTTGTGATCGGTCTACCTTCTTTTTTCAGCAGTTGTCATAGCAACAGAGCCAAGCAAACAAAGACACACCTAACTGACCTTTTCGTGTTGGTGAGCTCGAGCTGCATAATGCAAAAAATGTTCTGCAATGCTCATGCTGAGTGTGTTTAAGTGGTATAGCTGACTAAGCAGACTCAAGCTTTTTTGCAGAGACAAAAAAGCAGTGACCGTGACGGCTATTCCAACTCCACTTTTTAATTTTTGGAAGTGATGTCCAAAGTTAATTAATTGAGCCAGATAATTAGGTTGAATATCTTCATTGAACATGTAATTTGAAGATTAAAGACAACTCTGTTATTGTTTCTGCTGTTCGTGCTGAGATTGAGATATTGAGAAAGTGACAAGAGAAGTAGTGAGACGTTTAAAAGTCAACATGACTACTTTATTAACTCTACCACCAGAACTGGTAAGCAAGAGTATGCCAATGAAATCCTAGTGAAATTGAAAAGTTGAAAATCTTAAAAATGAATGTGTATCCAATTTCCTATCTAATTTCAGATTGAGGACTGCCTCTTTCCTTTTTTGCAATGGAATGATTTGTTACGCCTGCGCAGGGTTTGCAAAACTTGCAAAGCCCTAGTCCAGGATTATGTCAAAGCAAATCCCCAAGTGGCTGCTGAGATTGAAATTGGAGAAAAGGAAAGTGAGCGCAATGTAAAAGCCTTTATGGATTTGAGTCTTCCATCCACAAAAATCTTTCTAAATAACGAATGGAGTGGAAATGGCTTTTACCAGGATAACTTGGAAGAGTTGATCAATTTCCTGGAAATTTTTGGATCAATAGTGACCCATTTCCGGGTGGATATTTTCTCTTTGTACTGCTGTGGAATGGAGAGTACGTTTTTGGAGAAACTGGTCAATTTACAGAGCTTTGAGGCAAAGTGGTTTGACACAACACAAGATGTAAATGTTGGCATGCTTCCACCGCCACGCGTTTTTGGCCACGTTACTGAACTTAAATTGAGAAAGCATGGAAATGGTCAATATCAGTATGTACCAACAGGCATTGATGGTCTAAATGGATATATGGAACTGCTAAATCATTGCCAAATGTTGGAAACCCTTTGTCCGCTAAGATGCTACAGTTTTGATAACAACTCATTAGTAACCAAGTTAATTCGCTTTTTGGATGCCGCCATTCAGCAAAGAGAAGATGGGGGTGGCACATTATTCAAACTAAAGGTTATTGACTTGGAATTTAGGCATTTACTAGAGAACGATGAAGTCTGGGAAGATGATAAAAAAGCCATAGCGGAAAACGATTATCGCCAGTTTTTGAGAAATTGTGCGATTCACAAGATTCTACTACGGGGGGTGGATATGGATGTAAGAGATTGCTTGAAAAACTTTGCATGGAATACCGGTCATCTTTTGATGCCTCTGGCATCCTTGTCCTTGGTATCGAATGAGCTATACAACTGGAGTTGGGCAATGGAAACGGAAATGCCAGTGTTAGATAGTTTGAAACTTGTCATTTCGTCTAGAGATAATTATTATGGCGATGACGCCGAGGACCTGGTGGACTATGATAACCACAGAGTTATATCCCGTAGTGCTAACTGGCCTATGTTGAAAAGCTTAGAGTTACACGTGGACTTCGTATCTAACGATAAAAGCAAATCGGATCGCGGTGATCGGTAATCAGATTAATTAATCGTAATCCTTTAATTGGATTAGAGAATAAATTAATATTTAATCATTAATCTTAGCAAATTTTTGAACTAATTTAATCTTCGTCATTAATCTAAATAGATCCAAGGCGGAGATGTATCCTAATTATGCTCGTTTGGTTCTACGGGAAATGCGGGATTTGGTCGGATTGGTTTTTGAAGGAATTTGTCGTACAGCCCTTACAGATCTGAGCATCAGTTTTAGTGATGAAAATGACATTTTGACTGCAGAAACTTTGTCAACTTGTTGTCCGAATCTTAAAAGGCTTACGCTGTGTCGATGGGACGCAAATAACGAGCAGTTTGTCAAGTTGTGGAAGGGATTGTCAAACTTGGAGGAGATCGAGCTGAGTTTCTGTTGCTTTTTGGGAGATGACGGATTCATTGGACCAGATACACAAAACCCAGTGTTTTGTAATCTCAAAAGTATGCAATGCAAAAATGTGGCTTATATTTGTCTTTGTCATTTTTACAAATTATTATTTTCCTTTTTCAATATCTTTTTTCTGATATAGAGTTAAGGAAACTGAAATTGAACACGTTAGGCATTACGGACAACTTGTTTTCAACTGTTATTCGTCATTTGAGTTTGACGCATTTTTCTGTGGAAGCTTATAAAAATGTGAGGACTTGTAATTTTGTCTCTATGTTATGTTTGAAGATAAATGTGGTAACTATTTTAGTGAATGGAGTATTCTATTGCCAGGTTACTAAAAAGGGCATAGAGTCACTGCTAGGTGGGCAGTTCGAAGAGTCCATTCAGAAGTTCTCTTTCAAGGGCTATCCCCACTATCATACTTGGCGGCAGGACAGGAACGTACAGGAATTGTTTGCTCATCGTCTATCCAATATGTTGTAATTACATGTATTATGTGAATGGTGGAACGAGAAGCTCTAGAAGTAAAATAAGTAATAATCGGTTTTGCTAAACTTTCACTACACTGCAGCTTTGAAAAGTAATTAAGTTGTTCGTCTCTTGATTTTTCAAAGTGAAAGAGAAATGCCCGGAATGAATAGTACTTTTGAATAGTTTCAAAGATTTATAAATTCTCACTTAGTTTAAACTGTTCTGTAATAAATGCTAAATCTGTTTTTGATTAGAAATATAATATTATGATATATAGCTTAAGAACTAATACAGGTACTTACCATTGTAGATTGTTACCAAGATGTACTAATGTTATATATTTGATTTATTTAGGTTATTCATTCATACATGTGGAATTTGGCTTTGGACTACTAACTGTTGTATTGATTTGCCTTTATTGATTTTGTTGCAATGTGTGTCAATGTCAATATACTTTCGAGTCGAAAGTGTCTACTTTTTTGTGAGGCTTTTTATCACCCTAGTAAGCCTTTATTGCTTGCACTCACGCATTTTTAAAATTTAAAATTCAAGAACGGGAAAATAACACAGTCACCACACACCACCATAAGACTCAGGCTTTCCATTTGCTTTGCAAAGGTTTTCCTTTGCATTCCTGAGCTGTAGCTTGGACCACCATCGACTTTGCAATAACTTTGCACTTCAAAATTGACTTTGCATTGCTAAACTTGGCCCACCAAACTCATACTTGCAGAGTTGCAAAGTTGGAAATAGCAAAGTGCAAAGTTATGTTTTGCAAAGTAAAAAATCAGCAAAATCTCTCATTTTTGGCCCACCACCTCACACTTTGCAATTGTACTTTACTATATTTCAGCTGCTTTGCAAGATTTATTGCATGGTCAACCCATCACCTTACTAAGCCTTTGCATTATTTTAATTTGAAAATTTTAGGCATTTTTAGAGTCAAAGTTTGTGTTAAGTTGATTAAAAAAGGAAGACATGTTATTTGGTAATTGCAGCATTGAAAAATAATATATTCGGGGCTTAGTACGTGTCAAAAATGACCAGCCGAAAGCGGATCATTTTTTTATTTTAATGTGAATGCATTCGTTCAAAGATTTCACCTTCGAATTTCTTAGGCAGAATTCGTCCTTGAATTCAAAGGTCATAAATGTGAGGATGATTATTGTTCCCATTTCTGGTTCAGAAATTCTGAATCAGTCCATCTAAAACCACTTTTGGAAGCCCCAAATGATAATCTGAAGGTACTTTCCACCTCTTAATTTCCTCTGGGTTGTAGTAAATTATAATGTGACGATTTGTCCTGCCAAGCCTCTTTCGTTCCATCCATTCCGCTTTGTTAACAATCCATCTCTTCCTGGAACCTCCTTTCACATAAAATCTAGTTGACTGAACAAGTTTCTCCAGTCACCTCACCGCCTTCTTGAAGTCCTCTCCATGTCACATCATCTATTTACTGGTCTCTTGTTACCACCCCAACTACCTTTAAGCCCCCACCATCGTCACCCTTCAGCTCCCTTAACCTCCCTCTTCTCGCAATACCCACTACATTCACCACAATCACCACTCTCCTCAAATCTCCTCCCTCGTCCCCGTCCCACAAACTCTTTTACTCCAAACCACTCGACACTGGGTTCATCCTTCAGCTTTGTCGTAATGTAACTACCCCAGAAACTGTAGGCTTTGGTGTTGACACAGCCACCTCCTCCGTCACCTCCAAACCGCCTCCTCTCTTCCCAGCTTGTCCCCTCTTCACCTCCCACTCTCCCAAAACAATACACTCCCTTTCATCCTGATTATCCCGAAATACTTTGAAACGCTTGTGAAAAAGTGGTGGGCAAGTATATGTGGCTTATTGGCAATTGTTCAGAGTCAAGGGACGCAACTGATTAGTTTAATCAAGAAGTTCTAATTAAAAATATGATGCTTGAAGAAAGGTCATGGGTTTAGCTGTGCTACGCAGCCTGTGCAGTGCTGGCTGATCAACTCTGCAAAAATGATCATACTTTGCAAATTCTACCCAAAATTGCAGAGTGTAAAGTGCAAAGTCGACAAAACTTGGTGGGCCGCAATTACTTTGCACTTTGCTATATTTGCAAAGCTGACTTGCAATGTAAAGTTGGTTGAAGTGTAAAGTGGTGGTCCGAGCTACTGGTGACTTCAAGCAGACAAGAATTTTGTAGCTCGAGCACTTAATATTTTTTATGCAAGATCAAAATCTAATTTGCGCATGAAAAGTGACGGCTTAATTCGAAAAACTAAGAAATTCTCAGAGACTCTAAAGTTAATAGAGCCAATCTCATTTCTGGTTTTGCATGTTAGTGCAATTGTGCGTGCAGAAAAGGATTCCTAAAAATTTCTAAAATAGGGAAAGTATATAAAGTGCTAGCCCGTTTGTCATCGCGGTTTGTGCATATATTTCTATCGTTGTCTAATATATTCCTTAATGTTAGATTTGTTGTGTGTAAATTCGCGCTCTACAAATCAAACCAGTCATTTTATATTATTGTGGTTTTTTTGCGGAAAGATGAAAAGAATAGAAAGGAAACTGTCTTTGTGCTTGCTTCATGCGATCATGCGAAAACACTACCAAACAAAATAGCATCGCAAAAAAGCGCATTACAAGCAGTTGAAATGATCATTTTTATCATTATATTTAGGCGTTTGTTAATTAATGTTAATTTGTTATTAATTAACTATAAACACTTTTGTGAATGTGCATTGGAATGTGCTTTAGATTTTCAGAAAAAGTAATTCATACGCATCTATACTTCCAGAATTGGGGTACGAGAATGTACATTTGGAAAAAGATGAACCGGTCTCAACTTCGTGATTCACAGTCACATTCCAGATCTTGGCATAACCACATGGACAATCCCTAACTATAAACGCAAATTCGAAAGCACAAGCACAGGCATTAGCAGAGGCACATTCCATTTGGAACTATAAATTCTCACGTACATTCATATATAGTAATTATAAATTCATAAAGCACAAGCACAAACGACTACACGTAATTTTTCACATTTTACATGATTTCTGTTGTCTACATGACCGGTCTAACTTTTTTCAGCAGTTGTCATAGCAGCACTGCCACGCAAACAAAGACACACCTAACTGACCCATTATTTTGTGCTGGTGAGCTCGAACTGCATAATGCATGCCTTGCGTGTTATGCTAAGTGTGGTGTAGCAGACTCTGCTTTCAGCAATTTACAGAGACAGAAAACCTGGCAGTGACAACAACTCCAACTCCGCTATTCAATTTTTTGGAGGTGATGTCCAGAGTTAATCAATTGAGCCAGAAAATAAAGTTTTAAGTTAGTTTAGATGACTGAACATGTAATTTGAAGATTATTAAGGTCAACTGTGTTGCTGATTGAGAAGTGACAAAAGAAGTAGTAGTGAGAAGTCAGTATGACTACTTTATTAACTCTACCCCCGGAACTGGTAAGCACAATGAAAACTACTGAAATTGAAAAGTTGAAGAGCTTTAAAGGTCTATCCCGATTACAAGTTAAAGTACAAACTGAAATTTTTGTTTTTGCATTTTGCTGAATTCAGTTGTAAATGTGAAAACTATAAACGCAAAATAGAAAACTGGTAGAATTTGTATTCCAATTCAAATTTGAAATTGCATTCTGCATGTAAATTTTGACTTTGCATTTGTGCTTTTCTACTGTCCTACTATCGAGAGTTGAAACGAATTCAACACTTAATTTTGGCATTCCTATCCCAATTTTAGTACGAAAATTGATGCATTTCATTTGCACTGCATTGTACTCTAAACACTACATAAGAGAATAGGAAAGTACAATATGAATGCAACTGAAATTTTGCAATTGACTACAACACAATTGGCCACTGTATGTTTTGGAATTGCAATGCAATCATAAATACCACATTATGACTTGGAATGCAATGCAAATTTGAAACTAAAAGCGCAGAAGTACAAGTGGAATGCAAAATTTTGGCAAAAATGTACTTGTAATTGGACTCTCGGGTAACCTTAACTGAATGCGTATCCTATTTCCTGTGTGATTTCAGATTGAGGACTGCCTCTTTCCTTTTTTGCATTGGAATGACTTGTTGCGCCTGCGGAGGGTTTGCAAAACTTGCAAAGCCCTGGTCCAGGATTATGTCAAAGCGAATCCCATAGTGGCTCCTGAGATTGAAATTGGAGACAAGAGAACTGAGCGCAATGTAAAAGCCTTTCTGGATTTGAGCCTTCCTTCCACAAAAGTCTTTCTAAATAACGAATGGAGTGGAAATGGCTTTTACCAAGATAACTTGGAAGAGCTGATCCATTTTCTGGAAGTTTATGGATCAATAGTGACCCATTTCCGGGTGAATATTTTCTCTTTGTACTGCTATAATATGGAGCGAACGTTTTTGGAGAAACTGATCAATTTAAAGAGCTTTGAGGCAAAGTGGCTTGACACAACAAAAGATGTAAATGTTGGCATGCTTCCTTTGCCACGCGTTTTTAAAAACGTTACTGAACTTAAATTGAGAAAGCATGGAAATGGACAATATCAGTATGTACCAACAGGCATTGATGGTCTAAATGGATATTTTGAGCTGCTAAATCATTGCCAAATGTTGGAAACACTTGTTCCGCTAAGATCTTACAGTTTTAATAACAACTCATTAGTCACAAAGTTAATTCGCATTTTAGATGCTGCTATTCAGCAAAGAGAAAATGGGGGTGTCATATTATCCAAACTAAAGGTTATCGACCTTGAATCTACACATTTACTAAAACACGATGATGAAGTATGGGAAGATGATAAAAGAGCCAGAGCGGAAAACGATTATCGCCAGTTTTTGAGAAGTTGTGCAGTTCACGGGATCCTATTACGGGGGGTGGATATGGATGTAAAAGATTGCTTAAAAGACTTTGCATGGAACACAGAGCATCTTTTCATGCCTATTGCATCGTTGTCCTTAGAGTCTGGTCAAGTATACAACTGGAGTTGGGCAATGGAAACGGAAATGCCAGTGTTAGATAGTTTTAAACTTCATACCTCTCGACGTAAATATGAGGAAGCCGATGACTTGATGGACTATGATAATCACAGAGTTGTATCTCGTAGTGCCAACTGGCCTATGCTGAAAAGCTTAGAGTTACACGTGAACTTAGTGTCTAACCATAAAACGAATAGCAAGGAAAAGTAATCAGATCAATTAATCATAATCCTTTAATCAGATTAGATAATAAATTAATCTTTAATCATTAATTTAAATAGATCCATGGCGGAGAAATATCCGAATTATGCTCGCTTGGTTCTAATGGAAATGGGGGATTTGTTGCGATTGTTTTTTGAAGGGATTATTCGCACAGCCCTTACAAAACTGTCTCTCAGTTTTAATACGGACGCTGACATTTTGAGTGCAGAAGCTTTGTCAACTTGTTGTCCGAATCTTAAAAGGCTTAGGCTGTGCAGATGGGGCGGGAACAACAGACAGTTTGTCATGTTGTGGGAGGGATTGTCAAACTTGGAGGAGATCGAGCTGAGTTATTGTTACCGCTTGGGCGATGACGGATTCATTGGTCCGGATATTGAAAATCCAGTATTTTGTAAATTAAAAAGTATGAAACTGCTAAAATGTGGCTTATATTTGTCTTTTTACAAATTATAATTTTCCCTTTTCAAAATCTTTTATCCGATATAGAGCTAAAAAAGTTGACATTGGACACGCCAGGCATTACGGACAGCTTGTTTTCAATTGTTATTCGTCATCTGAGTCTGACTCATTTTACCATAGTTTCTTACCAAGTTTACGAAAATGTGTGGATCTGTAATTTTGTCTTTATGCTATGTTAAATGTGGTAAGTATTTTAGTAAATATGGAGTATCCTATTTCCAGGTTACCAAAAAGGGAGTAGAGTCACTGCTTGGTGGGCAGTTCGAGGAGTCCATTCAGAAATTTTCTTTCCGGTCATGGTCATCCGGTTTTTATGATTTGCGGCTGGACAGGAACGTCCAGGAGTTGTTTGCTCATCGTTTATCCAACATGACGTAATTATTCATGCAACCATGTTGAATTAGGCTTTGGACTACTAACCGTTTTATTGCAATGTTCTACATTGATTTTGTTGCAATGTGTGTCAGTATACTTTTGATATTTTTGTGAGGTTTTTTAATCTCCCTATTAAGCCATTTGTGCTTACTTCCATACATTTTTAAATTCAACAACGGGAAAATAGCATAGCAGAGACACGCAACTTCATAAGACTCAAGCTTTCCATTCGCTTTGAAAAGGTTTTCTTTTGTACCTGTACCGCATAATACTCAACCAGGTTAAGAGAAACCACAAATGACTAAAAGATCGTTTTGCAAATGTAGTTTCAGGTGAACTCATCTCAATCTTTCATGCATTTAAATTTGCAAGTTTGTGAAACATCTTCAAATGCTTTTTTAATTAAGACTTTAGAATAATACGGAATAGAAGAAAATGTGTCACAAATGTGGAAATATTTCTGAAGTGTGCCGCCAACCCTATAAACCGATATGTACTACAGGTGAATTATTTAAGTTTCCTATTTGAAATAGTTTGATTTGAGCAATGTTTTTTGGACTTCAGAAAAATGTACTTTTAACGCATACGAAGAATGTAATGAGAAGATTGTAGGGCTTCCGGCTAGAAGATATGCAGAGGAGAAATTCGAGGGAACGAATGATGTGGAAGTGGGTTTATTGTTTATTAGCTTTTTTAAATAGTACGTTGGTGGGAATTTGTTAACATTGGGAAATGTTGAAGGCGGTTGAAATCGACGTGGCAATTCAAAATCAAGATTTGTGACCAGCAGTGTTTTTACCAGCTATCATATTTCAATGATTTATCATGAATATTTAATAATATTTTTCAGGCAGTTTGGAACGGCTCGTGTTGTTGAAAATAGATAGTAAGCAAACAAGCTTCATTGAGTCATGTCATGCCATGTTACCATCATTTATTTGACACATTCAGATATTTGAACTCTTGTAATCAGTACATAAAAGCACAAATAAATCAAAAATAACGTTGAAAATCATTGTAAAACGGCTATGTCCAAAACATTACTCCATCATATCTTGACTATAAAACATATACTACTACTCTAAATCTGCATAAAATTGTCTTTCGACCACGTTATTAAAACGAAAAAATAAAGGTGGTGTACGTTTTGAAAATCGAGTTTGAAAACATTTTTAACTATATCTTTAACATTGACTCCTCCCCATTACTGCATTCAAGACAACTTTTACTGTAAATATTTTTAAGCAATTCTCTATCAAAAGGGCTATCAATGGTAAAAATCAAGCATGAAACACTTAGAGAAAAAATACTTTTAAAGCTATCACGTTTATCGGGGGTGCTGCGAGGCACATTACAAAATCTTTGATATCTCCAAAACGTTACCAAATTCGACCATAAAGTCCCAAACAAAATTCAAGAGCATTAAATTTATCAGAATGTGCAATAAAATGATAGTCCAAAAATTCTTGCCCTCACGGTGTATAGTCCTTTGAAACTTTTGGTTGAAACCAGAACAAAAATGTATCAACTGTACAATTTATCAATTTTTGTTGGTAAATTTTCGAAAATGTTCAAACGAAGTACAGTATTACAGTACAATATTTTAGCAAAACTTTGGAAGATATCCAAAAAGCGCAAAGTTTAGACTTATTCTAAAACAAAACTGAGGCTTAGCTTACTAGGATCTAAATATCTTAAGTATTTAGATCCTAGTAAGCTATTATGACTGAGGTGATTGCTTGGCATTTGTTGGAATAGCTAATTTATTTACGGATTCGCAAACACTATTCAAAAAAGGCAACAAAGCTGGAAATATAATCTTAAACAACGCTTGCAAGCAAAATGTTTAAAAAACTTATAAGCTAAACTAACTTTGTAAAATATTTAGTCATATCATGTAACTTAATAATGCACATTTAGCAAACTAAATCAATTAAAAAATAGCGCATCGTAATAAGAACTTACAATAGTAAGTACCTGTATCAGTATTTAAAGTATATATTATATTATATTTCTAATGTAAAATTAATTTAACATTTACTACAGAACAGTTTAAACTTAACTAGGATTAATAAATCTGTAAAACTTTTAAATCTATTCACTCCGGGCTTTTCTCCTTCATTAAGACCTTCTCTTTCCATCATTCACATATTACATGTACTTACATCATGTTGGATAAACGATGAGCAAACAATTCCTGGAGGTTCCTATCCTCCCGCAAAGTACCAGGTCCGGGTAAATACCACCGGAAAGACAACTTCTGAATGGACTCTTCAAACTGCCCACCAAGCAGTGACTCTATACCCTTTTTAGTAACCTTGAAATAGAATACTCCAATCACTAAAATAGTTACCACATTTGTTTTCAAATATAACATAAAATATAAAATTTAAAATCCTCACATTTTTGTGACCTTCCTCAGAAACGCAGTTAAAATGCGTCAAACTCAGATGACGAATAACAGTTGAAAGCAGGTTGTCCGTAATGCCTGGCGTGCAGCATTGCATGACAAATGTGTCCAATGTCAGCTTCTTTAACTCTAAAATCCGATCAAATATATTGAAAACAGACATTTATAATTTGAACAAAGACAAATATAAGCCACATTTTATCAGTGCATACTTTTGAGATTTCAAAATACTGGGTTTTGTGTATCTGGTCCAATGAATCCGTCATCTCCCAAGCGGTAACAAAGACGTAGCTCGATCTCCTCCAAGTTTGGCAATTTTTCCCACAGCTTGACAAACTGCTCGTTGTAGGCGCCCCATCGGCACAACTTAAGCCTTGTAAGATTCGGACAACAAGTTGACAAAGTTTCTGCAGTCAAAATGTCATTGTCAGTACTAAAACTGAGGCTCAGTTCTGTAAGGGCTGTGCGAATAATCCCTTCAAATACCAATCTGACCAAATCCTGCGTTTCCCGTAGAAGCAAGCGAGCATAATTCGGATACTTTTTAGCCAGGGATCTATTTAGATTCATAATGAACTTTAAATTGACTCTTAAAATTATGCGTAGAATAATGATTAATTTATTTTCTAATTAGATTAAAGGTCCTTTAAAGGATTACCGTTCCCTGCTGCTCATCTTATCGCTACACACTACGGCCACGTGTAACTCTAAGCTTTTCAGCATAGGCCAGTTGGCACTACGAGATACAACTCTGTGGTTATCATTGTCCATCAGGTCCTCCTCTTCATCGCCATTATATCGAGAAGTGTGAAGTTTTAAACTATCTAAGATAGGCATTTCCATTTCCATTGCTCAAACCCAGTTGTATAGTTCACGAGACACCAAGGACAATGATGCAAAAGGCATTAAAAGATGTTCCCTATTTCTTGTAAAATCTTTCAAGCAATCATTTGCATCCATATCCACACCTCGCACTAGGATCCCGTGAATCGCACAACTTTTCAGAAACTGGCGATAATCGTTTTCCGCTATGGCTTTTTTATCATCTTCCCAGACTTCATCATCGTTCTTTAGTAAGTTTTTAAATTCAAAGTCGACAACCTTTAGTTTTGATAGGGTGGAACCCTCCTCTGCGTTATCTTTTTGCTTAATGGCGGCATCCAAAACGCGAATTAATTTGGTGACTAATGAGTTGTTATCATAACTGTAAGATCTTAGCGGACAAAGGGTTTCCAACATTTGGCAATGATTAAGCAGCTCAATAAATCCATTTAGACCATCATTGCCTGTTGGTATATTCTGATATTGCCCATTTCCATGCTTGCTCAACTTAAGTACAGTAACGTTTTTAAAAACGAGTGGCGGCTCAAAAAGGTTGTCAACATTTTCATCTTTTGTTGTGTCAAACCATTTTGACTCAAAGCTTTGTAGATTAACCAGACCTTCCAAAAACGTACTCTCCATTCCACTGCAGTACAAAGAGAAATGACTCACTCGGAGATGGGTCACTACTAATCCACAAACTTCCAGGAAACGGGTCAACTCCTCTGAGTTATCTTGGTAAAAGTTACTTCCACTCCATTCGTTATTTAGAAAGATTTTTGTGGAGGGAAGATTCAAATCCAGAAAGGCTTTTACATTCCGCTCAGTTTTCTTATCTCCAATTTCAATCTCAGGAGCCACACTGGGATTCGCTTTGATATAATCCTGGACCAGGATTTTGCAAGTTTTGCAAACCCTTCGCAGGCGCAACAAATCATTCCACTGCAGAAAGGGAAAGATTCAGTCCTCAATCTGAAATCAGACAGGACACACATTCTGTATAAGCTCTCCAACTTTTCAGTAGTTTTCATTGACCTTTTCGTGCTTACCAGTTCCGGGGGTAGAGTTAATAAAGTAGTCATATGACTTCCTTTTATTAATGGACAAATTATATTATGTCCAAATAATGCTGATGTTAGAATTTTATCAATTATGATATGCAAAATGTCATTTGTGTAATGTGCCTGTTAAGGGATTCAGTTGACAAATAAATTCAAATTCAGCTCGAGCTCACTAACATAACAGAAAAAATTAGGTTAGTTAGGTGTGTCTTTGTTTGCTTTGCTCTGCTGCTATGACAACTGCTGAAAAAAGAAGGAAGACTGCTCACAACAGAAATTATTGTAAATTGTGAAAATAATAAAATAAGAGTTTATGCTTGTGTGCTTTATGTATTTGTATTTACAACTTGTTAATATGCGTTTTAGCCAAGATTTTTTAGATATACGTAAGCTTGAGTATAGTAAAAAGCTTTGAAATATCATATAACTCATAACCGCTAATTTGTTTTCCGCTAACTAGGGTGAATATGTATAAGACAGACAAAATAGCGCTGAAATCTCCATAAATACTATTGCTCATGACGATGTATTTTCACATTTTGTTTTTATCAACATTTCAATTATGTGTAAGTGCCCCAATTTGAAACAAGGAAGTTTGGACGAGCATTGCTGGCTTGTTGTCACATTACAGCTTTATTACAATTGTGGAGTTTCAATATGTTAGTTTTTTATTTAAAGACCGTGATTACACAGAAACGTCTAATTATATTATCTACATCCAAGTCAATATTTTTATATTTTTGTCGTTTGTAATTCGTCATAACTTATATATTATTGCTTCATTGCAAAACATGGTTTACGTCAACGTCTCACAAAAACACACATAAGTACACCTTTTTGGTTTTTAATGTGTTATTGTAAGCAGAAGCAGACTGATTCTTTTACGGCTGATCAACAAGAAGGTAAGGACTGACGATGTATGATGGCAAATAAGCCAACCACTGTCTTTTTAATCGCTAATTAACGCATTGATTTGCCCCAGTCGCACCAATCCCATATTTCATGGATCATTTATGCACTTCATAGCACAGAACAGAACATAAAGATCAAAAATACAACAATGTCATTTATTCTTGCTTCTGAAATGGATGATGAAGAAAACGTTTCTAATACCCATGTAAAAAGCCATTTTTTGAAGCAACGGTTCCTAATAATCAGCTTCTGCACCAATCTCGTCAAAAGGTGTTGGTGCAATCCAGATTTTCTCTTTTGCTTTGTATGAACAAGGACGAGGCTACAACAAAGCATTGGTATAGAAATTTCTTCGTGTTTAATATTCCAACATGGATAATTCTAACTTTAATTTTAATGTTGCACGTTTTTATTCGTAAACAACTACAACCTGATGTTGTAGTGTTTTGGTGATTGTTTGGTACACAGTTATCCAAGAAACGGGTAAAAACTGTGACTGCTTGTTGTTTTGTTGGTATAGTTTTTCTTTCAAGTTTATACACCGCGGGATTTTCAATAGAACATTTATCATCGTCGACTCCTGTTACGTTACAAGAGTTGGTTCGATTAGGATACCTATTCGACGCTATTTTTAAAATTACCTTTTTCTTAAATCTCCAAAACTTCAAACAGATCTTGCACAAGCGTTCGGGGTTACGGATTTTTACAAACTTTTTAATTTTATTGGCCCTTATAATTACACTAAAATTACTCTAATCATGATATTACGAGCAGTAGTTTGGAAGGAGATAGCATTTTTGTAACGCCAGTTTTGCTATGCCGCTTGTAGTAAATTTCTAAATTTTACTCGATGCCAAGGAGTTTTTGAATAGGTATTTATAAGTACAATTTCCAAAGCATTATCGTCAATGGTACGGTCCTACGTTAATACTCTTGCTCTAATTTTGTATGGGGCTTCTCAGCCTTAAGGCATTTGTAGAGTTTTTGCTTGTGCATGTGCTTTGTGCATGTACTTATGAAGTTAGTTTTTCTGATGAAAAGCATTAACTACAAACACTTTTGTGAATGAGCATTGAAATGTGCTTTAGATTTTCAGAAAAATCACAAAGGAATTCATAAGCTTTTATACTTCCAGAATTGGGGTACAAGAATATGCCTTTAGAAAAAGTTAAGCTGGTCTCAACTTCATGATTCACACAAGCATATATATTCATAAATCGCGGCATAATCATATGCACAGATGCACAATCCCAAACTACAAACGCAAATTCGAAAGCACGCATAAGTAGAGGCACATTTCATTTGGAACAATGTACATTCATAAAGCACATTCACAAGTTGTAACGTTAAATGCATAAAGCACACAAGCATAAACTCTACAAAAGCTTTAATTTTTTTCGGATTTAACATAGGTAATTTCATAATTTCTGTTGTGACCGGTCTGCCTTTATTTTTTTCAGCAGAGTTGTCATAGCAGCAGAGTCAAGCAAACAAAGACACACCTAACTGACCTATTTTTTGTGTTGGTGAGCTCGAGCTGCATAATGCATGCCTTGTAATGCTAATCCTGAGCGTACATACTATGCAGACTCTGCTACAAACTTTTTGCAGAAACAGAATAGCAGTGACACTGACAACAACTCCAATACTCCATCTCCGCTTTTCAACTTTTAATTTCAAGAGTTAATTGACAAGTCAGTATGACTACATTATTATCCCTACCCCCGGAACTGGTAAGCAAGAGTACAAAAATGAAAACTAATGAAAAGTTGAAGAGCTTGAACTGAATGTATGTCCTGTTTCAGATTGAGGACTGCCTCTTTCCATTTGTACAGTGGAATGATTTGTTACGCCTGCGGAGGGTTTCCAAAACCTCCAAAGCTCTGGTCCAGGATTACGTCCAAGCGAATCCAAATGTGGCTCCTGAGATTGAAATTGGAGGAAAGGAAAGTGAGCGAAACATAAAAGCCTTTCTGGAGTTGAGTCTCCCTTCAACAAAAATCTTTCTAAATAATGAATGGGGTGGAAGTAACTTTTACCAAGATAACTTGGAAGAGTTGACCAACTTCTTGGAAGTTTGTGGCTCAGTAGTGACCCATCTCCGAGTGCAACATTTCTCTTTGTACTGCAGTAAAATGGAGCGGATGTTTTTAGAGGGACTGGTCAATCTACAGAGCTTTGAGTCAAAGTGGTTTGATACATCAAAAGATGGAAATGTTGACATGCTTCCACTGCCAAGCGTTTTTGGCCACGTTACTGAACTTAAATTGCGAAAACATGGAAATGGACAATATCAGCATATTCCAACAGGCAACGATGGTCTAAATGGATATATTGAGCTGCTAAATCACTGCCACATGTTGGAAGCTCTTGTTCTGTTAAGATCCTACAGTTACAATAACAACTCATTAGTCACCAAGTTAATTCGCTTTTTGGATGACGCCATTAAGTCAGAGGGTGCCACCTTATCCAAACTAAAGGTTATCGACTTTGAATTTAAACACTTACTAGAGAACGATGAAGTCTGGGAAGATGATAAAAGAGTCAAAGCTGAAAAGGATTATCGCCAGTTTTTGAGAAGCTGTGCGGTGCACGGGATCCTAGTGAGGGGTGTGGATATGGATGTAAAAAATTATTTGAAAGATTTTGCATGGAATACAGGTAATCTTTTAATACCTCTTGCATCTTTGTCCTTGCTGTCGAATGAACTATACAACTGGATTTGGGCTATGGAAACGGATATGCCGTTCTTGGAAAGTATTAAACTCCGCACCTCTCGATATAATGGCGATGAAGCCGAGGACCTGAGGGACGATGATAACCACAGAGTTGTATTTCGTACTGCCAACTGGCCTATGCTGAAAAGCATAGAGTTACACTTGGACGTAGTGAGTACCTATAAGATGAATAGCAAGGAAAAGTAATGAGATTAATAATAATTCATTAATTATTAATCTACGTATAATTTTGAAATCTATTTTAATCTTCATCATTAATCATCAATAAACAGATCCCTGGCGGAAAAGCATCCGAATTATGCTCGGTGGATTCTACGGGAAATGCGGGATTTGTTCGGATTGTTTTTTGAAGGAATTATTCGCACAGCTCTTACAGAACTGAGTATCAGTTTTCGTGGTGAAAATGACGTTTTAACAGCAGAAACCTTGTCAGCTTGTTGTCCCAATCTTAAAAGACTTAAACTGTGCAGATGGGACGCAAACAACGAACAGTTTGTCAGGTTGTGGGAGGGATTGCCAAAGTTGGAGGAGATCGAACTGAGTCTCTGTTACAATTTGGGAGATGACGGATTCATTGGTCCGGATACACAAAATCCAGTATTTTGTAATCTAAAAAGTATGCTAAAATGTCTCTTTGTACAAATTATTATTTTCCTATTTAATATCTTTGCTCTGATATAGGGCTGAGCAAACTGAAATTGGACACGCCAGGCATCACGGACAACTTGTTTGCTACAGTTATTCGTCATCTGAGTCTGACTGATCTTACCATCATTTCTGTGGAAGCTTACAAAAATGTGAGGATTTGTAATTTTGTCTTTATAATATGTTTGAGAACAAATGTGGTAATTATTTTAGTGATTGGAGTCTTCTATTTCCAGGTTACTAAAAAGGGTATAGAATCACTGCTTGGTGGACAGTTCGAAGAGTCCATTCAGAAGTTTTCTTTCCGGTACTATTCACGCGGAAGTTATAATTTGCGGGAGGACAGAAACCTCCAGGAATTGTTTGCTCATCGTTTATCCAATATGATGTAATTACATGTATTATATGAATGCTGGAAAGAGAAGCTTTTGAAGAAAAATAATAATAATCCATTTTGCTTCAGTTTTACTGCAATGCAGCTTCGTGAGATACTGGGTTTGAAAAGTAATTAAGTTGTATATCTCTTGATATTTCAAGAGAATGGTCCGGAATGAATATTGCTTTTAAAAGTTTCACAGATTTATAAATTCTCTTTAAGTTTCAACTGTTCTGCAATAAATGCTTCATCAATTTTAGATTAGAAATATAATATAATATATAGTTTAAAAACCATTGAGAAGGAGTTTTGGTGTTTTTCACATTTTTTGAGCATTTCGTCAAAATTGGCACATATGTACCCTTTGGAATTGTGAATTCAAAAATAGTAATATTTTGGTCTCAGGGTGACGATGTCAGTAAAAAATTGATGACCAAATGTGACCATTTTCATGTATTCGAAGAATACTAGGATTTTCGTAGTTTTTTGAAGATAACTTTTGTATGCATCCAAATCTCCAAAATCGCCGGGATGCCCATCCTAGAATATTTATTGCTTGTTTAAACAAAACAAACCTCAAGACAAAATTCGGTTCCATGGTGGAGATATTTGGAAAAATGTATGGGCATGTATACCAAACTTGACAGAATCCATCGTGCCAAAAGTGACAGAATGCTGTTTCAATCTGCGTCATCCAAATTGTCTCATTAATATACCAAATTAAAGCCAATGAAAAACGACAGGATCGTGTTTCTCAGTTTTCTGAAACACACATTTACAAGGAAGTTGTGACCATATTAGTGAAACTTTCCATTTTGTCCAAAAATCCATCACTTTGTAAATATGGTCACAACTGCCTTGTAAATGTGTGTTTCAGAAAACTGAGAAACACGATCCTGTCGTTTTTCATTGGCTTTAATTTGGTATATTAATGAGACAATTTGGATGACGCAGATTGAAACAGCATTCTGTCACTTTTGGCACGATGGATTCTGTCAAGTTTGGTATACATGCCCATACATTTTTCCAAATATCTCCACCATGGAACCGAATTTTGTCTTGAGGTTTGTTTTGTTTAAACAAGCAATAAATATTCTAGGATGGGCATCCCGGCGATTTTGGAGATTTGGATGCATACAAAAGTTATCTTCAAAAAACTACGAAAATCCTAGTATTCTTCGAATACATGAAAATGGTCACATTTGGTCATCAATTTTTTACTGACATCGTCACCCTGAGACCAAAATATTACTATTTTTGAATTCACAATTCCAAAGGGTACATATGTGCCAATTTTGACGAAAATCGGAGAAAGTGCCCAAAATTTGTGAAAATCACCAAAACTCCTTCTCATTACAGGTATTTACCATTGTAGATTGTTACCAAGATGCACTAATGTTATATATTTGAGTTATTTCGGTTATTCATTCATACATGTTGAATTTGGCTTTGGACCACTAACCGTTGTATTGATTTTTTATTGATTTTGTTGCAATGTGTGTCAGTGTCAGTATACTTTTCAGTCGAAAGTTTCGAATTTTTGTGAGGTTTTTTTATCACCCTATTAAGCCTTTCGTGCTTGCACACATGACATGCATTTTTAAAATTCAAGAACGAGAAAATAACAGAGGCAGCACACACCACCACAATAAGACTCAAGCCTTCCATTCGCTTTGGAAAGGTTTTTGGTAAACAACTAGAAAATGCATGCAGAGGAGAAATTGGAGGAGGTGAATGATGTGGAAGTGGGTTTATTGCTTATTGGCTTTTTTAAATAGTAAGTCGGTTGGAATTTGTTAACTTTGGCAAATGTTAAAGGTGGTTGGAGGAGGAAGAAATAAAGCGTGACTATGCAGAAACGAGGAAAGTATTTAAATACTCCTGCTTGAAATCGCTGTGGCATATTAAAATCCAAAAATGTGACCAGCGGCATTTGTAGCATCTATCATATTTTAATGGTTTGCCATGGATGTTTAAAAAGTATTTTTAGGTAGACTGAAACGGTTAGAGTTGCTAAAGATAGGTAGTAAACAAACAAGCTTCATTCGTTATTGGGTTTGGCCATGTCAAAGTCATTTATTTGACACATTCAGATACTTGCACTCCGCACTCCTGTAATTAATTAGTACATAAACACCTACTCTTTCGTAAGCAATTGTTTTTCCGATTCTAAAAAAACAAACCATTATGTGGATTTAACATTGATTGATTGCACATATTTGAAATTCCTTTAAACTATTTGTAGTTCATTTTATAAAGTGATTGGACTTTGTAAAGCTGTATAACATGCCTTTTTCGTAGAAAAAAAGATTAATGAAACAATTGGAGTTCCAATTTTATTTCCGTATATGATAGAACTCATAACGAAAGTTCCACATCAGCTTTGGATACATATTTTTTGCAGAATTTACATGCAATTCAAAGAATTTGAGTAACATAATATTGCATTTAGTATATAAGCAATTTTTTTATTGTTAGAATTTGAAATAAAGTTAAACAATAACCAGATAATATACATCAGGGACTCCCTAATACCTATTTGAATATAATTGAGGCTGAAGCTTCGCTTTGTGCCAAAACGGTGAAAATACATCAAAGTCGATCTCATGTTAATAATATACAGGAACGGCAGCCAACACGTTTTGGTTTTAGACTTAATACTTATTTTTCACGAATTCGAATTTCTTCAGCTGTCAAAATCCGTATCAGTTCAAGTCTACTTGTCGGATTAAAATTTTCACGTCAAACACAACTAACAGTAATCCTAATGGAAATATAACTAAAAACTCAGCCAGTCGTAAAGGTCCAGCGGTTGTCACTAAAGTCAGTACAAATTTAATTCCCAGCCTTACAAAATATTCCGTGGAAATTTATAAAGTTTAGGAATTTTAAAATATTAAACGTTTCAACAAACTCATAGAACGTGTCTATAATGAAGCACACAAAGAATGTGGAGACCGTTGGAGCTGATATAATGACAGTATTAGCGTTAGTGCCTCAGTCGCCACTTTAGCAATTTACCATTTCGTCCGATAGTTTTCCCACAGTTTCATATATTCTATAGGTATTCACACTTGTAGTGTAAGTTGATTAGGAGAGTACGAGTTAAAAATTCTCATAAGCATGTGCCTGTGCTTGTAAAGTAAGTATGAATATGAAGATGATGCAAAAAGGAAGTGGAAATTCATCTAAACTTTCATCAAAGCTCTGCTAGATATCCAAAACGCAGAACGTTTAGACTTATTTTAAAAACTAAACTTATGTGATTGCTTAGTATTTGTTGGACTAGCTAATTTATTGACGGATTCGCAAACATTATTCAAGAAAATCAACAAAATTAGAAATATGACCTTGAACAACAATTGGAAACAAAATAATTAGATAACATTATAAGCTAAACTAACTTTGTAAACTATTTAGTCATATCATGTAACTTAAAAATGCACATTTAGCAAAATAACTCAAACATATAAAATTAGTGCATCTTGGTAATAATTTACAATAATAAGTACCTAAGTCAGCTTTAAACTATATATTATAATATTTATTCCTTATCCAAAATAGATTTAGCATTTATTACACAACAGTTTAAACTTACTTATTGATACATGTAATTACACCATGTTGGTTAAACGATGAGCAAACAATTCCTGAAGGTTCCTGTCCTCCCGCATAGTACCAGGTCCGGGTAAATACCACCGGAAAGACAACTTCTGAATTGACATTTCGAACTGCGCACCAAGCAGTGACTCTATGCCCTTTTTAGTAACCTTGAAATAAAATACTCCAATCACTAAAATAGTTACCACATTTGTTTTCAAATATATCATAAAATGTAAAATTTAAAATCCTCACATTTTTGTTATCTTCCTCAGAGATGCACTTAAAATGCGTCAGACTCATATGACGCAGAACAGTTGAAAACAGGATGTCCGTAATGCCCGGCGTGCAGCATTGCATAATAAAGATGTCCAATGTCAGCTTCCTTAACTCTTTATCAGATCAAAGATATTCAAAAAGGCTAAATAATAGTAATAATTTGTACAAAGACAAATATAAGACACATTTTAGCAATGCGTACTTTTGAGATTACAAAATATTGGGTTTTGTTTATCCGGACCAATGAATCCGTCATCCCCCAACCGGTAACAAAGACGGAGCTCGATCTCTTCCAAGTTTGGCAATTTCTCCCACAACCTGACAAACTGCTCGTTGTTGGCGCCCCATCGGCACAGCTTAAGCTTTGTAAGATTCGGACAACAAGTTGACAAAGTTTCTGCAGTCAAAATGTCATTGTCAGTACTAAAACTGAGGCTCAGGTCTGTAAGGGCTGTGCGAATAATCCCTTCAAAAAACAATCGGAACAAATCCTGCGTTTCCCGTAGAAGCAAGCGAGCATAATTCGGATACTTTTCAGCCAGGGATCTATTTAAATTAAGGATTAAAGTTTAAATTGGCTTTCAAAATTATGCTTAGATTAATGATTAATTTATTTTCTAATCGGTTTAAACGATTACCGATCCCTGCTGCTCATCTTATAGCTACACACTAAGGCGACGTGTAAATCTAAGCTTTTTAGCATAGGCCAGTTGGCAGTACGAGATACAACTCTGTGGTTATCATTATCTATCAAATCCTCTTCTTCATCGCCATTATATCGAAAGGTGTGGAGTTTTAAACTATCCAACACTGGCATTTCCATTTCCATTGCCCAAGCCCAGTTGTATAGTTCACGAGACTTCAAGGACAAGGATGCAAGAGGCATCAAAAGATGACCTGTGTTCCATGCAAAATCTTTCAAGCAATCATTTGCATTCATATCCACACCTCGCACTAAGATCCCGTGAATCGCACAACTTTTCAGAAACTGGCGATAATCGTTTTCCGCTCTGGCTCTTTTATCATCTTCCCAGACTTCATCGTTCTCTAGTAAGTTTTTGAATTCAAGATCGATAACCTTTAGTTTTGATAGGGTGGAAGCCTCCTCTGAGTTGTCTCTTTGCTGAAAGGCAGCATCCAAAAAGCGAATCAACTTGGAGACTAATGAGTTGTTATCATAACTATAGGATGTTAGCGGAGCAAGGGTTTCCAACATTTGGCATTCATTTAGCAGCTCAATATATCCATTTAGACCATCAATGCCTGTTGGTACATTCTGATATTGTCCATTTCCATGCTTTCTCAATTTAAGTACTGTAACGTTTCCAAAAACGCTTGGCACAGGAAGCATGTCACCATTTTCATTTTTGGTTGTGTCAAACCACTTTGCTTCAAAACTCTGTAGATTGACCAACCCCTCCAAAACCGTCCGCTCCATATTACTGCAATACAAAGAGAAATGATGCACTCTGAGATGGGTCACTACTGAGCCACAAACTTCTAGGAAACGGGTCAACTCCTCTAAATTATCTTCGTAAAAGCTACTTCCACTCCATTCATTATTTAGAAAGATTTTTGTGGACGGAAGATTCAAATCCAGAAAGGCCTTTACATTCCGCTCAGTTTCCTTTCCTCCAATTTCAATCTCAGGAGCCACACTGGGATTCGCTTGGACGTAATCCTGGACCAGAGCTTTTGAAGTTTTGGAAACCCTCCGCAGGCGCAACAAATCATTCCAATGCAGAAAAGGAAAGAGGCAGTCCTCAATCTGAAATCGCACAGGAAACAGGACACACATTCTGTATAAGCTTTCCAACTTTTCAATTTCATTACTTTTCATTGACCTATTCGTGCTTACCAGTTCCGGGGGTTGGGATAATAATGTAGTCATACTGACTTCCTTTGTCACTGAACAAATTATAAGTATTATGTCCTAATAACGCTGATATAGGAATTTTATCAATTATGATGTCAAAATGTCATTGGTGTAATCAACGAATTTGAAGCTTTAGTGTGTTGTCGTGGGTATTTCGGCGATTTGATTAGGTCATCTCACTTTTGCCGTGGTGAAAAACAGTGGTGATAAACCATGTTATAATTTTGTACCTAAGGCAGGAAATGCTGTATGGTTCATCACCACTGTTTTTCACCACGGCAAAAGTGAGATGACCTAATCAAATCGCCGAAATACCCACGACAACACACTAAAGCTTCAAATTCGTTGGGTGTAATGTTCCCGTTAAGGGAACCAGTTTACAAATAAATTCAAAATCAAGTTCAGCTCGAGCTCACCAACACAAAAATTGGGTTAGTTAGGTGTGTCTTTGTTTGCTTTGCTCTGCTGCTATGACAACTGCTGAAAAAATAAGGTAGACTGGTCACAACAGAAATTATTGTAAATTGTGAAAAAAATAAAATAACAGTTTATGCTTGTGTGCTTTAAGCAATTATATTTACAACTTGTTAAATTAATGTGCTTTTTAGCCAGGATTTTTTACATATACGTAAACGTCAGTATAGTAAAAAGCTTTGAAATATCATGTAACCGCTAATTTGTTTACCGCTATCTAGGGTGAATATGTATGTGTATATGAAAGACAAAATAGCGATAAAATTTCCAAAAATAATATTGCTCATTGCTCATGACAATGTATTTCCACATTTTGTTTTTATCAGCATTCCAATTATGTTTAAGTGCCCCAATTTGAAATACGGAAGTTTGGACGAGCATTGCTAGCTTGATGTCACATTACTGCTTGAATACAATTGTGAAGTTTCAATATGTTCGTTTTTTATTTAAAGACCGTGATTATACAAAAACGTCTAATTATATTTTGTACTTCCAAGTCAATATTTTTAAATTTTTGTCGTTTGAAATTCGTCAAAACAAAGATATTATTTCTTCATTGCAAAACATGGTTTACGTCAGCGACTTTCAAAAACACAAATAAGTACACCATTTTTGTTTTTAATGTGTTATTGTAAGCAGAAGCAAGAAGAAGGTAAGGAATGACAATTTATCATGACAAATAAGCCAACCACTGCACTGTCTTTTTAATCGCTAATTAATGCATTGATTTGCCCCAGCCGTACCAATCCCGTATTTCATGAATGATGTTTGCAGTTCATAGCACATAGCACAGAACAGAACATAAAGATAAAAATGCAACAATGTCATCTATTCTTGCTTTAGAAATGGATGACGAAGAGAATGTTCCTCATAATCATGTCAAATGCCACTTTTTGAAGCAACAGTTCCTAATAATCAGCTTCTGCATCAATTTCGTCAAAAGGTGTTGATGCAATCCAGATTTTCTATTTTGTTTTGTATGAACAAGGACAACGCTACAACAAAACATTGGTATAAAAATTTGTTCGTGTTTAATATTCCAACATAGATAACTCTAGTTTTAATTTTAATGTTACACGTTTTTATTCGTAAACAACTACAACCTGCTGTTGTAATGTTTTGGCTATTGTTTGGTCACAGTTAGCCAAAAAACGGGTAGAAACTGTGACTGCTTTTTGTTTTGTTTGTATCATTTTTCTTTCAAGTTTATACACCTCAGGATTTTCAATAGAACATTTATCAGCGTCTACTCCTGTTACGTTATAAGAGTTGCACGACTCATTCCTCCGTAAATCGACGAATACCTTGTTGTCTACGTGGAGGCTAAGCGTTGGAACTCCTTCGTCCACCTCTTAAACTGCAGTTCGTAAGATATCCTCACAGAACCTACTCGTTCATCTGCCATTGTGGGAATGACTTGCTTACTTATTAGCATTGCTAACGACAATTTCCAATTGAAAATATGGTGCAAGTGATAATGAAATGAACTGGTGACTTCAATCTATAAACGCAAATGCAAAAGCACAAACAAGCAACAGGCATAAGTAGAGGCACATTCCAGTAGAACTGCAACTGTAAATTCCACATGTATAATCATAAAGCACATTTACACGAGATTCACACATTCATAAGTTGTAACTATAAATGCATGCAAAGAACACAAGCATAAACTCTACAAAGCCTTTAATTTATTTCGCATTTAACATAATTTCTGTTGTGTGTCTGCCTTCTTTTTTCAGCAGCGTTGTCATAGCAGCAGAGCCAGGCAAACAAAGACACACCTAAACTGACCTAATTTTTTGTGTTGGTGAGCTCGAGCTGCATAATGCAGGCATGCCTTGTGTAGTGCTGAGTCAAGGTGTAGTAGACTCTGCTATAAGCTTTTTGCAGAAACAAAAGAGCAGTGACAGTGACAACAACTCTAAATTTTGGAGGTGATGTCCAGATTTAATAGACAAGTCAGTATGACTACTTTATTAACTTTACCCCCAGAACTGGTAAACACAGGACAATGAAAACTAATGTATATGAAAAGTTGGAAAGTTTTAACCGAATATGTGTCCTGTTTCTTGTGGGATTTCAGATTGAGGACTGTCTCTTTCCTTTTCTGCAGTGGAATGATTTGTTACGCATACGAAGGGTTTCCAAAATTTCCAAAGTTCTGGTTCAGGACTATGTCAAAGCGAATCCAAAAGTAGCTCCTGAGATGGAAATTGGAGGAAAGGAAACTGAGCAGAGTGTAAAGGCCTTTCTGAATTTAAGTCTTCCCTCCACAAAAATCTTTCTAAATAACGAATGGAGTGGAAGTAGCTTTTACCAAGATAACTTAGAAGAGTTGACCAATTTCCAGGAAGTTTGTGGATCAGTAGTGACCCATCTCCGAGTGCATCATTTCTCTTTGTACTGCAGTAACATGGAGCGCACGTTTTTGGAAGGACTGGTCAATCTACAGAGCTTTGAGGCAAAATGGTTTGACACAACAAAAGATGTAAATGTTGGCATGATTCCACCGCCATGCGTTTTTGGCCACGTTACTGAACTTAAATTGAGAAAGCATGGAAATGGACAATATCAGTATGTGCCAACAGGCAATGATGGGCTAAATGGATATATTGAGCTGCTAAATCATTGCCAAATGTTGGAAACCCTTTGTCCGCTAAGATCATACGGTTATGATAATGATAACAACTTATTAGTTACCAAATTAATTCGCTTTTTGAATGCTGCCATTCAGCAAAGAGATAACTCAGAGGAGGGTGTCACCTTATCCAAACTAAAGGTTATTGACTTGGAATTTAAACACTTACTAGAGAACGATAAAGTCTGGGAAGATGATAAAAGAGTCAGGGCGCAAAACGATTGTCGCCAGTTTTTGAGAAGTTGTGCAATTCACGGAATCTCTGTGCGGGGTGTGGATATGGATGCAAAAGATTGCTTGAAAGACTTAGGCCATCTTTTAATGCCTTTTGCATCTTTGTCCTTGGTGTCTTATGACCTTTACGACTGGATTTGGGCAATGGAAAGGGAAATGCCAGTGTTAGATAGTTTTAAACTCCGCACTTTTCGGGGTAAATATGGCGATGAAGCCGAGAACCTGATGGATAGAGTTGTATCTCGTAGTGCCAACTGGCCTATGTTAAAAAGCTTAGAGTTGTACGTGGACGAAGTCTGTACCTATAAGAGGAATAGCAAGGAAAAGTAATAACATTAATTAATCATTAAATTAGAAAATAAATCATTAATCTACACATAATTTTAAAAGCCAATTCAAACTTTAATCATAAACCTAAATAGATCCACTGCGGAAAAATATCCGACTTATGCTCGCTTGGTTTTACGGGAAATGCGGGATTTGTTGGGACTGTTTTTTGAAGGGATTATTCGCACAGCCCTAACAGAACTGAATCTCAGTTTTGCTGGTGAAAGTGACATTTTTACGGCAGAAACTTTGCCAACTTGCTGTCCACATCTTAAAAAGCTTACGCTGTGCAGATGGGGCGGAAACAACGAACAGTTTGTCAGGTTGTGGGAGGGATTACTAAACTTAGAGGAGATCAAGCTGAGTCAGTGTTTCCGCTTGGGGGATGATGGATTCATTAGGACTGATATAGAAAACCCAGTATTTTGTAATCTAAAAAGTAACTTCTGCTAAAATGTGGCTTTGTACAAATTATTATAATTTTCCATTTTTGAATATTATTTTTGATCTGACATAGAGCTGAGGAAGCTGTCATTGGAAGCGTTTAGTCCGCCATGCTTCACGCCTGGCATTACGGACAACTTGTTTTCAACTGTTATTCGACATCTAAGTCTGACGCAGTTTACCATCATTTCGGAGAAAGCTTACAAAAATGTTAGGATTTATTATTTTGTCTTTATGTTATCTTTGAAAATAAATGTGGAAGTGATTGGAGTATTCTATTTCCAGGTTACCAACAAGGCCATAGAGTCACTGCTTGGTGGGCAGTTTGAAGAGTCCATTCAGAAGTTTTCTTTCCGGTGGTATGTACCCGGACCTGGTACTTTGCGGGAGGACAGGAACGTCCAGGAATTGTTTGGTCATCGTTTATCCAACATGATGTAATTACATGTATTTAATATGTAAATGGTGAAATAAAAAGGTAAAAGCTAAATAAAGGAGAAAACTCTGGAGTGAATAGTACGTTTTAAAAATTGTACGGATTTATAAATTCAAATAAAGGTTAAACTGTTATGTAATAAATGCTAAATCAATTTTAGATTACAAATTTAATATAATATATGGTTTAAAAACTAATGCAGGTACTTACTATTGTAGATTGTGATCAAGTTGCACTAGTTTTATATGTTTGAGTTAGTTTGCTAAATGTGCATTTCTAAGTTACATGATATGAGTAAATATTTTTTAAAGCTCCGACTTTGATATAAAAGAAATTCCAGTCGGTTATTCCTTCATACATGCTGAATTTTGCTTTAGACTACTAACCGTTTTATTGATGTGCAATGTGTCTGTATCGATTTTTTTGCAATGTGTGTCAGTGTCATCATACTTTCTAGTCAAAAGTTTCGACTTTTTCGTGAGGTTTTTTTTATCACCCTATTCAGCCTTTATTGCATGCACTCACGCATGTTTAAAATTTAAAATTCAAGAACGGGAAAGACCACACTACCATAAGACTTAGGCTTTCCATTAATTTGCTTTGGAAAGGTTTTCCTTTGCACAGCATAAAAGTAAACCACGTTAAGCGAAACCAGCAAAATAACGATGCATTTTTAGCAGCTATCATGAAAAATGCTTTGCCATGGATGTTGGGAATTGTGAACAATTACCAAGTTTTCAGTAGTAATAATATGTCAAATTAGTATAATGTAATGCCTGCGTGCATTTAGTCTTAAGAAAAAATATATGCATATTTTATGCACGCGTGAATTTAGTTTAGTTATCTGCTGCAATGAACTTTGCGTCTAATGCAACGAGATCAAATGCGCTCACTTCTGATTGGCCGTTACTTCTTTCTCGTCGTCGTCGTGATTGCGGTCTTTGTTTCGTCAAGCGTCATGTCATCGTCAGCAGCAGCGGAGCGTCAGTCGTTCATTCTCACTTTTCAAAATTGTAGCAGTAGCGTAGCGGTCGTATGAGATCAAAGTTAACTGTTGCACAAATTGTAGTTTTTGAGAGTTAATTGATCAGTTAAATAAATCTGTTAATTATTATTATTGTTAATTGCTGTTGATGTCGGTGGAGGTTTATTTTAAGTGTAATTCTCGTCAAATTGATTGAAAGTAGAAGACCTTAGATAGACTTAGTGGTATTATTTTGATAGCTCTGAGGAAATTGCGGCACAGCTCTTTTGTAGATTCAGGCTAGAAAAATATACGCATATTTTTCACCGAGGCAGTAATCTCCGGAGGAATTGAAGACGGGTAGTTTTCTTGCATTCCCCAACATCTGGCGAACCTGATCTGAAGAGGACCTTGATCATCTGTAAGTCCACAATCGTATGACTTTAACAAGAAGTCAGTTAGAAGAACTGTTGAAGAAGATGGAAGCAGCCAAAGCCAATGCGGAAGTCGCACACGAGTTGCTGGAAACTGAGCTGGATACGTTGGAAACCCTGTTGCAGAATCCGATTCTGGACAATGACGCGGTGGGAGTACAAGTCAATGTAGTGGACAGTGAATTAGAGAAGTACACAAAGGCGCACGAAACGTATAAAGATTTACTTCTAAAGGCCACCAAGAAGGACGAGGTGAAGGTGGAAGCAAAGAAGCTGATGATGTTGGAAAGACGCCGTTTCACTGCATTGCAAGACTGGAAGAAGAAGTCACCGCAACCTGTACCTACCGCTACTCCAGCACCAGCAGCAACCGTGGATCCCAAGGATTACCGTGTCAAATTGCCGAAGAGAGACATCCCAAAGTTTGGAGGTGACATTCGTCAGTGGCGATCCTGGGAAGCAGCGTTTTCCGAAATTGATAAGGACAAAAGCATTCCAGAGATCGAAAAGTACAATTATATGCTACAGTACACAGTAGAAGGGTCCCCAGCGAACAAGATTGTCAAAACATTTCCAGCAGCAGCAACAAGCTATGCATTGGTCAAGAAGGAAATGGAGGAACGTTTTGGGAGGAAGGACCTACTAATCAATGTGTACGTACGTGACCTTGTAAAAGTTGCCATTGAAAACGATAAGGACAAGAAAGGCGACAACTTCATTGATATTATTACATCCATACAATCCCATATTCTCAACTTGGAACAACTCGGAGTTACGAAGGATAACTATGGTGTGCTGTTATATGCAATTGTGGAATCGTGCATCCCAATTCAAGTTCTCACGCGCTACTTGGAAGGAGTCAACCCCCAACGAAACCTTGCGGACCTCATGGAGTTCCTTGTGAAAGAAGTTCGTCGGAGGGAGGAGACTGCCTTAGCCCAAACAGCATTTTCTATGAAGGATGAGAAAAAGAACAAAGGGGGCAACGACAAAAACCAAGCACAGGCATTACCAACAGCAACGAACTTCATAAACGTTACCAGCAGCAAGGATTCATGTGGATTTTGTGGAAAAGGACATGCAACAGCAGACTGTCACAAAGCCGTGATGATGACGTTAAAGGACAAGAAGGATGCACTGCGGGAAAATCACCGTTGCATGGCGTGCCTTCAACCTTACCAGAAACATCACAAGTGCAAAGTATCCTGTATGTGTTGCAAAAAACACCACCATACCATGATGTGTCCTGATTTTGAAGAAAGACAGTCAACCAACAGCAAGGACAGCAAAGGAAACAAGGAATCTGCAAAAGAGAAAAAATATGACCATATTTTTTCTGAAGGTGACAAGGCGACGACTTTGACGGAGTTGACGGTGTACGTGAAGAAGCCAGACGTTCTTCTGGAAACCCTGCTTGTGTACATTTACTGTAGAGGACAACGACGGAAGATTCGGGTCATGATCGACGGAGGATCCCAAAGTACGTACATCAAGAAGGACTTAGCGAAGGATCTTGGACTGGTTCACAGCGGAACTGATCATGTCACTCATCAAGTTTTTGGCGCAGTGCACTTACCTAAAGCGGACCATCAAGTTTTCATTGTTGAAATATCTGGAATAGCTCATCAGTACTTAGGAAGATGCCGGTTCATGGCCTCAGCAGTGGAAAAGATTGCTACAGACATCATTGCACCACCAGAAGGGATATGGACTGAAGAATGCAATAAGCTTGGCATCTCACTGGTAGACTCAAAGGTAGCATCTGATATTGATTTGCTGATTGGAAATGACATCGCTCCGTATCTGAAAGTGGGACTCAAGTCTGTACTATTGCCTTCTGGACTAGTGGCAACTGAAACAAAAGTTGGATGGCTTCTTGAGGGAAAAGTGCCAAGAACTGAGAGATCCGCATCAAGTAAAGCTATGGTTTGCACTGACATGGTGGGAGCCGACATGATAGAAAAATATAGCCATATTTTTTCTGTGCCATGGAATGAGTTAGATGGAAGTCGCATTACATCCGTTGTTTCATTGAATGGATCTGTTCAACCCGAATCCCGGAGATTGGTGTGGAATATCGACCTTCGTGGGTGGGAGTATGGGCCAACTCAAGGAATCGCACATCTGTCCCGTAGCACGAAGCTCGATTATAGCTACTTCAATCATGGTGGTACCAACTCAACCGTAGCAGAAAATATGTGCATATTTAATTCAGTCGTCATTCCAAATGCACCGGTAACAGCTTGGTGGATCGGATGGTGGGAGCGACTGTTTTGCTTTTACACTTCAAAGAAGACTCATTGGCAAATTGGCTGGATCCTTGACATGGACACTACTACTGGAGAAATGACAAGACCGTTACATCAACCCTTCTTGCTGGAGGTGAGCAGTCACAAGGATGGGACACCAAAGTGGAAAGGGATGGATTCGGTATGTAATGGAATTGTGAAGTTGAAAGAAAATTCAGAAAGTAAGGAGTCTCAAGCTGGAAAGGAAAACTTGGAGCCGTTTGTTGTGGGGGAGTATTCATTCTAAACATTGTAAATTAGTTCACTTTCGTTTTATGTACCACTAACTCAGTATCAGATTTGTTTGAATGGTTGTGTAGAGTGGATGCGCGGAGTGAAATATCTCTAAACAGTTGTCCTTATCTTCATGATTCATTTCTTGCATTCTTTTACTGTTGTTAGTGTTTTAATTACCCCTCTTCATGTAATTAAAAGGTGGGAGTATATTGGGAATTGTGAACAATTACCAAGTTTTCAGTAGTAATAATATGTCAAATTAGTATAATGTAATGCCTGCGTGCATTTAGTCTTAAGAAAAAATATATGCATATTTTATGCACGCGTGAATTTAGTTTAGTTATCTGCTGCAATGAACTTTGCGTCTAATGCAACGAGATCAAATGCGCTCACTTCTGATTGGCCGTTACTTCTTTCTCGTCGTCGTCGTGATTGCGGTCTTTGTTTCGTCAAGCGTCATGTCATCGTCAGCAGCAGCGGAGCGTCAGTCGTTCATTCTCACTTTTCAAAATTGTAGCAGTAGCGTAGCGGTCGTATGAGATCAAAGTTAACTGTTGCACAAATTGTAGTTTTTGAGAGTTAATTGATCAGTTAAATAAATCTGTTAATTATTATTATTGTTAATTGCTGTTGATGTCGGTGGAGGTTTATTTTAAGTGTAATTCTCGTCAAATTGATTGAAAGTAGAAGACCTTAGATAGACTTAGTGGTATTATTTTGATAGCTCTGAGGAAATTGCGGCACAGCTCTTTTGTAGATTCAGGCTAGAAAAATATACGCATATTTTTCACCGAGGCAGTAATCTCCGGAGGAATTGAAGACGGGTAGTTTTCTTGCATTCCCCAGCAATGGATGTTTAATAATATTTTTCTTTGCCTGAAATTCAGGTAGACTGGAACAGCTCGTGTTGTTAAAAATAGATAATAAACAAACAAGCTTCACCTGTTATTGAGTTTGGCCATGTCAAAGTCATTTATTTGACACATTCAAAAATTTCCATTCTTGTAATTAGTACATAAAAGCACAAATAACTTTACCCCTTCTCTTTAAAAGCAATTATTGTTTTTCCGATTCTGAGAAAACAGAACATTATGCAGTGATATACAAAAACATGATAATGTGCTTGGTGGTAAACTTAAAGAATCCTTTCTTTTGAGTAATGTTATGAGTATCGCTTAATTCCAAAATTCATTCCTCCTCCACCGTGGAGGCTCCACCTATATAGCTGATGCTAATGTTGGTGCCATTACGGTGTCAATAGGTGCGCAACACAATCCTCAATAAAAATTGCTGTACAGGTGGTGCTTCTCTTGCTCGACCTGCACAAGACCCTTACGTCCGTAGGTGCCTGTGAGACCTACACAAAACCCACCTTCATCACAAGATATTGTGGAATGATTGCTAACGCCTGAGTTTTGCAAGCCACAATTTCAAACTGTTATGATATGACCTTCCACAGACAGTTTTACTTTTATAGTTGCTATACACATGACGGCTCCACATCACAAAGTCAAAGACTGTGAATGTTGAATGAAAACTAACCCCAGGAAGGTCTATAAATATGGCATTCGTGTAGTTCATAAAAACCTATAATGCAATTATGGCATTTTAAATTCAACGAATGACATTTAAGTTATTTTTGCATTTTAAGTGCAAATACATCGTACGATGTAACATCGAACGGTAGACCATCTGGAATTTTAGCTGACGATAGTTTATTACGTAATATTTTAACAAGTGTGGGCAGGATTTAATTTTTATCGTTGTCAATTTTCATAGCCTTCTGATTCAAGAAATGTCTCATTCTATACCAGTGCTAGCATTCTAAATACTTTGGTATTGAAACATTTTTCGTGGATTAAAATAAACAACAAGAAACATGACACATTTGATCACATACAATCTATCCAACAAAATGTTGCAAAATGAACAAAATCTAAAATGAGTAACTATTAGCGGATGTTGACACCATAAAATGAACTTTCCTAAATTTTGAAAGTTTTGATACATGTTGATAGTACGTCTAATGGAAATAGCCTGTGCAAAGTTTCAGCTCCCCAAACCGTCTGGGGCGTCGGTAGTGACGAAAAGTTCTTTTTATCAGTGCTGAAGGACAAAAATCCAAATTTGTCTGAAATGGATAGCTGTGGGGTTGTGATTTTTTCCGTGAAGCTTAAGCGGTATATAAGCAGTTTAATAGTGCATTTACTTTAAATAAAGGCTTGTGCAATTTTTTGCAAAAATATAATTTTGAAAAAATTTCAACTTTTTTTCCAAGTTTTTAGAGGTCATGACCGCGTCCATTTTTAGCTACCTGTCAAAACGCTGACAATTTGTTATGTTCATCTAGAGTAGTGTATTGCTGACCTATTGCAACAAACCCAGTGAAAAAATTCAATATATTTGACAAAATATGGAGAAAAGTGGAAACCGGAAGTGCTTTGAAAAATATAATGCAGTATTAAATTTGCGGTAGTTTTCCTATTTGGCAACGTTTTAAAAATCTGACTGTGTACAAGAGAGCTAAGTGTATAGGGATTCATTTGACATATCAACTGTCAATATCCGAAGGCGGACCACGGTGGACACGCTGGCTACTTTTGGCACATATTTTATTCAGTAAAACCTTGTGTTAAATTTCACAATATCGGTTGTCCTTACGTAATTCTTGGGTTTTGTTACTCTTGTAACAATACTTATTGTGTTTTCAAAACAAAAAGCTGATTTTATAGATATTTTACATGTAAGTCCAACAATTACTTAAGGACAACCGATTTTGTGAAATTTAACACAAGGTTTTACTGAATAAAATATGTGCCAAAAGTAGACAGCGTGTCCACCGTGGTCCGCCTTCGGATATTGACAGTTGATATGTCAAATGAATCCCTATACACTTAGCTCTCTTGTACACACTCAGATTTTTAAAACGTTGCCAAATAGGAAAACTACCGCAAATTTAATACTGCATTATATTTTTCAAAGCACTTCCGGTTTCCACTTTTCTCCATATTTTGTCAAATATATTGAATTTTTTCACTGGGTTTGTTGCAATAGGTCAGCAATACACTACTCTAGATGAACATAACAAATTGTCAGCGTTTTGACAGGTAGCTAAAAATGGACGCGGTCATGACCTCTAAAAACTTGGAAAAAAAGTTGAAATTTTTTCAAAATTATATTTTTGCAAAAAATTGCACAAGCCTTTATTTAAAGTAAATGCACTATTAAACTGCTTATATACCGCTTAAGCTTCACGGAAAAAATCACAACCCCACAGCTATCCATTTCAGACAAATTTGGATTTTTGTCCTTCAGCACTGATAAAAAGAACTTTTCGTCACTACCGACGCCCCAGACGGTTTGGGGAGCTGAAACTTTGCACAGGCTATTTCCATTAGACGTACTATCTATTGCAAAATTGGCTACTTTCTGGGTGTTGGAACGGTGGTGTCACATTATGCCTCGGCACCTGCGGAGGGAATTTTTTAAAATTTGGGAGACATGTGCTGAGCACATCCAGCAGCAGCAGCAGAATTCACACCCCAAAAATCATCATCGTCAATCGTCATCCTCGTCAGCAAGAGCAGCAGAGCTCTACCACCACCACCAAACCCACTTACTACTACTCTCCTTTCTACCTTGCCTTGAGCAAGTTTGTCTATTTGTCGTTGTGCCATTTTTGGCTATTAAATTCTGTAGAATAATAAACTATCCTTTAAATAAAGTTGACGAATAACTGCTAAAAACCTGCCTACAAGTTACTGAATTATTTTCTGCTTCCACTGATCCTGAGATCCGAACCTTTCTGAAAAATAGTGTGATGCGACTGATTTTTGGTGCATAAAAGTTTAGGCACGCCCATACTCATCAAAATTAATTGTTGAGCGCCCGAAAACGCCCCATTTATCAACATTACTGGCGAACCTGCCAGGATCAGTGATTTGAGCAGTGATTTTTCAGTGATTTTTGTGAAAAATTGAGACTTTTTGGAGTTTTGGTGCGGTTGTTTGAGTGGACAAGCTGGAGGGTCAACAAGAGAAGAAACCTGCGGTGAAGGAGCCTGAAGATTCAGAAGAAGAAAATCCAGAGGATCAAGAAGAGGAGCAAAAGGTTAAAGAGCCCGAGAACCTGTCAGTTAAGGAGAAGATCAGGAAGTTGAGCAACACTGACGGAGAAACCGACAGCACCAAGCCGGGTAGAAAAATGACTGACTACTCCATTCTTTTTGACGCCAAACTCCTCACTCTTAGCGACGCTCGTGTGGAATTAGAGGAAGAGTTGAAGAAGGAGACTGCGGATGAACATGACCTGGACTACAAGTGGGCATATTACAGAAAGTCAAATTCCAGGATGTCCTTGTGAAAGAAAAGAAGGTCACTGAGCTGCAACATGTCATCAAATGCATGGCCCAGTTGGAAAAAGATTTGTGCATTTTCGAGTGCACTGTTCCGCCCCGTTTACCAGTCTCGTCCACCTCTTCAGCTTCATCATCATCATTAGCAGCTCCAGTGTCCACAGCAGATTCCTCCCTAAAAACACGCCTTCCCAAAAGAGAACTACCCCAGTTTTCAGGAGAAGTTAGGGAATGGCTAGCGTTTTGGGCAGCTTTTGAGGACATCCACAGTGACCCAAAATTGACGACGACAGATAAATTTCATTACATTCTTCAGTCAACGAAGGAAGGTTCAGCAGCGAAAAGACTGCTGCAGAGTTTCCCATTTTGTGCCGCCAATTACTCTGCAGCAGTAGACAGTCTAAAGGAGAGATTTGGGCGATCTAAGACCCTTGTCAAGTCCTACGTGCACGACCTGCTACAATTAGTGATCGAGGCCTCAACAGGGAAACAGATGGACTTTGGGGACCTCGTCACTACAATTTCCTCGCAGATGAGGAACTTGGAGACACTCGGGGTAACGAGAGACAAGTGCGAGCAAGTTCTCTACCCCGTAGTGGAAGCGTGTCTCCCAGCAGATGTTTTGCAGGCTTGGCAGCGGAGCAGAGACTACCTCGAAGATATCGAGCCCCTCATGAAATTCCTCCAGGAGGAGGTGAACAATTTGACGGACCGGAGCCTGGCCCAGTTCACCTTCAGTAGCAGTGGAGGAGACAGCAGCAAAAACAAGAAGCAGAAAATTAAAAAGGAAAAGGAAGAGATGCCCACATCATCATCACTTTTCCAAGCAGTCAGTGGTGGTGGCGGAAAGGGAGGAAAAAGTGCAGCTAATGGAGAAGAGAAAACTTTGTCATGCTGGTTTTGTGATGGAAACCACAGGGGAGAGGAGTGCAAACGTGCCTTGGGGATGAGTTACCAGAAGAAGAAGGCCATTCTAACCGAAAAGCACGGTTGCTGGAAATGCCTTGGAAGGAATCATCCTGGGAAAAGGTGCAGAAACATGCCAAAGTGTCCCTTGTGTCAGCAGTACCACATGGTGGTCATGTGTCCCAGTTTGGACAAAGTTCAAGGGAAAGGGAAATCAAACCCTTGTCCCTCATCATCTTCCTCAACAGCAGCAGCGGCGACAGTAGCAGATGCACCTCCCCCACAGCAGTCACAGAAGTCCACCACCAGCATGACGGTGTACAACAGTTCACCGGATACGCCCCTCCAGTCCCTATACGTCCTCATTCATGGTCCAGATGGACAAGTGAGACTGGCCCGTGGGGCAATGGATGGAGGATCCCAGAAATCTTTTGGATTGACCACAACAGCAGCGGAATTGCGAGCAAAGCCAGCTGGTTTTGACACGTTTTGTCAGCAGGTTTTTGGAGCAAAAAAGACAGAGCCACAGCAAAAAGAAAAGGCCAAGTTCTTCGTCTCGGACCTGGAACGAAGAAACACTTGCAATTTTGACGTGTACCTGACCGACGCAATTGCCAGTGATATTGCTCAAGTGCCAAGTGGTCCGTGGTTGGACGAATTTAGAAAGAAAGGGGTCACTTTTAACGACTTGGGCGGCAACCCCAGTGATCCCATTGAAATAATCTTTGGAAATGATATAATTGCCAGACTTTACACTGGCAAGATCCTCAATCTGGAAGGTGGTCCAGCAGCTATAGAGACAATTTGGGGCTGGGTACCATCTGGGAAGTTTCCAGTTCCCCCTAGAAGACAAACGAGTTCCATGCTCGTCAGCACTTCCCTCCTCCATGTGGAAGGAAATCCCCTCTCAGCACTTTGGAGTCTGGAGGCGATTGGCATAGAATGCCCAAAGGAACGAGAAAGCAAGGAGGAGCTGGAAAAAGCCACGCAGCAACACTTTGAAAAGACAGTGGCACAGCTGGGAGATGGGCGCTATCAAATTTGTCTTCCCTGGATAGTGGGGGCAAAAGAAAAACTTTCGTCAAACCGCTATGCAGCTGAAAAGCGGTTGAAATTGATGACGAAAGACCTCCAGGCGAAGGGATACCTGGAGCAGTATGATGCACTTTTCCGGCAATGGGAGGATGACGGGATGATAGAGGAGGTGATCGAAGACGAAAACACATCATCCTCATCGTCGTCATTTAGTGGCCACTACTTACCTCACCGAGCAGTAGTCAAATTGAGCAGCAGCACTACTCCCATCCGCCCTGTATTCGTTGATTCGGCAAAGGCAAATGGAAAACTGTCCCTTAATGATTGCCTTGACAAAGGCCCAAACCTGCTGGAGCTAATTCCTCCGATCGTGACCCGCTTCCGCCTGAGGAAAATTGGAGTGCTAGCCGACATAAAGAAGGCGTTCCAGCATATCAGCATCCAGTCAGCTGATCGGAAGTTTCTGAAGTTCCTGTGGTGGGCGGATGTGTTGTGCAAGGTGCTGAAAGTTTATCAGCACTGCAGAGTCGTTTTTGGAGTAACCTGTAGCCCTTACCTGTTGGCGGCCATCCTGCGTCATCATTTGAGGAAGTTTAAGGGGAAAGAAGCAGCAGTAGCAGAAGTCCTCCTCCAGTCTCTTTACGTGGACAATACAGTTGTTAGTTTTGATACGCTGGAGGAGGCAAAGTATTTCCAGCGAGTAGCAGTTTCCCTTCTCCTTCCAGCGCAGTTTGACCTTAGAGGGTGGGAGTTTGGACCATTGGAAGAAGAGGAAGATGAAAAAGTCTCCTCGGTGCTGGGGCTGCTGTGGAACAAGAAGGATGACACGCTTGCGTTGGATGTGACCAACATAATCCCCAAAATAGCAGCAGAGCCCACTCTCCGTCATGTGTTGTCACTGGTCCACTCCATCTACGATCCCCTCGGATTCGTCTGTCCATTTACTCTAGGGGGTAAACTACTTTTGAGGAAGTGCCACGAGCAGAAGCTGGGTATGGACGTAAAATTGGATGAGCAGTTGAGAGCCGACGTGCTGAAATGGGCTGATCAAATTCCCCAGCTAGCGGAGCTGAAGGTGCCCAGACATGTGGAATTCGGAGGAGGTGCAGAGTGCAGTTTGCACTCATTTGGGGATGCTTCTCCTCCGTGTGGAAAGTTTTGGAACAGTGAAAGTGTTCCTACTAGCAGCAAAATCGCGAGTTTCCCCCAAGAAGATACTCACGATTCCCCGGCTGGAGCTAGTGGCGTGTGTGTTGGCATCCCGTCTGCTGATGACCGTTTTGAAGGATATAGGCAACCCCAATTTGCCCGTGACGCTTTGGTCAGACTCCTCAACAGCATTAGCGTGGATTAGAGGTGTGGGGCCTTGGGGAGTTTTTGTTGGAAATGCTGTGGAGAAAGTCCGAGCCATTTCCCAAGTAAGCAGCTGGCGGCATATTCCAGGAAAAGAGAATATTGCGGATTTGCCGTCACGGGGATGCTCAGCCCGAAAATTGATTGAATCCAGATGGTGGGAGGGACCTAACTGGTTACGCTATCCCGCATCCAAATGGCCGAGTGCCGAAGAGATTCCAGATAACGAGTTGGTGGACAAGGAGCGGAAGAAGACGGTGACAGCAGCTTTGGTCACTACAGCTGATGGTGATGCTTTTTTGCGTTTTCTCCGGAGATCCAGCCATTTGAAAACAGTTAGAGCACTGGCAGTGCTCATTCGACTACAGAAGAAGATTAAAGAGAAGAGGGTGACAAAAAATTCACCTCCACATGTAGATTCTGCCCAGCAGCACCAGCAAGGAAAAGTGTGTTTTTGTTTGTGTGGTGAAGACCTGATACTGGCTGAGAAGGCCCTCATCAAGTATGTACAAGCAGAGTTCCGGCATAATCCAGAGAGGATGAGGAAGTTGAAGCCGGAAATGGATGAGGAAGGGCTTCTCCATACCCGTACTCGGTTGTCCATGGAGGACGACGAAGATTTTACCTTTCCTTTGCTGCTACCCGACCGTAATGAGTTTACGAGCAGGCTGATCCGATGGTAGCACTTCCGGAACTGTCACGCGGGTACCAGTACATTGTTGGCATTGCTCCGTGAGCGATTTTGGATTACCAACGGCAGAAGAGCTGTCAGAAGCGTCATCACTGGTGCTGTGCAGTGCAGTGCTGGACCTGCAGCCGCTTTATGGCCAAAAGAAGTATAGTGCCAGAAGCCCCGCTACCCAAAGAAGGGACAAATTTGGGGCCCCCGTTTGCCGTGACTGGTGTAGATGCAGCTGGACCGCTGATTTTGCGAGGAGGTGAAAAGACATGGGTTCTGCTATTCACCTGTGCCACCTACCGAGCTGTGCACCTTGAGCTCGTGGACACATTGTCGGCGGATGGATTCCTCAGAGCCTTCCGGCGTTTTATATCAAGAAGGAGCAGACCGGAGGTGATCTACTCCGACAATGCTCGGGGATTTGTGGCGGCGGCGAAGGCGTTATCCAGCAGCAGCCTGGGGAAGATGAAGGAATACGCAGCGGTGTCCAGGATTCAGTGGCGATTCAATCCCCCAGCTTCTCCCTGGTGGGGGGGTTGGTGGGAGAGACTAATAGGACTGATGAAGCAGCTCCTGAGGAGGATCCTGGGGAAAAGAGTGGTCCACCGCGCGGAATTGGAAACTATGTTGGTGGAGGTGGAGGACTGCCTAAACAGTAGGCCCCATACCTACCAATCTGAAACTGTGGACGACCCGATGCCTCTTACTCCCAACCACTTTGTTCGCTCTTGTGGAAAGCTTCATCTTCCAGAGGCGGATTTACGGGACTCCAAAGCAACTCGAGCAGCTTTTAGGAGGCTTCAGAACCTAAGAGAGGCGCTCCGTTCCAGATTTCGAAAGGAGTATTTGGGGTTCCTGCGTGGTGAAATGGGGAAAAGGCGCACAGTGGAGCTAAAGCAGGGAGACATCGTTCTCGTGGAGACTGACAATGCCAAGCGTGTCGACTGGCCACTTGGAGTTATCGAAGAGACACTGCCCAGCAGAGATGGACTAGGACGCCTCTTTAGGGTCCGAACGAGGGCTGGAGTAACCCTGAGACCTGCTCAACGACTTTACGTCATGGAGCAAGAGGTGGAGGGGCGAAATATACCGGCTCTCAGCGTCCCAACTTAAAAATAAAAAATGAAGCAGTTGAAATTGGCAATCGTCTCTTCCCAACCTTGACCTCTCACCATTTTGCTTTTGGAGCCAATGAGGACCTACGGAACCTAATTGGCTGGTGGGAGTATATTGCAAAATTGGCTACTTTCTGGGTGTTGGAACGGTGGTGTCACATTATGCCTCGGCACCTGCGGAGGGAATCAGTTTTTAAAATTTGGGAGACATGTGCTGAGCACATCCAGCAGCAGCAGCAGAATTCACACCCCAAAAATCATCATCGTCAATCGTCATCCTCGTCCGCAAGAGCAGCAGAGCTCAACCACCACCACCAAACCCACTTACTACTACTCTCCTTTCTACCTTGCCTTGAGCAAGTTTGTCTATTTGTCGTTGTGCCATTTTTGGCTATTAAATTCTGTAAAAAAAATTATCCTTTAAATAAAGTTGACGAATAACTGCTAAAAACCTGCCTACAAGTTACTGAATTATTTTCTGCTTCCACTGATCCTGAGATCCGAACCTTTCTGAGAAATAGTGTGATGCGACTGATTTTTGGTGCATAAAAGTTTAGGCACGCCCATACTCATCAAAATTAATTGTTGAGCGCCCGAAAACGCCCCATTTATCAACACTATCAACATGTATCAAAACTTTCAAAATTTAGGAAAGTTCATTTTATGGTGTCAACATCCGCTAATAGTTACTCAATACGAAGTTAAGACTCTCTTTGTGTTTATTTTAAACACTCTACCAAATTGATTATTAGCTCGCTGCTTCTGCAAGACGGTTTACCAAAAACCACTTGCTTTATACATGGTTTTTGAAAATCTGAAATTTATAAAATAAATACAACGAATCTGAACGTATATCTATTCGTATATTTCAAAATTTTAAATTTTAATGGAATTTAACAATTTCTTATATTTAGAATCATTAAAAGCTTTTTACACAAAGGAATTCAAACTACATTCATATCTGGAATTCAACAAAATTACTGAAAAGTAAAAATTACAACATGTACTATCAACCTATGTAATTTGCAAAAGTTCAACACAAACTGCAACACAACTTAGTATGTTACTAAAATATAAGATTTGCTCCCCAAACAAAATCTTATTTGGGTATTACAAAAGCCTAATTGATTTCATTAAACTGAATTATTTTCCCATTTATAACTAAAAATTAAACCAACCAGCCTACGAACCATTGTTAAAACCAACGTTTTCATTTTGTGCACATCCGTGTTTGAATTTTTAACTTAACATTTACCTTTCCTCATCAACATACAAGTTTTTTGTCATTATCATTATCTTGCTTCACTTTTTTAAACGCTGGCAGTTAATTTTTCGAATGAAAAATTTTGCAAAAGTTTTCAAAGAATTGCTCAAACTTGTGTTTGCAATTTCCACGGACCACATTCATTTATAATTTGTAATAACCATTTGCACAAGACGGATTAAATTCGGATTGCTTCAAAAAAAAATCCTACAGCAGCACCGTAAACTTTTCTTTCATATTTGCAAGCATTGTTTCTGAAATCTGCAAATGTCACCATAAAATTATATTAAAATTTATACTTACTTGACACAATAAGTAATTATACATAGATAAATTACAATTTACCTGATGTTTCATTTCCGGATTGCTAATGCGCAAGTCTAAACATTGCAAAGACTGTAATTTCATTAGCCCCAAGATTCACAGCAAGTCTGTCAAAGCTGCTTTCTCCAGTCGCAGAATCTTCACTTCTACATAATTCATTTTACATGATCCTTTTAAAATTGTTTCTAATTGAAAAATGTAAAGTACATATTTCCCCACTTACTGTGCAAAAATGCCAAGGGTTGCTTTTGCACCACTCCCCTTGTTCCTCTCCGGCCGGCTGCCCGTAACTCCGCTTTAGAAAATCCCGTAAGAGCTTCATTCATGTCATTCTGAAAATACTTCGATTCACACCACAGCGTAACCTCTTCAAGACAGTTCATTGGAGCAGCGTTTACTGCCAGCATATATTCCTTTCTACAAGGAATGCGTAGTCTTTTTACGCTTGGAAACATTGTACACACGTATAAAATTGCGTCATCCGGGTGTATCAAATTTAAGTCCAATTCTTCCACCGAAGGTACGGCTGGTGGGATGGGGGCGACGGGTACGAAGGTACGATGCCGAAATGGTTCTGAATCATCAATCACACCCCAGAAGTCAGGAACGCCAATCATTTTCAAATGCTTGAGTTTAGGAAACGCTTGTTGCAAACTTAGTCCAGAAAAATTAAGACCCTCAAAAAACTCTATTACAAGTTGGTGCACCATAGCCATTTGTGGAATAGACATTGTTACACCTCTTAGTGATGCAGTTAGGCAATGAAACTTTTCCAAGCTGCTACTTTGGCTGCTTAGGAAGAACTTAAACTTTTCGGCGGAAAACTCTGAATATGCTGCAAAACGCATACTAAACTCCTTCAAACGTAAGTTTTTCTCGGCAAGTTTTCCCAGCATATCGTGTGTAAAAATGCCCTCTATCTCCAGAGTTTTTATTTGCCTTGGAATAGCGCTAATACAGCTGGTAAAAAGTGTGTGGTTCCTGCTAAGGCCACTAACGAATCTTAACGTATCCAAATTTGGGGCAAGCTGTATAACCATTCGAACAAATCTGAGTGCCGTACTAAGGTGCTTAATATCCTTTTTCGAACAATATATTTCAAGTGCTTTCAAATTAGTAAACTCCAGTTTAAAGTTATCCAAACTTACGAAATTAAAGTCAGGGTGGGTATAACTGTTTTCTAAACATAGTTCAGCAACGTGGTTTGAAATTGTACGAAAAAAGTCTTCTTGTACGCTGTGATCTACTGAGTTGAACGCTTGAGTTCCAACTCTTATACTCTTTGAACAGGGAAAGTTTTGCACTGTTTTAGTGATCCAGCGGATAAGGTCACATATCCTTGAATTAGTCTCAGCATCATCCATATCCGAAACCAGATCTGGAGACTCTCCACGGCAAAATCTTGCCTCCTTCAAAAGCAAGTCTGTTTTATCAGTAAGACACAACTGAAATTTTGACCGTTTTTGAATAACAGGCGTCCATTCATTGTTCCACAAGTTGTTTGCACTGCGACAATTTATCATATCGACTATGCTGATATATTTTGAAAGTTCGTCTAAAATCTGCAATTTTTCAAATAAAAGTAAGGCGGGGTATTAGAAATTTTGCGAGAAAAAAAACAAAATAATTTTCTAATTCCGGTTATCTTACCAATGCGTTTAGAATCGCTTTGGTAAGTGGGTCCAAATCAACTGGATGATTGTTGAGTGGGAAAGCCACTTCGCTAATTGTTGACTCCATTTTAACTAAACTACAGTAATAAAATTTTGGCTTTTTATTTGTAATTATCAATAGAGAGAACACAGTTTAATATGTGTTTTGTCGTTGAAACATTTTCAAACACAGCCGTGATTTGGTCCTCTTGCGAGACCCTTTATTCTCTGCAGTGGTTCCTCGGTTCCTCGGTTCCTGTATCCCTTTTGTCTTGAAAGCAATATTGTATTTATTTTACTTATTCTGTATAAACTTGTTAAGTTCATTGTAAGCATCGTTTTTCTTGTGTCCTCTCCTGTAATAATGTTAATGAAGCAAGGATTTGTATCCCGTTTTTTCGCAACACAGTAAACGTTGCATGTCAAGTATCCTCACACTAAAAGGCGAAGGCGTTGATCCGGCGAAGGAACGGTACACAATATGAAAGGTTAACATTTCGTGCATACCTAACTGTGCTTCCAGCTGCTTCTGGTGACGTGCAAAGATTTTCGGTCATCGTCCCTTTTTTGTGTACGTGCAAGACGTGCATGTAAGGTGAATATAATAGGTTGTTGCTGAAATCAAAACAAAGCATGTGTGGGTAGGCATTAATATTTTATCATTGTCACTTATCATAGATATCTGGTCAAAGAAATGTCTCATTATTCACCAGTTCGAGCACTTTAATTAGTTTGGTAATTTAGTATTTCTCGCAGGTTAAGATAAACAACAAGAAACACATTTGATCACCTATCCAATTAAATGTTTGCAAAATCAATAAAGTTTGAAATATGAGGTTAAGGCTCTCTTTATGTTTATTTAAAACTCTGCTGAATTTATTATTTTTAATATTTTTACAAGAATTTTCATATATGATATTCACAAGAAGTTTATCTTTTAAACTACACCTCGTTTTAAGTTTTGATATTTCAAACTTTGCAGTTACCTCACTGCTTACTTATTTAACATAACACTCAAGAGCATTGTAAACATTTAACAGTTACACAATTTGAACTGCACTTGTATAAAACATTTTGTAAGAATATTGTTTGATTCTCTTTAGCAAGCGATTGATTTTGTAATTTTATATTTTTTATTTGTTTCAAGAATAAACAATGCGCTATTTATAAATCAAAACAACAAGCTACACGCGTCACTTTCATTTCTATGTCTAGGAAAGCATTTCAGACGTTTATGCATGTCCAAAGGCTTAAGAAATTTTTAAATATAAACCAGACTACATATCGTTAAAACAAAATGACTATTTTACTGCTGATTATTGCCTTCAGTCCAAACTTTTCTGAGGCAAAGTCGTTCACCAAAATCAAGTTCCCGCATTTCAGTACAATACACATTGACTTCAGCTTTCTGTCTCAGCAGCATACAAATATGCAAATTATTTCAAATCACGTTGTGGTTGTTACGCATTTAGACATACAGCACAATTATAATTTTACAATTTTTCCATTTGTGTTCTACCTAGTTTACAGTAACATAAAATTTCAGCAAACTCTGACAATTCAAATTGTATCCGTTATTTCCAGCAATCCTACTTCACAACAACCCATAAACCTTAAAATTCAAGAGAATATTGCAAACATTTGGTCAACCTATGAAAATCAGTTCCTTGAGATTTCTCCACACTGGGTTGTTGGATTTGTAAAAACTGAACTTATGACAAATATAAGTTATTTCATTACATTGCCGTACACAATTGCTACTAGTAAAATTGTGATAGCAGATTCTACGTCGATTTATCTAGGTTGTTTTGTTTGCATGAAATCTTTAAACTATACTGGCTTGAAACGCAAAGTGTTGATAATTTATGTTCCTGATTTGGCTGAATTTAATTTAAATGAACTTGAAAAGCCGTGGCACAAAATACATTCGGACTTGCAAAATCTTGGCTTTCAAGAAGATCCGGAGGATTCAAATCCAGATGATATTTATAAATGTACCATGACCTTCATTGAAAGGGAAGGTTACAGCACTCCTTATATCCAACAATATTGTGTATTCAAGTATACCTTGTCCACAATGAATTGCACATCTACAAGTTGCATAAATGAAGTTCAGTGGTATACTAGATACACTGGTTCAGTAGTGGTTGATGGTGACAAAGTGTTTCCATCTACGTTTGGAGTTCAATTTGATAAAATCCGGTTTGCAGTGATACTGGGTCCATCAGAAGGGCGCAATATAATTAAAACTGATATAAGCGCTATTTTGCTACCATTATCTCTGGATGTGTGGGTTACACTTTTGTCAACATTTGTAGTAGTTTCTGTTGCACTCAACATGACAAGTAGTTCAAACACAACATCTTGGTTTTGGGTTTTATCTGAGCTATTTGAGCAAACTGAAAGTGATCTAAAGCAACTCATTAATTACAAAAATGTTGTGCTAGCTTTTGGTTGGATCTTGGTTTGCTTTATAACCAGAAATGTTTATGTTTCAAGATTGTACTCAATTTTAACTAGAGCTCCAGAACCTATGAATGTTCCCAACACAATTCAACAACTTTTAAGTGATAAGCACAACATTCCCATTTTTGTGGAGTACATGATAGCCGCTTATTTAAATCAACATGCTCAGGTACTTACTTCTGTTAACACAAACATTTCAAAAACTGAACGTTTAGTAGAAAAGGTTCTCGATAAGTCCAAAGTTATAAGTTTATTTGAAATTGAAAATGGATTTGTTCATAACATTTCTCGAGAGCTACCTGTGCACGGTGAAAAATTCGAGTCAGGGAACCCAATCACACAGGATTCGCCTGAATTTTTAACCTCAGGAAGACTTGCATTTCTTTACAACATTGTTGACTTCAGGCAAAATTACAGTGCTAAATATACACTTCCACTGTTTGAAACATTGGGCAAACGAATTACTATAAAGGATATAGCTGGCGCTGGGTCTACTTACTTTAGTCAAACAATGATATGGTACTCTCAAAGGCGATACTTCTACGTGAAAAGGTTTGAAATGTTACTGAGTTTTTACACAGAATCAGGCATAGCTGGCAAATTAATGAGAGACTATGAAAGTATGGTACAAACGCGTGTGCTGGCTAATATGAAGGAAACTTTTGATAAATATAATACAATGAGTTCTAAAATTAATGCTGTTTATAATTTTGCTTCATCTGGAAATGAATGTGGTGAAAATGAGCGCTCCGTTCACTTTGCTGAGGTTTCTGTTGCTATGGTTTTCTACTCATTTGCCTGCCTTGGCACCTTACTTGTGTGTCTTGGGGAAGTTTTAAAGGGCAAGTTGTAGAGTAAATGTTAGAAGTGTTTTTTAAGAATATAAAAGCATTGTGTTTGAACTGATAAAACCACCATTAGCAATGAACAAGTGAATAAATTTTTAAAACTCATTAAGCGCATTGGCTGTACTGCATGGTAAATAGGTAAAAAGCATGTGCATGAAATATTACTGGGGTATGTTGCATCAAGAACAAAAATCATCAAAATCAACGACGAACAGCACATCAGAACCAAAAGCACTTTACAGTTCGATTAAAAGTTGGAACAATTAGTGACTATTGTATATTTACTTAAGTTTTTCGTGGTTAGGGTCCAAGTTTGATTAACGGCAAACTGGCTGATATCAAAATTTTGAGATTTTAAAATTATATAGTGAGTGAAATCGCACATCCCGTTGAGCACAAAGTTGTGAACGGAGATGTGCAGTTAAACCTAATCAAAACCCGATAAGTGGTCAATTTTGGTATCAGCACACTCGCCGTTAACCAAACTAGCACCGTATACAAGAAAATTTATATTCATTTATGCTTTTTATCCATTTATGTTGAATTGTTTTAGACAATTGATTCGAGATCAGTTTATTTGCCTTTTTATATACGCGACTTAACATAGTACAGTAATATTAAGTATGTGTGTGTGCTGGTCTGTTCAGTGACCAGCAATACTAATAGTGTCATATTACCTGGAATGTGCTTACGCGACATTCCACTTCTTTCAACTCACATTCAATACCTACATAAGTTCATACGATTACATACATTGCATATAACATTCATTTCATACATTCTACAAAATACACAAAACATTACGTTTGCCGTATAAATATGCTTATGTTTTAACAATTTAACTACGACTACGGTACAGTAGTACAGCATATGCCCTTAAGAGTTTATTTTGAATAATATATTTCAGATTTGTGTCTTAAAATATGATACAAGTTGTTCCGGATTTCTTGATCAGTTTCCAAATCTGAATTTGTGTTTCTTTTATCTAAAGCATATAATAATATACTACTCTACCTTGTTTTGAAATATTTGCAAACGTATAATACGTTACGTATTTTAAACATAAAGTTCTAAGTCAAAATGTTCGTCCAAGCAAGCGTGTAACTTGCATATCCCTATTTACAGTTCATGTTAAAATAACATCATAACTGGATTAATATATATTTAGCGTGTTTATGAATATAAAAATTGTGCGTTACGTTTAAATTGGTAAAAGTAGCGAGATCGTATAATCTAAAACGGTATATAGCATATCAAAAGCAGTCGCTTTCTTAGCAATAAAGAACATTCCCTTTTGAAAACCATAGGGTAGCATTGCATAAACCTGCCTCTTCTCAAGCCTGTTCAACAGTCTCTCTTTCCAATATAAAATACAATATGAGGCAGGTAAACATGAATGAGAACAAAAGAATAGTATGAGCCAATAAATAATTATGTTTGCAGACAATATTACCAGCCAAAATATAAATATTTTTGGAACATCGTACATTTTTAGTAGGGCAACATTACTAAATGTACACAGTACCATTCCAACACCAGCCATGGTTGGAATAAACACAGCAACGTTGTAATTGCAGGGTGTCATTATAATATAAAATACATTGTGTCGTATTCTGTACGTTTGAAAACCCATACGACCATTTAAAGTGTGAGCTGTCTTTCTATTACAGCCACGATTACTGGAAATAATTGCTGGTTGATTCCTTTGCTTCCACGTTGGTACAATCCACTCCAAAATTTCTAGTCCCTTATGAATAAATGGTAGCACAAGCTTTTCAATGAACAACGACTTTTCAAAAATGTTTTCATGTCTGCTTAGCTTCAAAATTTTGAACGACTCCTTTTCAAATATGTGACACGCTGATAAAATAAATGTAAGAAATACAGCACACACACATACATTTGGTAGCATCATACCGCTGTATACAAAAGACGCAATCAGTTTTCTAGGAAAATCTGGTATACTATTACGAAAGAACAGAACAACTGGACCCACTTCAAAGATAAATGGTATAATAGCAGCACTAACTGGAAATAAAAACATTCCGATACCTATCACGTAGCACACAATTTCTTGCCAGTTGGGTAGTCTATCTGTCGTTGGAAAGCCAACATACTTGGCCTTGCCAGCTTTTAAAATTTCATCTGAAACTAGCACAAAATAATCTGGGTTTACGTCCATTGTGTAAACGGTAACAAGTGCTTGTGTACTTATGGCTGCAGTGATTACAAACAATGTAGTTTGAAATGCAAGTTTGAAGGACATATTTGTTTTTAAATCTACAAATGACTTAAATGAATACAGAAAGAAAAATAAGAACCATGACAGGGAGGTAGCTTGTACAAAAGTCCAAACTGGCATTTTCAAAAGTCTGCCTGGAAGCTTTTTGCGTCTGACAGGATTTACTGTAAACTTGTCAGTTTTTGTATCGTATACCCACGGTGTATGAAACAACTGTTGGTAAACTGTTTGCAAGTTTATGAAGGCTTCTGCAAAACCCATTTTGCGAGCGTCTAGCGATACAGATTGAACTTACAGTCAACTTAGAACCACAAAACGGACAAACACTGACAAAAGCAGAATATACTAGAAAAGTTATTTAAAATGTAAATCATTATCTGCAAAATGCACATCCCACGTTTAGTCAGGAAAATCACATTCCAAAAATACAAACTTTTATTAAATTTAAATCCAGTTCAAATGATGTGACATTTAAGAAATTATAATCTTAAAATGATAATATAACCAAGAAATGTAATTTTTTGTCAGCAGAAAATGTTTGGTTTCCTGCATTATGTCTACAACCGTTCCCTAAGAGTTAGATAATTACGCAATTTCATGAAAGACATGGTAGCAACTGTGCAAAGGTTTAACGCTGGGATATCGGATAAATTAAGATTATGCATACTATGCATTGAATACTAGGCATGCTTAACAGCGTATAATTTGTATTCAAGTGTACCTCAACAAACTCAGACAAAAAATACCGCATATTCGTAGTAGCGGATCTCATTAAAATTAGCTTGTTGTATTGCTACTACCCGGACAAAATTTTTTAATAAACTATGTTTGTGCTTCCTTTTGATTCCCTGAAGTATCAGTTTTAACACATGCTTATCTTGCCTGCCAACTGAAGCATCAACGGAGGCTTGCGATATAACTTTGATGTAAGGAAGCTTCAGGTAACCCACACAAGCATAAAATGCAAAAAAGAAAGTTTAATTTTTCACATTGTTAAATAAAAGTTTAAACAATCGACAAGGTTCATATCATTCCGTTAAATTCGAGTTTTCCTGTAATTGCAAAATTATCAGACTTTTGCAGGCAGCTTCCCAAAATAACGCAGCAAACCAAGTATTTTTGTGGACAAATAAAATACTGCCCATAAGTTATGCTTCAAACGAAAACTGAAAATAAAATCCCTAATTTCTTTTTATTTACTTTAAATTGCAATTAACTAATACACAAGATATAACCTGCCTACGCACATGGATAATTTAAATGCTTGGATCTTAGTAATTTATCAATAAATAGGTCTCTTTAGTAAACGTGGACACTTATTACCTAAAAAGTAATGTATTTTGAAATATTATAACTTCAAGTTTTCGTAGTATATAAAGTAGAAATCATGACATTTTCATCAATGTTATCTCCAGCTAAAGGCATTTTAGATTTAAAAATAAGTAGCGTTGACAATGAAACTAATTGGATGTCTAAAAGTTGCAAAATTGGTAATCAAAAGAAATTATGTTTTGTGTATTTTGGATTGTTAAACAACAATGTGGTGACATTTAATGCTGGAGCGTCCATTTGTGGTAACACCAGATTTTTGTTTTCAACTTGAGGTAAAATCATTTTAGATGATGAGACTTAAAATAAAATATATTACGCTTTATGCCATTATAGTTCACATATACCTGACTTGCATCCATTTCTCTCATGCACATAACGTAATGTAATGCAAAAAGATATCTATTTTTATTTGTTTCTATTCTTAAGAACCAATCAACTACAGCCTAATTGTCGAACTTCAAATATTTTCTTCCTAGCCAGTTTGCTACACCGTGTACACAAACCCATTGTCTAAATTTAATAGCTAAGAATGTACGTCCATGTTGCCTTTAACTTTGTCTGAACTTATATGATCGTATTTCAATAAATTATTTTCTATTATGAAGCACTGGACAGTTTACGAAACCATATATTATTGTTTTATTATTTGCTTCTGTAAAGGCGTCGGAGATCTATAATATGATTATGGTTAGCATGAGCGTTCCATATTATTTAAGTTTGAAAATAATGAAAAATTTGTCTACATTTGCCGTTTGCAAAAAATATTTAATTAAAAACGTTCCCTTATAATAGGTAGTAAACTATTTATTTGACAAAGCACCGGCTCACGGATAGTTATATGACCGAAGTTATATAAAAATGTTAAAACCTAAACAAGCAGCTGAATCAGGCTTTTCTTAGCGTACAACAGCAAGTTTAATCTTTTAGTGTTTTTCCGCAAACTTTATATAACTCTTATTAGAAAATATTTCGCTGCTACAAACGTCATTCGCTTATTTGTAACCTAGCTAGCTGTGTGCTAGATCCTTAAAACTTTACCTATGAAAATTGAGTTACTATTGTTGGCATTTTCATATCAACTGAATTATTTCAGCATGCTTCTGGCACAAAATCTGGCTTCAACTGTTTCTTTAAACCTTCAAGTATTTGCAATCTTAACAACTATACTACACAAGCCAACAAAAAACTCAAAGCAAATTTTAGTTTCTAAAAAATCAGAAAAACCATTTTTGATAAAAACATTCCTCTCAATTGCCTTATGTTTGTTTGCTTGGATTCAACTCTTTACAAACTTTAAAAGTTTACCTATTCTTCAAATCATTGAAACCTTGTTCTATCAAATTTCCATTTCCTTACACATACCAATGTTATTTCAACTTTATAAGAAACGTTTTGACATTGCAAAATTATACAACTGTGTAATCTGCTTTGAACAGAAATACAACGGTAAGTAATTAAAAATTTTGTCTAGCAATTATATAATAATTTCTAAAAAACATGGTCATAATTTGTGCTTAGGTGAAAATTGGCTTCCAATGGAAGCCATGCAGGGCCCAGGTTCTAGATTCAAATTGTATTTGCTGCTTGGCATCACAACTTTACCAACAACAATAATATTTACTTGGACACACCTTTTTGTTTCGCCTTGCTTGCCATTTAATTTAGCGGCGTTTGTCTTGCTTCCGGAGTGTACCACAGTACAAACAAATTTCTCTATGTGGACATACTTTGTAGCTAAAATACTTTCCGCCGGAATATCATCCTGGATTTTTCTATTCACATTTGGTAATTGTTTATTAGAAGTGGTACCTTACTCATACTTGCTTTGCTATTGTATGGGAAATCACCTTGCTATTTTCAAAAAGAAACTGGCTAAAGTACATACTGCAAATTTGGAAAGTATTGTGCACCTGTGGCACGAAATTCAATTGATAAACAAGACCTGCAATAGTATCCATGAAGGAATTTTGTCAATTTGTACAACAACACTGGTCTCATTTGGGTTTATAATTAGTATGTACTGTACAATTACCTTTTCTCAAAGCTTTACTCCAAAAATAGGTATGTTTGGATTGTTTGTTCTGGAAACAGCTTTGGTAACTGTAGAAGGAGATGGCAATATCCGGGGAAAAGTTTTAGCACAATCTCGCGCATGTATTGAGTCTCTTAAGCTGAAGACAAACTTGATGCAAATTGCACTTGCAAAACGGTATGTGAGGTCTATCAAAACTTTGAAAATTAACCTAACTTCTACCAACTATTATGACCAGTCAATTGCTTTGTCCTTTTTGAATTTTAATTTGTCTCAAACCGTAACTCTGCTAATGCTTTAAACAGTTACGCAATCGGGTTTTTGTAAAACAGCATAAATTTACCTAAACACTTGTTTTTTTTGCAAATCCATTGGATTTTATTTTGTTTGTCATATTTGTCTATAATTCGTATTATATGTTACACACAACCTAAATATGTTCAAAAAATATTAACTTTTAACAGAAATATGCATTGGCAATCAAACCTTTTAGAGTTGTTAAGAAATATTACAAAATTATAGCTTATTAAGTTGATGAATAACTTAACAGCGCACCATCGGACACTCAAGCTTTTCATGTTAAGTGCATTATAATGCCGAAGCTATGTATTTATTACACTTGGACACCAATAATATACACCAAAATTCTTATATAAACGCTAGATGCTCTATTTACTTTACTACTTTAAAGGTACTTACAACTGCCAGCTTATAAGTTGAAGCTACAATATTATGTTGCCCAAGCAACTCAAAGAATTATGAAGTAACAAAGTCATAACATAAATATTTAACAGCTAACATTTTTTTTTTAAATATTGAGTTTATTACATTTCACTAATACGTTTTTCATGATAAAGCTTATGAGAAAAGCTGAGAACGCGACTACTTTTAAAAAATGTTCAAGACGTTTTTTTAACGCTTACCAGACGTACATTATTGGGCTTCATCAAAAGATACAAATTTACTGAAACACTCCCAACAATTAAACATCACCAGATATATATGTACATGTGATGTATATTTAGAAGCAATGATAATGACGAAACTAAATTATAAAAAGAGCAGAATTTGCTTTATATGGTACCTCATTTTGTCATTAGCAATGCTCTAAATGTTCCTCTAACCACACTCTTTTGAAAATTCAGCACACAAACTCTCCCAATAACAAACTGGTTGCCGTACGAAAACACAAGCGGTTTACAGGATTTCAAAAACCTACTCATTACCTTTCTTTGTTGTAAACTACCCCATCGTTGTTTTTTCCACGACGCTAAAGTTTTGCTAGTTCCAACAAAAAATAAGCAACCAATTTCTAAAACAATTATCCAGAATCCAAAAAGAAGTATGTTTCCAAATAGCATTGGAGCTTTTGTTACAAATTTTAAATTATTCCACAGTTTCATTAAAACAAACGAAAAGTAAATTGTCGTTGCTGTAGATAAGCCGTTTAAAAGAACCAAGTATTCACCAAAGCAAGCGCCAATCATTGCGTTGAAGTGTAAGATTTGAAACGCCCGGTAAGCTATTTGTAGCGATTCTGGAATTCGAAGTGAATCTTTCGTCAAATACCTAATTCTTCCCAATCTGAGTTCCATCGCAACAAACACAAATGTGTAGAAACTGTAACAAACCACTTGATTGGCAACTACAGCTGCATTGGACATCATTGCTGCTAGCATGTAGGCCTGTAGTACCAAACAGCACAGGTTTACCGGTAAACTAAAATACTGCTAAGGAATTAAACCACCTAGAAAAACTACGCCACGAGGATCATAAATTATGTAGGATACTACAAGCACATAAAGAACTAAAATTCCAACAAATAGTTAAAGCATTAGAGCGTCCAGCAACAGGAACAACTTTTCGCGGTTTGGATTAAAATTTGGCATGTGATTTACTGAAACAAAAGAAAAGAATCGTATCAAGGATATTTTATTTATGAAGCTTAATTAATTAGCTTACTTGTCAAATGTCGAAATATAGATTTCATTCCCATCGAAACAGCACAAAGTGTTTCAGAGAAATACCGCGCAATAGAATAAATGCAAAGTGTTTCAAATATACCAATCCACCAAGCTAATGCCAAGTGAAACCTTTCCAGATCTCCCAGGCTCAAATGTTTTAACACTCTTATTAAAGCTAAAGCAGTCCATACAGCAGCTAGAATGAAATTGCGGGATACCAGTCTTAGAGAAGCATCGTTGTAAATTTCAGTGTGGTCTTTAACTGAACATAGGGCGCTGCCTCCAACTAAGCGTGACAGTTGGTAGACTATACGCAACAGTCGGATAATTCAGTTGCTTAAATACATTTTAAACTCTGAAAGCGTCGAGCAACAACCAACTCTACTTTGCAACTGTTACATCAGATTCTGATGATCAGAATAACATTAAACTGTTCAAAGTCATTTACCTAAAAAATGTATATTTCCATGAAGGTATAAAACCACTACTTCCATGCAGCTAATGGCTGGGTGTTTTTGCTTCAACTTCCGTTTGCTGGACCCTATGATTGATCAGTTTATACGTAAGATTTATCAGGTTTCAAAATTATAAAGTATATCCTGCTTTGTAATGCTAATATACTTTTTTGATTTGATATTTCCTGCCGCCAGCTAAAGCAAAAATTATGATCTAAAGTTCCCTATTTTGAAATAAATTGTTAGGTTTATTAAGCATTTGCTTGCATTTATTTACATGTTGAACGTATGGATTTATTATAGACTCAAAACGTAACTTTTAAAAATCTGTAATTTAAAAACATAAATTGTAAAGGTTGGCATTCTAAATAATCACGTTTGTAATATACTTCCTCCGAAGTATCATAGTACCGGTTATTACCTTTCAAAGCTAATAATTCCCGGTAGTCAGTTAGCTAGCTCTCCGACCTGATAGTCTCCACACTTAAATAATTAATTGTCATACAGAATAAATAATTCATCAATTTGTAAAGAACTCAGCTAATTGTTTAAATGCACTGTTGTACTCTGTTCCAATTTTGTGTTCATAATTTTATAATGCTACAAAATGGCGATGAAGAAGTAGTTGCGTTTATAGAATACAATGCTTGAATGTATAAAAAGTATAGCTGCCGTCAATTTTCATTTTATTAACCTGTATTGATAAGTTTGCGGTTATTTTATTTGATAAAACAGTGATTTTTTTGTTCTTACAGAATTGGCATGCAGTGTATTATGTACGTCAGTTAAAGTAAAAGGCTAATGGCATTTCTATATTACCAATCACACAAATTTAATTTTTAATTATCCAGACAATATAATGAACGACCTGTAATGTACAGTTTCGTTAGGAATACAATGAATAGTCTGACCAACGGAAACTTAAAGCTTTTGACTACTATGCTTCTCAGTGCACGCTTTAGTCAATTTGCACACTCTTCTCCGTATGTTTGGCAGATACTGTTGTTGCGCTAATGTTACTCTCTATGTCCGGGTTCATGTTTAGAATCTTAACTCACAAGTACCTTTGTACTTTTGTTTTAATTAGGTTTTACTTTGAATGTGCTTGCCAGTAGTCAATTATGTAGGGTTTTACTACTAAAACCTGCTACATTATTATATTGCTTTGAAAGAATTACGTTCTGGTTTAAATTTAACGCCAATTATTGCCTTTATTGTAGTTATCAGAACGAAAAAATACATAAATTTGCATTTTAGAAATCCCCTTTTTTGCCAGGAACATATGTATTTATTCCGGAATAGTTTACCTAGCTTCCGCAGAAGAATGGCATGGCATGGCATTGATTTATGATCCGGATTCAAAATGCTCAACTATTCGATAAAAAGCAAAAAATTAACCAAGTAGCCAGTTGGTTAGATTCATAATTTGATAAAAAGTTTAATCTTAAAACAGTCTTTACAATTTAACAAGTAGAACTTTTTAAAATATTTACATATTCTTTTATTACGGATATAATACTTATGATATGATTATATGAAATGATGAGTATATGACACTATGCTAATATGATGATGATTGCTATGAGTTGGTTTGGTATAAATTACGTTGTTCAATAAAGTTACTCAGAAGAGTCTTGAGTTGAGTATTGTCCACTAAACCACTGCCTGCACTTGCTCTCTTATTCTACATACTACACATCCCCATATCATAGTAGACTTATATATATATATCCCAACTGGTGGAGATGTTGTTCGATTCGCCCCGATCACTGCCAAGCAATTCGGAAACTTTTATTTTTTATTTTTAAATTCCCAAATGGAAAGTGAAGAAGTGAGAAGAAGTAGAAGAATAGCAGACAAATCACCATTGTGTGGACCATTGCCAAATTCAACACGTAGAAAGAGAGTAAAAAGTGCAGACGCAGAACAAGAAAAACAGAGCAATAAAAATATTTTGCAAACTGTCCCAGAAAGTGATAAGATCGAGATTTTAAGTGAGAGTGGTTTAGTATTAAGATCAAGTACTCCTGCAAACAACTCAAGACGTGGGACAGCGCGTTTACCAAAAAATCCAAATTATGGTTCTCGAATTATTGCAGATAATTTTGTGCCGAGCGTAGAAGTAGAATCTGACGACGAAACTAGTTTGAGAAAAATAAACGTACACTTTACGCCAAGCATAAGCAACAGTTTAAAGAGACATAAAGAAAGTGTATTGAACTCACCAGCACAAAAATCGTCAACGCCGACAAGGAGAGAAAAACAAAAGGTCAGTATTCAGCCAGCAAAATTATCATTTCTGGATAGACCAGAAGTTCCACACGCAATACCTACTACAGAAACAAGCAACGCAGAGTCAGATAGTGATTTATCATTTGCTGATGCAAACACGGCAGAATCTAAATTAAATGTTATCACTCCGAGTGCACCAGAAACTCCAGTAGAAAAACAGAGCATATTTAGAAGATCAACAGGATTTGTAAAGACATTAGTAAAAAGATTTTCTCAAACGAATACAAGTCCAGGCATTATTGTGTTAGGAAAAAAGACAGAAGATCACGTTACCCTTTGTTCATCTAGATCAGTAGGTTTAGCAAACGCGGCTGCAAACGTTAGTTCTGCATTACTGAATTTAACTAGAGGAAATAGTGAGCAGAGAACACCATCTTCGAGCTCTTCTGCAAGCATAGATAAGGCAGCAGAAAATTCTCCAGTTGCACATCATAGCTCTTTATTATTAAAAACTCCTAAAAACAAAGTAATACAAAATCCAGTTGGTGTTTGGACAAATATTTGGGATCAGTTACGTGTTGACCCAATCTTAGATACAAACACATCGTATTATACCATTTGTGATGGTGATATTTCTTCAAGTTCTGAGAATGAAATAGAAAATAGACACCGATACAGATATTCTCAATCAGGGAATAAACGATTCACACGTCAGTCAGACAAGTGAAAGCGAATCTGAAATTCAAGTATCTAGAAATCGAAGAAGCAAGTCTCGTAGTAAGACGCCAGTTTGCATGAATAGTAATATACCAAGTCCACCTCCAAGACCACCTACTCCACCAGAAGGTGCAATCAATTATTTTAATACTGACATAGTAGGAATTAAAAATTCTTTACGAAAGACAGTAGTAAAAATTGAAAGGGTAGTAGTAATACCACCAACACCACCACCACGTCCTCCGACTTCAACAGAGAGATCGTATATTTATTATCATAAGCTTCGTACAGATAAGAGAAAGACTCTTCATATTTTAAGACAAGTAGAGAGAAGGGAGAGAGATTTGAAAGTTTTCGAGAATGATCCTACATTTGTTCTTAATTTTGATTTTTCTGGAGAAGAATATCTGAAAAAAGCTTGTAAGGTTAAAATGGCAGGAAAATTGTCAGCTTCATGCATGCCTAAATACACTGCTTTAAAGCTTAACACACCAGCTTTAACTAATTTCTTCAGGAGCTTCAAGCTCTGGGGAGGTAGTAGAGGCATGGGTGATGATGAATTAAAATTAGCACTCCCACTAGCTTTTCAGGAAAAGGAAGCAGCAATATGGTTTATGTTGAATGAGGATGCACTAAGAAATCACGCCATGTCATACGATGACATTGTTACATATTTTATGGAGGATGCTCCATTGCATGACAATGAAAGAAAAAACGTGTTTCAGATTTTAGAAGGACAACCAGAAACAAATGAGTCAGCATCGTCATATTTGTTGAGAATGAGAGGTGCATTAGGAGACAAATTTACAAGCATCCCAGAAGAAACAATAGTTGATGCATTGATTTCCAAGTTGCCATCACATGTTGCAGATTTCATAGAATAAGGGGTAGGCCTGTAACATTCGATCGCCTAAAGAAATCAGTAAAGGAATACGAGAGAAAGCATAACTCTACGATTTGTGCCGGCGGCTTTTCAAGCGCTGCGTACATAAAAACCGAATCAAATGTTAATGCGGTTGCAACAGAAAAACAGGCAGGACCATCTGAATCAGAAAGGCAAATAAAAAATGCTTTGAGTGTCATTTGCCGTGAACTAGCAGATTTGAAAACAGAAAATGAGGAGAAAATAAAAAAGTTTGAACAAAAGCTACAAGAAAAGGAAGACATTGAAATTAGTCACGTAGGAAATGCAAATCAAAATTTCAGACGAGAAAATTTCCGTCGTGGAAACGGAAGAGGAAACTCTAGGCCACCTATTACATGTTATGCGTGTGGCAAGCCAAATCATAAGGCAAATGAATGCCGAACTAATCCGCAATACAATCGTGGTAGGGGACAGCAACGCTAGTTTTACAATAGAAACTATCAACAGCAAGGTTATTGGGTTCAGTAACCTCAGCAAAATGCACAATGGCAACCTGTACCAGCCTTACAGTATCAGGGGCAACCTGAGACATCACAAAATCAGTCTCAAAGCCAGGATTATTTTCCAAAAAACTAACACAGGCACGGCCTTGTGCCGTGCCAGATGTAAAATTCATGCCTATACGAGGTATGAATGAATTAGAAATTTCAAAAGGTAGGAATGAATTAGAAATCTGCAAAGGTAGGAATGAATTAGAAAATTCGAAAAGTGGGAATGAATTAGAAATTTTGTAATGTAGGAATGAATTATATTCCAATATAGGAGTGAATGGGTTAAATCCTAGTAAGAATGAATTAGATGAAAAGAAAAGAGGCAAAATGTACATGACGTGAATTTCACATATCTTTGAGCTTCAAGATTATCACAGTAGGAACAAAATTCAAGGACCATCTGTGCATATCACAATTGAGAATAGAAAACACATTGCATTGTTAGATACTGGTGCTGTGTGTTCCCTTATTAGAACAGAACTTGCAAAACTGTTTCCCATCATAAAGGTTGAAACGCTTTCATTGAAGTCCATTTGCAATCATAAAATCTATGATGGTGGTATTGCAATCGTTAAAATGCAAATTGGCAACAAAGAAATTACTTATCCATGCGTCATCATGGATGAATTGAAATACGATATTTTATTAGGTTATGACTTTCAAGAGGAATTTGGCATGAAAATAAACCCTGAATTGACATGCATAGAATCGAAACTACTAGGTACTATAAAGTTAGCTTCAGAGAAGCAGAACTTTTTACAGAAATTTGGATTGAATAAGCACATCAGCATCAAGGATGCTCATAAAAATTGCTCCGCGAAGCAAGATGAGAATAAAAATGTGCACATTGCAAATGTTGAACAAATCAAAACGGAAAAAACAAAGTGGAAATTATTTACGAGGCAGAAATGCATCCTGCCACCGCACTCACGCGTGGCAATTCCTATTAGTACAGAAGGCTTACCAGCAAATATGTGTGCTGTAATTAGGCCATCAAGAAGAATTTTGACAACAAACAAACTCATTGTTCCACACATGATCATTGACAAAAACACAAAGTACATTAATGTTGTTAACATGTCCAACATGAAAAATATTTTGTGCAGCAGGACGTGTTTAGGCACAATGACCAACTTTGTAGAGGAAAAGGATATAGTAAGCGCAAATGACATGAATGATGACAAACATGCACCATCATCGCATATTTTTTCCATTCATTCTCAAAACGAAAACAGAGAAGCAGAGATAAGAAGAATGCAGTTAGAGACATTCCAGTTTGGTGACAATATACCAAAAGAGATTAAAGCTCAACTTTGCGATTTGTTGTTTGAATACAATGATGTATTTAAGTGGCAAACAGATGAGCCAACAATTTGTAGGAATTTTAAATACCACATTGAGGTCAATGGTGGTCCATGTGAAGTAGATGGTTTTCCCAAGAGTGAGAAAGAACATGAGATAATAGATGCAGAAGTAGAAACACTATTGAAAAAGAAAGTAATTTCAAAGTCGCATAGTCCATGGCGTACTTATGCATTCCTTGTACCACAGAAAGATGAAAACAATCAATTAAAAATGAGAATGGTCATCGATTTTCGAAAAGTAAATCAGGTCACCAGACCTTTGGCATATCCGTTGCCGCGAATAAATGAGATATGGGACAAACTGAAAGGTGCAAATTACATTAGTTGTGTTGACATTTCTAGTGCATATCATCAGATTCCTTTAGACGAGTCATCAAAAGAAATTACTGCATTCTCAACAAGAAAAGGATTATTTGAATTCAATGTAATGGCATTTGGGTTAATTAATTGCCCAGGCGCATTTACACAATTAATGGCTGCGGTGCTGTCAGGCATTGAAGGCCATGAGTTGTCATATTACATTGATGATTTAATTTGCAGTACTGTAACACCTGAAGCTCATTTAAGGAAACTTCGTGAGTTGTTCGATCGATTGAGACACAATAACCTCAAATTGAAACCCACAAAACCAAGATTCATGTTTCAGGAGATAAAATGTTGGATTAACAGTGTCGGGTAAAGGTATTAAGATGAATAAAGCGCAAATTGAAGCTGTGCGTTCAATGCCACAAACAAAAGATTACTGACGCTACATAAAAAACTATGCAAAAATTGCTGGTCCATTACAAAAATTGCTTTCCAAAAATGTAAAATTTGAGTGGACAGAAGCACAAGCAGAGGCATTTGAGAAACTCAAACTAGCACTTACAACTCTACCCATACTTGCACATCCGGTGTCAGGTAGAGAGTTTATAATATCAGCTGATGCTAGTAAGGATTCTATTGGCTGTGTATGCATACAAAAAGATGAAAACGGTGAAGAGAAGCCGATTGCTTTTGTTTCAAGGTCACTGAACAAGCATGAAGCTGCGTGGACAGTAACAGAACAAGAACTTTTGAGTATTTGTTATGCTTTGAAAAAGCTAAGGCATATAATCTATGGAGAGGATATAATAGTGAGAACAGATCATGCAGCGATTTGTCATCTTTTCAAAAACGCAAAATATCAGCATTTATCACCAAAGCTGATAAGAATGCTTCTTTTCTTGCAAACACATAACATCAAAGCAGTTTCACATGTGAAAGGTTCATCCAATCTACACAAAGTAGCTGATTGTTTATCTAGGTTTACGACAGGTCAAGCAGACCCAGAAGGGCCAGATAATGATAACATTGTGGAACTTGATATTCCGAGCACACAACATGACTATCTTGTGCAACATCAAAATAATGATAGTGAGGTTCAAAGTCTGAAAATATTGGTTCTTGAAAAACGCAGTGTAGGCAAGAATAAACATCTTAAAGTAGAAGATGACATTTTAGTGTATCGTCGTCCTGATATAAGTCATGCTGTACCATATATGCCAAGATCATTGAGACGAGAAGTTATGGTAGAAGCACATGATGCTGTATATAGTTCTCACCAAGGCATACATAAGACCTACACAAGAATAGCAGATAGGTATTTCTGGCATAAAATGAGAAGTGATGTCATTTATTACGTACGTAGCTGTGACCAATGCCAAAAAGCAAAAGCCGTACGTCAAATGCCAGCAGGATTAATGAGGTTTGTCGACATGCCAAATGAATGCTTCCACACAGTCATTATGGACATATGTGGTCCATTTCCAAGAACAAGAAAAGGGAAAAAGTTTGCTGTCACGTTGTGTGATGCATTTTCAAGATACTACATAGATTCTTTAGCAGAAGCTACATCAGAACAAGTAGCAAAATTCTTGGTGAACAAATGCATCCTTGTGCACGGGATGCCTTTGATACTTCAAACCGACCAAGGAACAAATTTCTGCTCAGATTTAATGCGTGATGTATTAAAATGCCTCGGCATTACACATAAGACATCAACCAGTTATCACTGGCAAACTCAAGGAAAATGCGAGAAACAACATGACATTATAAATGAAAAATTACGTATGTTTGTCAATGAAAAATGCCAAGACTGGGATGAATATCTCAGCTATTTTCAGTTTTCAATGAACACATGTGTAAGTGCAGCAACAGGGTATACACCATTTTATCTCAATCATGCAAGAGAAGCAATTCTTCCGAGTGAGATAAATTATGGTTTAAACAAGTTTACCCATATCGAGGACATCCATAATAAAATAGAAGAAGCTAAATTATTTGCTCATGAAGCAATAATAGAAAGTCAGCACAAGCAAGCAGAAGTTTACAATAAGAAAAGACGAAATATTTCATTTAAACCAGGAGACAAGGTTCTTCTGAGACGATTGATACGAAAACAAGGCAGACCAATAAAAATGCAGAATTTGTTTTATGGTCCTTATGTTGTGAAGGCCATATCACCCAAGTCAGAATTGAATTATTTTATTGAGTGCAAGGTAGGAAGGAAACAATTTGCCACGTGGGCACATGTGGAAAAATTACGACCTTACATAGAAAGAGATGAAAAGTTGTTGAATTTTTCGCTCAATGACGTTGAAAATGAAAACAGTGATATATTAGATACGGAAGAGATATTTGACATTGAGAAGAGAGTAGAAAATGAAAAGGCTCCGCCAGACAGTTCATCAGTATCGTCTGAGCAATCAAATCAATCAGATCTTACGAGCAAACCAAATCCAAGACCAAGAGGTAGACCACCCAAGAATTTGAACCAAACAAAGCCTGTTTTATTACCATCAAACATTACTACTACACCCGTATCAGAATACCCACAGGCACGATATAACGTTCGAACACGAAAGAACATCAAATATAACTAAAACAAAATGGGCCCAAAAATTGTGTTAGTGCTAGCACTAGTGAGTTATATAGTGCAGGTGAAAGGTGAGGACACGGATGAAGCAGTGAGATTATCGACGGGAGTGTTTTTGTAAGAAATACCTCGTACTTTTTATACTTCGTCAGCCAATTTGATTTACACAATGGAACTGCCACAGTTCTTTTACTTTTTGTTGAACCACACATGTATCGGTGCAACTGACACATGTGAGGCTTATCAACATATCAAAACCCTAACAAGTGACACAATGGAGCTCCTAAACTACAATTTACCGAAAGTCGACGAATTTGAAGAGGATCCTAAAATCAAACGTATGGAACGAGGACTGGACTTCATTGGTTCCGGTCTCAACTGGCGTTGCTCTGTAGCACATCAGAATTCACTTGACAAACTTGCGCAAGAAGAAAGCGATTTACAGAAAATGGTGCAAAACATGAAGGACCAAGTGGCCACGGACCACACCAATATTATTAAGGTTCTATCTGTCCTGTTTTCTTTGAAGTTTTTACAGTTACTATTTTTTTTTGTCACCAGTACGTTAAAACCAGAACTTTAATTTATATTCTATACTTTCGAAGAATTGGACATTCTACTTGTTGTTTGATTGTTCTTGTTATTTTATTTCTAATTGATTTGAAACTTTTCTTCTTGTGATGTGATTTAAGTTTCTTTTGTGGGAACATGGAGAATTATTGGCATTACTCTCGAGTCGACCCTGCAAGGGACCTTCTGATTTCCATTCTCCAGAAGAGCCATGCCTTCTTACAACAAGTGGGTACGGACAACTCGACTGGCGCCGCCTTAACCTTCAACCGTGTCGTGCAGATGTTCTTTCCATTGTTCCTGGTTTCTCTCCAGTCCTTTTTGGTTCACGTTTTGCAATTGATAGAGGAGCAGCATGGCAATTCGCTGCATAGTGACAAGCCGGTGGCTAACTTCACTATCACCATTGCAAACAATTCCAACGCTGGATTTACTCCTACACCACCGAGGAAACGCAAGAACTGGAAACTGGATCCGGATGTCACCGATTCGGATAATGACGCGGATACCGACATTCCTATTAGGCCTTATCAGTTTGTGAGATGCGGTCACTGCAGACAACTTGGACATTGTAACAGCGGATGCCCAAATCCTCGTGTTAACATCAAGCGCAGGAAAGGAAACCAGTCTGGAATTTCCCATTTTCCCAATTTTCCCAATAATGTGTGAATGTGCTACGATGTTTTTATTTTTGTGAGAATCATTTTTTGTGTATGAATTAATTATTACATATGAATCAATTGTTGAGTGTGACTCAAATTTTAATTTTACATCCAATTTCGTTTCTAATTACTATTTAATTTCAAGTATTTTGTCGTTCTCTTTGAATATTTGTGATGTAAATAATGTATTTGTAATGTAATGTAATGTATTTTATTATTTTTTTCATTTTATCCCCACAATTATGATATTATTATTTTACAAATTCTGGTTTTGTTTTATTCTGTTTAAGCTGTGCAATGTACTGTGTATGAAAATTTTCTTTTGCTTTATTCATTTTCAGCTATTTGGATATTTAGCAATTTACTTATTTATTGATTTATGTGTCGTTTATTTATTTATTTATTTCAAATTTTGATACATTTTCAACTCGCAGGAGCTCGTCATTTTTTCGAATAGTGGGGATATTACGGATATAATACTTATGATATGATTATATGAAATGATGAGTATATGACACTATGCTAATATGATGATGATTGCTATGAGTTGGTTTGGTATAAATTACGTTGTTCAATAAAGTTACTCAGAAGAGTCTTGAGTTGAGTATTGTCCACTAAACCACTGCCTGCACTTGCTCTCTTATTCTACATACTACACATCCCCATATCATAGTAGACTTATATATATATATCCCAACTCTTTATAAAACTGAAAGAGTTACACCAATTTTTGCACGTCATTAGCGTTACAAATAACAGTTTTTAATGGAAATGTAGGCATTTTCTAAAGTGCGTTGATAATTAACTGAAAACCTAATGGACTCATGGAAAGAACATGTAAATGTTAAATTAAACTTATAGTTTCTTGGTTATTTGATTCAATTCTCTTGCCTTAAAAACCTTAACATTTATCTCTAAAATTTAAAATTTAAAAATTCTATTTGGTTTTTCAAGGTATTAGTAGTAGCAGCAACTTTTTGCTGCTGTTTTGCAAAAACACTCATTTATTATTGAATTTTATTTAAGCAGGGTAAGTAATTTTAAGGTATTTTTAGTTAGTTATAATACCATTTTAAAAATTTGTTTTCGTTGTTTTCAAAGCATACAGAACGTTTTCCTTATAGGCTGATAAGGAAATGTCAGGATATTTTTTCCAGCTGCGCTACATTGTAAAATCTAATTTTTAGGTTTTCTTAGAAACCGAAAATCTTTAAATAATAAACTTCACATTTCATCAAATTCAAATTAAACATGGAAAATACAGTTTTTAAATATGCATGTAATATTATCCAAAAACATAATTTCAGCTAGAGAAAAAGAATAGAAAATAGGTTTTAGCAATAAAGTTTCTATTAAAACTTTGTTTTGACATTTATAAATAAAACACAATCCAAACAAAAAAGTCACCTTGGCTTGTTTTTTGTAGGGTGTGGCTTGTACGTCAGCAGACATCACAATCAAATTTTGGGTTTTGGTATGACAACTTGGCATTGCTACGTCTGCCTTAAAATCACACAATTGAGAATTTGAATATTTGAATGCTTTCAATACCAGAAGACAATTAAAGTTCTCAAATGATTCTCATTTTTCAGTTTTTTGACATTTGAAATCGCATTACGTATTACACAAAGAAATTCCAGTTAGAAAATTACCATGTCCAAAATTATTTACTGCATTTTTCAGATCGCAACGGTTTAGGCAGAAAACGTTGAGTAACAAATAAATAAAACTAGAAAACACTAACTTGGTTTTAAAAAGGCTACAAATATCTAGCTACAAAATCTATTCAAATCAGTCAATCAGTTGCAATCCAAAAAATTAATATTTAATTGATCTATCTGTAATTACTGAACCAAGCTAGAAGATTTACATTTAATCTGAACTAAAAAACAACAAAAATGAGTACTCCATTGGTATGGAAAGCTTATGAAGTACCCTACCAATTTTACAAAACCATTTTGCCCTGCCAACCACCCTTGTATATGGAACCCTTTATCAAACAGTTTGTTTGGGCAAATAAAAAGAACCAACGACAATTCTTTTGCACCGCAGGCATTTTAATTTTGGTTTATAATTTATTAACTGTCGCAGTAATTATAGACTTGTATCTCTCTGTTGCGGTAAAAAAGCCTTTGTTGGTGTTGCATATGCTTCTATTTTTCACATATAATATATGCTTTGGCTGTTATTCTGGAGTTTGCCTTGCCGCAAAATCTATTCATCTTGAGTTTTACAACCACTTGCTAAAATTTGAGCAAAATTTGATTGATACGCAAGAACCTAATTCAACTCCTAAAGGTCTAGTCTGTCAAATACGGGAAACAGCAGCTCTGGTTATAGCTGGTAAGTTGAATACACTGTTATATCGTAAATAATGAATAATTAATAATACAATTTATATTTTTTACTTCAGAACTTCAAAATATGCTTTCCAAACGACCCTATGACAAAAACGGACTCTTGCTGTTTTATATGTCCTGGAATATTCTTATGTCTGGTAATATCATGCCAATTGTAATTGTGGCACTAGGATTAGATCCAATTAACGTTTTAGCTCATAATCATTTTCCAATTTTATTTGATAACAGAATATGTTCAGCAATGTTTTTACTTTTAAGATATATTCTTTCAATATGGTTTATCCAGGAAGTAGGAAGAGCAGGCATTATAGTTAACATACCTTTAATGAACTTATTTCACATTTACGTCCGCTGCTTGAAAACAATAGCTGCTAATCCCTTAAACGAAGCTACAATTTTACAATTTTCCCAGTTATCCATTATAAACCAAGTGTTTTGCGCTTCAAACCGGAGAAAAATGGGTTTCCTAATGTTCTTCTGGTTTGCATTTCTTGTGTCGCTAAATACCTTAACAATGTTATGTTGGAATATACTTCCATTTGAGCTAAGTGCGCTTGCATTGTCTATTGTGCTAACATCCTATGGCTTGATTGGACCTCTTTTGCCGGTAATTTCAAGTGTGTTTGAAAATAGTAATGATGTTACTGGTACGTGGACAATTGGACTACAGTCCTTAGTATTTCGAAAGAAATACTTCCGAAAGAGGATAACTGCGCAACGTCCCATAGCTGTTTACTATGGAGACGCCAAATTCGAAAAGGACACTGTGGGAAACTTTTTTATGTTAACGATGGACTGGTCTATTAACGTAATTTTATTGCTTAATGGTTGAACATAAAAGAGTGACCAACTAATTTGACGTTTAACACATTTCTTGTATTCAGCAAAGTATATTTTTTGATAGCAAAGCTCACCAGTCTAGATAACATATAATTATATGTTATCTGTATTATATATACTATTTAGTATATATAATACAGATAGACTGATATATAGATTTGTATTTAGTCATGCAATCTGTTGCTATATTTTAAAAGCTCTATTGCATTGCATAACGTGAGAGAAAATCCGTACTTTAGTTTGTACAGTTTTCAAATTCCAGTCTGAAATTTTCACAATAACAGTCATACTATCATACCACAAATATATCGTATTCATGAATAAATATGCATTGAAAACCACTAAAAGAAAAACACGGTTTAATTTGGTCTGTTTGAATATAAATTTTGTGCTGCACTAGCCATGATTAAAAGCATATAGTAATAAGTGCAAACACTACTTCAGCAAATCACGAAACATTGACGTCATTTTCTTTTTGACTACTTGTTTGATCACTAGCTTGTCACGAAAGCGCAAAGCTACGTAAATGCACGCAATAAATAGTCTTTTAGCAAAAAACGATAAAAGTGAGATTACGCATTACTTGAATAAAGTAGTTATTGCGTTTAAGTTCATGAAAGCCCAAAAATTGCTCAAACTGAAGTAAACTCGAGCAACTAATTTAATAAAATAAAAACTGCAAAAAGTAAGTTTCCAATGGAAATATAAACTACAACTAACTGGGACATATAACTATATAACCAAACGTAAAACTTTAAAGTGTTACTATGAGGAATCCACTCTTTTTCTCTGTTATATTTACACTTGCAAGTACAAACTTGTGCGGAGCTTTACCTCCTTGGCTTTGTAACGGAAACCTTGTGAGATTGTCAAATGGTACCTGTATCCAAGCGAAAGGTTTAAATGGATCGTGTTCGGAGGATCACTTTTGTCAAAGGGATTTGATTTGTAGTAATGTCACAGCTAGGTGCATTTGTAGAAAAGAATTGACGCTTGACCCCACTAAAACCAAGTGCGTTATTCCAGTGGGTTCTCCTTGTCAACCCGAACGAAAAAGATGTGCTCCTGAGTCAGAATGTTTGCAGAGCTCTGAAATTGGTATCCAAAAATGTGCTTGTGATAAGGCGAGTGGCTTTCAAGAAGCAAATAATTTAAAGGACAGATGTTACAGGATGCCCAGCTGCTCCTGTCATGGAGATACTTACAATCCCGCTACTGAAAAAGTATGCTTACCCGGGCTATTGTGTACAAACCGAACTTGTTCCTGTCCCTACCCAGATCATCAATTTTTTGATAAGAAAAGAGAAAAATGTCTTAGTTTTGTAAACGGTCCTTGTAACACAACAGAAGATTGTGAGTCAAATTATGCAGAATGTAAAATAGACCCGGATGGTAAGTTTGGTGTTTGTCGCTGTAAAAATGGATTCGTAGATGTGGACAGAAGTTGCGATTTGGCTTATGAATCGAAATGTAGTCACCTTGAGAATACAACTTTCTGTGATCGTGTGGCCAAATTGGAGTGCAGTTCTGAAGGTACTTGCAAGTGTCCAAAACTAAGCATTTTTGAAAAATCTCGATGTTGGAAACTGGTTGGTGCAAAATGTCAACGAGTGGAAAACGATTGTGTTGATGGGGCAGAATGTAAAAAGATACGAGGAATTAAATCAGATTACGGAATCTGCACATGTACACAATTTTATCAAACCACAAATGCTAGGATGTGTAAATCACTTTAAAAATAAATGTTTCAAAATTTATATAAATTCACATAACTGTTTGCGTGGGTTCTATTAGAATTGCCAATTACAGCATTGACTTGTATTTTACGTTATTTCACTTATTGTTAATACACTACTGAATGTGAGTATGTAATTAAATCTTTGACGAATTTATATTTAAGCAATATTTCTGGTTAGCATAATAATATCTACGGTGTTTTCTATCAAACATTGATAAAAATTTGACTTTGTCTCTTTATCAAAACTGGCAATACCGTAGTACACGGTAATAGGTCTTTGTGCTCGTAATTGCTTTTTCCACACTTTGTACTGAAAACTACTAGAAAATGCAAATTTTCGTACCCACAAATACTGCAAAATTTGTAAACTATGTTCATTACACCTGGTAATTTTTGGAATTGTTGCATGTAGACACATAATTAAAATAACAATACAGCACATCAGCATTGCGTACACTGAAATTGGAAAAACATTCCATGTTAAACATGAAACACTAAAAACTAAACAAGTCATTGAAAAGCCAGCTAACATAAAAAAGCCTGCCAGAATTCTTAATGCTTCCATTCCTATTTGATTTACACACTGAAACTCAACGTACATTTTTAATGCTTTGTGTCTGTCTGTTATGTTGTCAATTTGATGCAAGCACTTTGAATATATTACAAACATGGATATTATTATAAGAAGGAATATTACATTCGTTCTGCACAATTCGAGCACACAAAATTGCGTAAGAAGTACTCTAGCTAGAATTAGAGTATAATAGTAATTCTCCGCAATTGACGTATCCCGAAATAGTATGTGTATCGGATCAAAGTTTCGTATGATAACCCCAATTGGAACTGTAAGTGCGTTATTTATTTCTACTGCGACCATACCAAACATTAAAAGTCCCATAAAATCCGTATGTTTACTTCCATTCAAAATGTTTTGGATTTCTAAAATTAAACAGAACATATTTTGTATTTAACTATACGGTTTCAAAAACTGAAAGTATTTGAAATTAGTTTTTAATGCTTACCTGTCAGCAGCAGACTCTTCAAATTTAGTTTTGCTGTGTAGCCAATTTTACTAAAATTATGTCTTAGCTTTTTATCTAGCCTGATTAGTATTGTGTAGAAATCTACAAATTGACGGCCATCCAATATTGCAAAAGTGTTTAGCATAATAAATATAAATACTACAAGACCACTGATTAGTTGAAACATGGCAGTGTGCAATGCCATGGTTAATGGAAACAAGTAATATTTGACAACATTTGCAATTGTGATCAAAACAGCAAATGTCATAAGTAAATTAGAGACGTAAAATGGAAGTAACTTAAGCTTGTTGTGCTCAACACTAAAACGCTCCAATTCCACATTTATTAGAATGACATGAGAGTACATCAACTTTCCAAAGACGTTATTGTAGAAATCAAATGCTTTCCAGAACAATGGAGTGGCCATGCTTGGAAATATACTTGATCGAAATTCTAATGATATAAATCGACTTCCTTTTGTATTTCAACTAAATTTGAGTTGAGCAAAAAATTATACAATTTAGAAAATGGATAAGATAAAATAAATTTATGGAAAAATAATTAAAAGATTGAGGTCGAATAAATTTAAATTGCCTTTTTTAATTTTCTTATTTTCAAATTGCTTTAAAATCAGGTAAAATGATCAAAGATTATTGTGTAATGATGTTATAAAACAATCACGTGTACAAACGTATTCATACGCTTGTTGCAAATCACTTATCGCTATTGGCAGCCAATGTATTACTACTGTATTGTTCTGAAATATGGCAAATATTAAGGTGTTTCTTAAGCATTGCTAAACTAATAAAATTAACGCTTCCACAAGGTGCTTTTTCTATAGACGGTAGTTACCTTTTGTAAAAAATTTCCACACGATGTTATGTGTGAATTTACGATATATAACCAGGTAAAAAAGCTACTTGCAGATCTGGTTATGATACTATCAAGCACTAGGGTTCGTAAGGTCAAACGTTGTCTTGATTGTTCAATGTAGTATCAGTTATTATAAATATCCTAGAATTTATGTGCTTTTCAAAAGATTTGCAGAACAAAGCTTGTAATGCCCTAGGAAAACCTTTCATGAACGTCTAAGATACGTAACTGAATAAAAAACCATTATGCTCGCATGTTGCAAAAACTTTTTAAATTTATTTTAAATAGTTCTAATAATATACCTAGATTTGCCAACGGATATATAAGTTTCGAAACTTATCTTTTAATTGAGCGGAACAATATATAATTGCAAGCAAAAAATATCTAAAACGTTGTTATCGATTTGTCCATTTGTTCGTTTCCTCTGCCTTAAACCCCCCCCCCCCCCCCAAATTTGGTGATGTCGATTTCACAACCAAATATGAAAACAGCTTTAGAGCAGGATTATAAAACATCCCATAAAAACAAAAATTTTAGTAAAGGCCTATTCACGCCAGGGATGATTGTATTCGTTTTCTACGCAACAAAAATGCTAAATTTCATATATTTCTGGATTTACCCACCGGTTTCCTTGTTAGTCGCGCGTGAGCCGACTGATGCATTTACTAGGGCAATAAACTTGTGGTTTGTAAAGTGTAAAGTGTGGTTTGTAATATCAACATATTCCAGCGACAACAATATCGTCATGCTGTTATATTTTATCATCATGAGTCATGAAATCTAACCACATTATCTTGTGAATAAAAATTAGTTTCCTATACTGCATGGTATAGGAAACAACATTCAATTCAATTCAACAATTCCAACATCAATACTTTATTGCAAACTAGAAATTTGAGACAACGGGAACAAAAACTATTTAACATTCCATTAATGTGTATATCAGTAAGAATTTCATTTCTGTATCCAACCCATTCTTGTCATATTTTGCCCTGCGCCAAGTTCATCATGTTTTTGCATCCAATTCTTAGCACAACCAGTATTTACATTCCAAGCCGTTTTGTTGCAGCCACTAACTTTGTCACCCCCACCACAACAGGCACCACAGTGGTTCCCACTTTCCAAGCAGGCGATTCCTTCAGTGCGGCGCATCTAAAGCAGATTACAAATTAGCATAAAAATAAATTTATTATAACCATGAACTAGAGAACGGTATACTTTTGAACTAGCCAGTCCGTTTTTTTCATTTTCTTTGGTTTATCTGTTAATTGTACTTCTGAATTTTCCAAAACTACCGATTGTTCTGATTCCGGTTCTGCATAGTCGCTGTCCACGTATTGCTCACGCACAGGTACGCAGTAGTTTGTGTCTTTAGCAGGATACGGACACGGTTTCGGTATAGACTTGTCTCCCGAATACGGCGGTATTCTTGGGTATTCCACTTGTGGCGATGTACCAATTGGAGCCATTGGCATTACAAAACCTACTGCTGGCGGAGTATCCTCAACACATGGATGTGGCATGCTTGGTTTTACTGGATAAGGCAATTTGTTTTCCGGCATTTTGCACGGTGTTCCGTAGAAACCTGCATTTGGTGGTGGTGTCAATTGTTCAACGCTACTCACTTCAGTAGTGACGCTGGTTACCACATGCCTTTCAATTTCAATCAGACTCATTGTCAAATCCCCGTTTACTCTTAGATGGTTTATCTTTTCAAGTGGTCGAATTTTATGAGTAAAATTTGCAAAATGCTGTCCATTTATAGCCACTTTGAAAAACTCCAGTTCGCACAAGATTAATATTTCAATATTTTGATCCTTCATAAACGGCATGGCATCTTTTTCAGGTAGACCCCAATTACTCCGTATTCTTGAGTTTCGGTAGATTTTCTGCTTATCAAAACGTAGATTTACTTGCAAGGCAATATCATCGAAAAGAGTTGGTCCTGTGAGTAGAGTCACTGCAAGATTATGAGCTGTGGGGCAGATGCGACCTTGTATACGTAGCATGCAGCCAGCTATAAAGTTGTCTGAGATAGGACCGGAGAATGGAATGGGATGCCCCTATATAAAAGATAAAAGTTTTGATTTGAATTATTCGTATATTTTATATAATTTAAATTGAATGTCTAAATTGTACAATGTTAAGATCGTATTCTTGTTACCTCACAACTTCTAAAGCTCATTTTTTTCGGATTTGTGAAATGAGCGGATAAAGTAATGGATTGGACTGTGTTTCAAACAGTAACGTGTACACTTGTGATTGCGTAGATAACTTTATTTCTGGTATTTATAACTAAATGAAGAACATGTGCGTAAAAGGTTACGTTTTTCGTGCGGTTCAGTAGTTGCGTGCGTCCAATCTGCCAGCAGCGACTATTTTTTTTAAAAATAAGTACGTGACATAAAAGCATTTTTGACGCATTTCAATAAATAAAATTACCAAAATGTACAATAATTTGGTGCTAATTTTCCCTTTGAAGATTCTTGATTATGCGTGGAAATGACGATGTTGAGTGACAGGAAACAAATTCATAAAAATGACGTTATTTTAATTAAGTAGCATGTTCCTGTGGTGTGTTGAAATGCGTGGTACGTTTTTCTTCTTTAGCTTTGAGGAAATTAGACCTAGAGCTCAAATGGTGATAAATTACGCTTTGTGGTAAATCCCATTCAACAGCTCTGTCTGTCACAAGTCTGTCCACGTAATATTGATGTACGTATTTCGTCGTATTCGTATTTCATTCGCTTTATTAAATGGCATCTTAACAGTTTTTTATGCTATGAGAATAAAATATGATAATGAAACGTTTGAAAGTATATGGTCAAAATACCAGCAATATTGAGAATTCAACTATTTACTAGGAATTTATGCGTAAGAATTATAAGTTAACCGTAGAAATGCTCAAATAAATACAAAACAAGTTGCTGTAAACCTAGACTTAAAGGGAACCTAAACGATAACTCATTTCGCTTGAACTCAAAGCTCAACGTTGCATAAGCACAAAAAATCTGGAACTATGCGCCCTCAAGTTTTTTTTGACGCTTCAATTCAAGCCAACAGTTTTTGTCATATCCGACCTTTGTATAAATCGTCATAATTATTCAACATCAGGAGATTGCAAGCAAATTATAAAATAGGTTGCTACAGTTGCAAGCACCTATAATTCACATGCAAATTTATGTACCATTTTTTCCGATCCGTTAAAAACTATTATTAATTTAAACCCTTACATTCCACAAAACAGTGTATGTGATGGTGAATAAATCTCCACCTTTTATTCCAATAGAGTGATCCTGTAGATCAGCCAAAACGGCTTTTCGTTCGTGCCTTGGTATAAATGCTTCATATCGTCGAATCCATTTCTTGAAGACTTGCACCTTAAAAATATGCAAATTAAATATTTATCTCACAGAAATATTACACAAACCAATTATGCCAATTACAAACCTGCTTAACCACATCTGCCGAAAGCACAAAAGACATTAAGGATGTTGTAATATATACCAACAGTTTGGGATCTCCCTGCGTAAAGAAAATGTTCAGATACACAGAAAGAAAGAGAACAGAACAACCCAGGTACGATAAGTATATTGCTCCGAAACAATGATTGACTCGTTCACATAGTTCTTTAAGGGTAGAATATGTTGCATGAAATTGAGTCCATTTTGATCCAATTGTGTTTGATTTGCTTAACAAAATTTCAGAGTTTTCCAAACATTGATTCCTTTCTCGTAGGTCGGATTTGACTTGTTTTGAGAAGAGAAACGCCATAGACCATACAGTTAGAACGGAAAACAGGATGGACAAATCGATGGTGAAACTTGGCAGTAATCTAAAATAGAAGTAGCCTAGGTTTAGATATTGTAAAAATAAACACATCTGTAAATATTGTAAACAAGAAAGAAATTGTTATAACGTGTTGTATTTTCCCAAAGCAAATAGTGCAAATAAGAACCCGTCTCCGATATTTATTAGGTTGCTGCTGTTTGTCTGAGGTCTCATTATCCGTGCCCAATCCGGAATCACATTCGAGTTTAAAATATGTTGATCCCATTTATCGTTTTTAGCTAATACATACTCAAATAGCCAACTATGAAAGCCAATAATTAAAAAGAGGGTATGAAGCAAGACAATAATCAGTTTAGACTGCACCTGTGAAAACAAACGGTAATGTTTCATATTTTATTATCGCATAGTTTCGTAATATGTAAATGCAGTTATATATAAAACCTACCAAAATTTTACCACTTGGTAGGGCGCTTGAGTTTATAGATAACCAATTTAGTATGCTTAAAAAATCCTGCTGGCGAAACCATAAAAGTTTCTGTGCACTAAAATCCACAAAATACCCAAGAAGCGCAGAAAATACAGAAAAATACATCTTGGGATTTTTGGTCTTATTTGACTTCAAAATCGTAACTGATAGTAAGTTTTTAATATCAGATATACGAACAAGAACGTTTCCTAAAAGATATATTGTACCACATATAAATTTCTGAAATGAATTTTTTCTCAACTCAAAATAGCCATGTGCATTGTTAACAATACGAAAAGGAGATAGAAATAAATAGTATAGTTTATATTAAAGTACATGACAAGAAAATTTGTAAAATATTCATGTTTTGGTGGCTGGCTGAAGTCCTGAAAATTTCTGTGTTTTAGGGACATGTCTATGGCTGAAAGTTAACTTAAGCAACTACACTGAAAATAAAGTCGGAAAATTCAATACAGTATTTTAAAGTAAAAATTCAATGTAGGCTAAGTGCTTCTAATAAATTGGTAAAACCAATCGGCTGGCGCATTTTTAATGCAACGAAAATATCTGCAGGAATAGGAATTTGCCTTTATCTTTTAAAATATTGCGACATTTATTATTACAAATGTAAAATTGGGTGCGGTTCAACTTGATTTCTTTAAAAACCTTACAAGTGAATGAGACACGTGGAGTAATTCATAAAGCGCTGAAATTACATTCAACAATATATGTAGTTATGTATTTATTCAAATATTGATTTTTTTGAAAATATTTTTTATTATTTTTGGGACGTTAATGCAAAGCAAAAATAAAATTTACAAATTCGCTACCATAACTTATATTTGCGGATTAAAACACCTTTATGATTTTATTGCTAAAATGTAAATGGCGGATTTTCACAAAAACTTGCTTAGTTTAAAACTACAATTTGTGTGTTTAACTATTCATCATATCGTCCCAAAGCTGGTCAACAGTTTTACCTGTAAGCCTTGGAAATATATCGTCATTATAACTTCCTTCACGACAATCTTTGTTAATCCAGTAGTTACTTGGGTTGTAATTATTATTGATCCAATTCAAAAAGTAAGCGGAAGTTCCATAACCGTCCCTGTAACTACTACCTGACCAAGGTTTACCGGGTTTGCTGTCAGGCTCATAGTGAAAATACCTAACCCAATCAGCAATTCCCTCTGTAATCCACCCTGCACAGTTTCGATATTGCTGAATAACGTGAGCCATTTCGTGTATCATAGAACCAACGCCGTTTTGATTTTCTCTGTAATACTTTACAGCTCCAACAATCCTGCCTCCACTAGCGTATGCGATTCCATCGTAGTCAGGATCAAAGTAGATTGGAATTCGGTCAATATCGGAAAAGTCAGGGCTTTTGAGCAGCTCAGAAATGTAAGGATACCATTCCTCAAGAGTGGCTTTGACGCGTGAACCAAAATCGGCAAGGTCAGGGGCAGCGGATGTATCCACGTCAACGGTAACACCTAGACAAAACTCCACGTTTAAAATTTCATAAATTATCACAATTTAAATCAAGAAACTAAAAATAGAAAATATTACCATACGCTCTAGCAACCATGCAAGCTAATATAAATCCTAAAGTTTTCATTTTGGGATTTTTTCAATGCTGAACAGGTAACTGATAGTGAGAATCTCACTGTGAGATGTGCTCGTAGTTTTGGACATTTTCCAGCTATTTTATACAAGGGCATATTTCAGTTTTCTAAAAATCAGCACATTTGTTTTCTGAGAAATAAAAAGAAATTATGTGGTTTGCACACCTAACTCTGTACATTTTACATTAGTATGCTATCTTTCTAATTTAATTTCAATATTCAAATCTGGTTTTCATTTGAATCGGCTCGTATATTTGTGGTCAACTCATCAGTTCACATAAAATATTGCGTGGATAGTAATTAAAAATATGTTAAAACACACAAAGTTCAATGTCAAATCATCTTTATTAAGATGAATCACCCGCACCTGTAAAAACAGGTGCATCTTGTAATTGCATGGAATTTTGTTTTATAAAAAATGTGAATTACATAGCAATTGTAAGTTGAAAAAAAATTATTAAAATTATTAAAAATTATTGGATTAATTTGTCCAAAGGAACTCATCAGACAAGATCTACACCGTTTCTAACGTTGGATGGTTTGAATCTGGTGGAGATGTGACAAATAAATAATTTTTCAGCAGCCATTGAATTTGAACGTGATTTTATTGCATCATTTACTGTGAAAATTAATTTAGGCACAACGTTTAATAATTTATAGTTCAATTTCAAGTAAAATTCATTTACTCTTTAACTTTACGTTTAAGATATGTATCACTAATGAGATAAAGAACAAATGCTGCAATTTAAAAAATGTAGAGGTATGAAAAGAGCCATATTCGCAATAATAAAGGGAGCATGAAACATACGTCATCTAATAGTTTTTAAGCTTATTAAAAGTATTTCTGGGCACAATTTCCCATTTTGCAATCCGTTGGCAGCCCGCCCAATCACAACAACAGCTTCTGTACCCACAAATTATGCCTATAAATCAGTATGTCCTCGCGTGTTACATTCCCTGTTAATAATTCTAATCCTTTTCCTGATAACTATGTTTGAAGATATAGTAACATGACATAAGCAGCAAGCGGGATACGGACCCCATTTTTATTGACAGTTATCACACGGACATTTGTCTTAGCCAATGTTTTATACCGGACAGTTATCTCATTTGGACAGTTATCTTATTATTGATTTTTTTTTCCATTTTGAGCGTTTTTATGAATGAGGACAGTTATCTCAAGACAAAAGTTTATATTCCCCAAATTAATGATTCTAAGAACATTTCTTTATTGATTAAGGTTTTTCCGAAACAGTTAAAGTTGTTTATGCGGTTCTAATAATATTACAAACTGTTTTTCGCATTTTTTTGATTGCTCACAAATATTGACCATACGTTTGGTGATAGCGAAGTTATTATGGACAAGTGAGGTACCAAAAGGTCCGTATAGGTTCAAGGAGATTTAGAAAAAGTATTTATGCGCTTGGCAGCCAGTACAGTATAATGAAACCTGATATTCTCACGGGAACTTGGTTTCTATATGAGCACGTTTAGAATTTCTTTTGACGTATAACTTCTCAGCCATCTCTCATCTCAGGTCTACCATTTCTCAGAAACTGGATATCTGGACTTGAAAAGACCTGCCATAAAAATTTGCTGATAATGTGATTTTAAAATACCGTATTTTTTCTAAAGCTTTTACTGCTATGGACCATTTTTATAAGTACTTGACTTGCCCATCTTGATGATACAGACTTAAAGTTCACATTAAACGTACATAGTTAGTCTAACCTGACCCTGACCCTCGAATTCAGATGAATTGTGAGTATAAGTTTTAAATATGCATATGTTATCCTATTTTTTGATGATCTGCAACGTTTATATTTTGAAATGAGTTAAGAAAGACTTACCCATATACTATGCACAGTTTAGTTTTACCACGATAACAGGATCACGAGATGCTACTACAGAACCAATCATTTTACAGGTTCCCATGCAGCTAAAATTGTTCCATGCTCATCATCGGCGTTAAATATATTTGTGATAAAGATACCAGCTCAATTATGCAAGTAGTCTTGATAGACAGGTTTGGACTTAGATAATAAGTAAAATACATAAATATAAAAAAATTGATGAAAGAAAGAGGAAGTTTTACTATATCTAACACATAGGACGCGCGCAAAATTTTTACAAAGCGCAGAAAAAATAGTAATTTCATTAGAATTAAACGAGTCATTCAGAAATTGTTGCATAAAAGACAATTGGAGGAATATAAATAATTGCCTTGAGATAACTGTCCTCGTTCATAAAATCGCTCAAATGGAAAAAATGCAATAATAAGATAACTGTCCAAATGAGATAACTGTCCGGTATAAAAGTTTGACTAAGACAAATGTCCGTGTGATAACTGTCAATATAAATGGGGTCCTAGACCCGCAGCAAGCAGGTAAATATAATAAAATGCTTGCAAAAATAATACATGCATGCTTAGTTTCAAATTAGCAATAATTGTATACCACTCTTTTACCATTTTTATCAATTATGTAAAAGTGTGTAAAAATATAGTTCCTAATATATTGTCATGATCATGATTTCATCTTGATCATTTTCAAGAAAGTAGGTAGTCATCGGACAGGAAAGAACAGGCGACAAACAGGCACCATAAAAGACTTCAATTGAAGTTGCTACAGTTCGGAATGTCGGAGTCACTCCTGACTACAAGCTAGATCTGAAATTAGCCAAGTATGATTCCGAGCGTCATTTAAGTTTTACAGGAAATATATTTGAAAGTGGTATAATATGGAATGACTCTCGGGCGGACAAAACCATTCCTGCAATACTAAAGGAGTTTACTTTTAGCCTATATCTAACCAGTGATTTGGACCAGGGCGAAAAGGAGCCACGACTGCAATTGTTAATGATAACAAAGTATATAATGGATAAAACCAAGGTAATGCGGATATTGTAAAAGATTTAAAAATAATAGGCTTTTGTGTTGTAACTAAAATTAAGTATGTTTTTCAGGATTTTGATTTAAAATCCATTATGGATGAAAATGAGCTACCTACGCCGTATTCACCAAGCCAGTCTACGACAACCGATAGTACTAGTAGCGAAGATACTAGTACTTTTAATACACAAGCTGATGTTAGTACTGCTACAAGTTGGGCCAATAAACCTGTAAGCAATGGCGTTGGTACAATAGTGGCACTTGTGCTGCTGATAACTTTGCTGATATGATGATGCTCTACAAGCAACTAAACTGTTAAAATTAATAATAACAAATAAAATGTCGCAAATTTTTATATTGTATCATATACTAGGAAAACCAGGTATTTTATTTTAATAAAATATTTACAATTACTTATAAAAAAATTTACATCTTTTGGTTTGGCTGTGCAAATTGCCAATGGCAATATGTACATAAAAACTAAAAAGTCCAAATTCTATTCTTTCACCAAATGTTTAGTTGAATATACGAAACTATCTAAAACCTACAATTATACAAGCAAGATTAAAACAGCTTGCCTAAGAGTGGTAAACGTTGCCAAAATGTTTTAGACTCTACCATTACCCCTCCACTCCCCAACAAATCCAAGGTTTCTTGGGTGACCCACTCATTTACCTTGGCGTATTCAAGCGCTGTTTTATCCTTTCTATCCAAAGTTGCAGGATTTGCATTCAAATCCATCAAAACTTTCACAATCTCATTTGAATCGCTATGTACATTCATTACTGCGTAATGTAATGGAGTCCGCCGGGTTTTATCCAGCGCGTTCACATTACATCCAAGTCCATTAAGGGCTTGTACGGCCTCCACATTTCCGCATTTGGCTGCTTCATGCATCAATGACCATGCTTTTAAGGTATAAGTTTTGTTACAATTTGCCCCGAACTTGACAAGCTCTTGAATAACTTCCTTATTGTGAGTTCCCTGAGCTGCGTATAAAAGTAATGCATCAATAAATCTAACCTCCTTGTTGTTCGTGAGTAGCCTCTCCAGATTTGTAATCTTTTCCAATTCAGTCAATAATTTTCTAACTATTCCCAGCCCAAATCGATTATTTTTCAGCGCAACGCCAAATGGAGTTGTATCGTTCTTTGCATCTATCCACATATCTAAATGTCCCTTTGCAACCGTGAATTCTGCAAACCGCTCTAACTGTTCCGGTGGCAGATAGTAACACACTTTTCTGAAAACAGTGTCGTCCATAACATCAGTTTGTCTGACATTTGCCCCATTTTCAATCAAAAATTTTAAAATGTCGTAATGCACCCAATCCATTAGAATGGGTAGCTGCTTGCGTTTTCTAGTACGCTCATTAGCAAACTCTTTATCACTTTCTTTCAAAATCTGTAAAATTTGAATCTTTTCAGAAATCACTTCATCAGAGTCATCCAAACTCCATTGAACACAACAATGCGTCAAATAGTCTAGTGCATTTATATCGTACAAGTTTCTCAGATAGTTAAACTTTTCAAAATTGCCCATTTGGGCGGTAACATGCAAAGGAGTAAGATTGACCTCCTTGAAAACCTTCCCTGAAAATTTCCATTTGCGTAAATCAGTTTCAAGGATTTGTTCTAAAACATCGGTACAAGCTTCTACTAAGCTTAAGTCAGAATATTCTGCCGCAGTAAGAAGAAGGTCACACCAATTTGGGTTTGTGAAACTTGTCATTAAATTGGCAACAAAGTTGTTGCTTTTAAGAGACAATATTACCGTTTTAGATGTAAGCTGAAACAAGCTTTTGTAATTATTTTGAAGACATGTATCTAAAATGTTGTAAAATGTGGAAACTGAAACGTCTTCCGAAAATATTGAAGACAAATTGATTTGAATTTCTGAATTTTTCAACACGGCGTCTAGGAAATAGCACAGTCCGGGTTGACCAAACGTCTTTTTTGTTGAGCCTAAATTCCAGTCACCTGAAAAATATTTTACAATCTTGTAACATTTTCATGAATGCTATTTGTAATTTTGATATATTTCAAACTTACTTCGACCGTATTTATTGCGAACTTTTGTCTCCTTAATACCTTGCATCAGCCTTGCTACCAATTCTTTAGCCAAAGCTCCCATCTCCGAATTATTCAGATTGTCCACAAGAAATCCAGCCAATAAAACTTCAGCATACGTTCTGTGTACAAATCTGCAACCAGTTATAATTCCAGTTTCTGCATCTTGAGAAACCTCCATCAACTCAGCTTCGTTAACTTTTCGAATCAAATCTGCAGTTTCTGTCAAACCCAGTTTTTGTTTAAATTCTTCATAAAAATCAGGAGCCAAAATTTTAGCAGATGCTAATACGTGATGCAGATAAATCTGATTGTTGTCATCATTTAAAAGCTTATCGTTTATCAACCTTTTGTACAAGTCAACAACTGAGCTTACGCTATAACGCGAGTTATCTCCGGTCAGATTATTTTCTGCATCCTTTTTGTAGATTTCGGCAATCAGTTTGCAATGCAAAGGAATCGATAAAATATCTTCATTTGACTTTAGCGTTTCTTCAATAGTAGAAATCACGTACTTTGCAAACCCATTTAGATAATTTTCAGCTGAAGGTTGAAATTGGCCGGACCAGTATTTCTCCAGAAATTGTGACTGCTCTTGTTTTTCAAATGGTACCAACCGCCAGGAAATTGCTCCTAAAGTGTCTTCAAGCTCGTCACGGAGAAATGTATTAGCGCTGACATAAACGCGGATATTGTTGAGACAGCTTGTTAGGGCTTGCAATAGTGTTCTGGCATGTTTTGTTTGTTCAGCATTGAGTTCGTCATAACCATCCAGGAATAATTTCATTTGTTGATTTTGGGTTGACAAAAGTCTTGTAAGCAATTTTTCACCCAAACTTGACACTCCAGTGGATTTTGCAAGCCATGCAAATATCTCCTCTTTTGTAAGATTGAATGTTCCATCAACATCTGATAATGACTTCAAAGCTTGAGAGAAGCTAAAGTAGAAACAATATCTGTCTTGTTTGTACTTGGCTTGAATTTGCTGACAAAAACTGATAAAAAATGTGGTTTTCCCCATTCCCGGGTCATCCACAAGACATACCGATGCGCCATCCATTTCATCAAGCTCGCACATCAACTCTGATTCGGTAATAGCTTCTTGGTCTTTGTGAATATAATCCTGAATCAAGTCAATGCTCCCACTGCTTCGTTTCCAGTAAAGTTTTTCTTCACTGTAACTCAGCCAATGCACCGGTTTGCCTTTGGACAGCTTTAGAATCTCGTCGAAATGGTAGTCCATTTCTAACAGCAAAATGTTGGCTTTGATTTGCTTGTTTTTAATCTCTGTAGTGGATTTACCAATTCGATTCTCCTTTCCAGCCAATTTTGTCATTTTGGTTAATTCACTGCCTTTATATAATGGGCTGAATGAAATAGCAAAAATATCTTTGACTTTTGTTTGAAAGATTCTGGAGTCGATATGCTGACGACGATAAAGTTTTCGGTTGATGTAATAGGACCCAAAATCATCCACGGGAATATGGTTAGCCGCTAACGCTATTTTATCCTTCCCAGTCAGCAACTGATAGATGTCGGCACCTTTTAAATCGTTAGCTAGGAATGTGTCAAGGTCGGCTTGTGGTAATTTGGAAATGATTTCTTGGAACTGAAATTCCTGACCAAAGAAGATTACACTTTTCTCATTAATGAGTTTCTGGCTTTTGTTGTCTAGATGATGCCATGTGGCATTTTCTCGGGTTGACAAAGTAGACCAGAATTTGTTTCGGAGAGGTTCTACAAAATTCATAATCGTGTTAGTACGCATGCCAAAATGTTTTTATAAATTAAGACAAAAAAATGTCTTACAAACCTGCCCAACTTTCCCACTTCAAATTGTCAAGAGCGTTTAGAAGATCCCTTACTCTTGCATTGCTGCTATTTTCCATTCTCCAATGGTTCAAAATAGTCTCCAAAGCCTTCAGAACGTCATTTGGATTTTGAATGATGCAATTTATCCCAAGAGCTATTTGTAACTCATTACATTTTTCCGTGGTAAAATCACATCTTGGAAGTTCTCTCAAAATTTTGGCTACAATCCAATCTAACATTATAAACAAAATCATACGAATATGCTTCAGTACTCTATTCACGTTGAATGATGAAAATTTATATTTAGAATTTTCAACTTACCGTCGTTACCAACTGCTATTTCTTCAGAATTTTCTGAAGCCATTGTATAGCTGAGCAGATTAAAAGTGTTTCCAAGAAATCTATTCGTATTTACAGTGTCCACTTTTTAGTGGGTCCAGGTACAGTTACAGGCTCACCTAAAAAATTGGGGTTGTGTTTAAAATGCATGTATTATATATCCAGTGCTGACCATGACTAATGCAGTGATATCAGCGCATTTCTTTATCCGCCCCAATTTGTTATCAGATAAAAGCCTCTGAGCATATTAACGGTACATAAATGCCACTTGAAATATCTTTTGATTGACAGCGCATTCCTTTTAATAAAAAGGCATTGGAATATTTTAATTCATGTCAGAGATTTTAAACTGCAGATAACAGAAAATCCCGTTGAAAATGAGTCACTTTTACATACATTAGCAACATTTATTAGGTTTTGTCCTTTTTAAACAAACAGCCGGATTCAAATAACTGCTACATTCCAGCAGTTTGGATTGTTTTATCACCCGAATTGACATCAATTAGGTTGATTGATTATATAATTCAAAAATTAGATGTACTTCTTATCGTTGCCTTTGTTTACATCATTTTCAAAACCATGTTCCAGATTTTAACTTTAATCGCAAAAGATCTGATTTGTATAAAATACGTTATAATAAAATTACGTGTTTGTGTGTTTCTGTATAAGCAAAATGACTCATTGGCTTACCTCATTGTCATTAACATTTTCAGTATTTAAAGGGTTTTTGCTTTTGAATTCTTAAAAGCTCAGATATTATCAAAATACGTTCTGGAACTGGAAATATTTTAGTAGGTGTGTTTTATACTTTATTTTATAGACACGGTATAATGATGTCATAGTACATTTAAAATTTAATATAACCAAAGTTAACTTGAATATTATGTAACTGAACTTTACAGCTTGGAAGAACAGGGTTGCTTTCTGAAAGCATAACTTTATCAAACATAAAATGGGAAGGACGTTACATATAAGTTGAAATCAGCCCTCCCAGAAGAAACGAACTGCGTATTTCACGTGGGGCCCATGTGGGAAGCCTTTGTATAAAGTTGTGGAATTTGGCAGGCTGGCCCATGCATAAATCGCGTGGGACAAAGAGCAGTGTGAGATATGCGTCGATAGCGTGTGGGTCCGACGTGGGAAATCGGGAATATTCGACATAGAAAAAAAACGCATGTATCTGATGATTACATTTGACTTTAAGTTAATTTTCAACTTATCGATTAATCGTGAATAATGTTAATCACTCATTCATGTCATCCATTTACACCTGTCATTCACACATCTGGTCATCTTCGTTATCAACTTTGAACGTTGAGCAGGTTACAATCCAGCCCAGGTATGCATAAACTGGTGTACAGAGATGGCTATCACCCGCGGTCGTATTTATTCATGTTAGCATGTATAACATGGGTTGGGGTTTATTTTTATTAGAGTAAGCTTATTTTAAAATTATATTTTGTGCATTCATATTTGGAAAAATAGGGTTTCCTTGCTATATTGAAGCCAAAGACATGAAACACATGTATAGAAAGGATGCAGTGTGGGTCTTCGGGTAGGTAGGCAAAACGGAGGTATACAACATACAAGGTAGGCAACGTACTTTATGGCAAACGGTGCAAATGGCAACATCTTTTTCAGCCAAATGTACTTGGTAGGCAAAAGTTGAAATATTGCTTTTTCGATGATATTTTAAGTCTAGGTTTTAACGATATCGATCTTCCACAAGCATTTACAGTAGTTTCATCTTTGCTGGAGTATTTAAACATGCAAATGGCCGTTTCTAAGTGTAAGCTTGCTATTCTTGCTTCTGTAGTCGAAAGATTAGACTCCAAACCATTTTGTTTACCGACCTTTGCATATTAAAATATTTCATTTTCAGCTTAAAACCGTAATTTTACCAGTGTCACAATAGTGTCGCCGTTAATAGCAAAAATTCGCTTTATAGCCAAAGGCAAAAATAGGCTTCTAGATAAGGGTATAGTTAGATAGCTTTAAAAGGGTATACGCATGTTTTTAAGTCACACGAAAAGTTGTTACTTACTTACTTTATATGTACAAAAGCCTAACTTATGTTATTGTTTACAAATCCAACGCAATCGGTTACTCATTCGCAACTTTTAAACAGCCAAGCAAGTCTCATAATAACCATTACCGAAACCCATAAATATCTTTGAGACATGTGATTAATTAGTTTGCCAGAAGAACAACCAGTGACGAAAATTACTAAATAGTAATTACATAATATTATGTGATAAATTTTACGTTGTTGTAGGTATTTTCAACGATTTAAAACGAAAATAAAAATTTGCCTACCATGTACATTTTATTTTGCCATTTAAGTTGTTGCCTACATCTCTTTTGCCTATCAGGTCGTTTGCCATAAATTTTTTGCCTACCTACCCGTTCACCGCAGTGTGTCTTATGCATTTAACGTCCCCGCTTGATAGCCCACATTGCCCCAGCATTCCTTCCCACTCATAACCCACACTCAACAAGATAGTCATTATGTCCACTTGTATGTAGCGTGGGTTATGCACGGGAAATGCTTTAATTTCCCACACCAATCCGACAAGAACCAAATGAGGGAATCGAATGGGCAAATACATCTGATCTTGCGCATAATACATGTGGGTTATCCCCCATCCCACACGAATCCCACTATCCCACACAAAATACGCACAAATCCCACAACTCTGTTTCTTCCAGGTATAAGTGTATTATTCAATCTTATTCTTGTTTTCATACAAAAACAAGCATTATACTTAACTATATAATTATCATATTGATATTATATATTGTTCCGTCATGCGGTATTTCAACCTAACGCAACGTCCAGCAACGACTTCAGAACTTGTTTTGGAATCAAGCCAGTTTCACATTTCTACCTACTGCAATGACATGTACATCGTGTAAATTGCAAAACAAATATATTTTACATTTGCTTACGTTTGAATTTAAAATCATCATACGGTTGACGGTTAAATAATATGTTTGTCGCTATTCGCTTTTTATGCAAACATTGATCAACTAAACTGGTATTGATGGGCTTAAATGGCACATAAATAATTCTGTTCATTTACAAAATATTCATGGCAAGTTCAATAATTCCGTTGATGCCACACAACGTTAAATGTTGACACTGACTTGCGCATCAAGACAGGTTGACACACCCGTGTAGTTATTCAAAATGACTCGATATTATATTGATTTTGCTTGTGGCGACATTCCAAATATTTAGTGAAAGTTTGAAGTTGTGAATTCTAGTGAAAGTCAAGAAAATATATTCAAAATTTTTTATATATGAGTTCAGTTTGGTTGGATTGATTTCTGCTTTCGTTTTCAATATGAATCAAGTTAAAAGAGCGTCCATGTATTTTCATTCCTTCACTAAACTTCAAGTTTTGCTTATTCAGTTTAAAATGTTTGAAATTCTCAAATTAACACCGATCAAATACCTTACAATAAAAAACCAAGGAAAGTTTTGTACAAGTTGTAATTCTACTAAAAGCCTCAAATGGCCTTGTGTGCTAACTATGTCCCTATTGATATCCACGGCTGATGTTTTCCTACATTTGAGAAACATTTCATACGAAACCATTTTCCCAGTGGCTATTCACGGTTTTCTTTTAGTGTTAAAAATCGCCCAGTGCTTCTATTTTTATTTAGTTAATATTAAATCTGACGACGTCTGCCACTTAATAAATTTATTACTCAAACCTTCAAAGTCATTAGAATCCAACGAACATGACAAAATGCTAATAACATGCCTTATTCTTTTTACTGGAACTATTGGTCCTTTTCTTTTAATAACAGTCTCCATAATCTCATATGTGGATCCATGTATTCACGTGTTGATTTACAAAATTGTATTACTTGACAAGTACACCAATTGTAGTAGCAAAATAAGCCGAATTGGAATAACCATTGTTCAGTTAATTGGAATATTGCCAATTGCGGTGTTTGCTCCTTTTGCGCCAACCCTTGCTCTGGTGACACTAGAAGGAATAAGCAGTCAAATTGAAAATTTTAGGTATGCAAATAAAAATTGTACCTTTATAATAACGCAAAATTCTAAATTTACTTTTTACTTAGGTTTCTGATTGCAAAAACGTCAACTATAAAACCTCCCACTATTTGGCTCACTTATCTTGGAAGATGTTACCGCAGCATACAGGTTTTTCTGGGTGTGTGCAACACCTGCTTACAAAACGAAATACTTGTACTTATTCAATTTATAGGCAGCATTTTCAACATATTTCTGCTCTACGTTTTAATAATTTTTGGAAACCAATTTACATTCATAATGTTTATGGGAGTGCTTGGTGTTCTTATTGGAACTACGTGCTTGTGTTTTCTAGTTTTGGATTTTGGAAGTAGATTTGTACTCTTATCTGAAAAGGCTTTGCTTGAGTGTAAAACACGTTTTGGGGGAAACTGCATGTGGTCCAGAAAGTTTTTTGAAGCTTGTCAACCTATAGTTTTGAAAGTAGGTATATTTCATAATGTGGATAGAAGTAGAGGTCCGTACTTCCTGAGATTTATACTTCAACGCACATTTCTTCTTGTGGTTAAAACCAAGTGAGGTGGGTCATGTTGAACAAGTTAAATAAGAAGCAAAAATATTCAGCAAAATGTGTTTACCTTAATGTTATCCAAACTGTTAAGTTATTCCATGGTTGTTTGTCAAAATCTATCAACAATAAATTATATATTTGAAATTTTCATTTCAACAAGCATTTCCAATAAATTTATTACCTACGTCAATCGTGTAAACTGTAAATTTACGTTTTGTTTGTTAGCTTATTGGTAGTGCTACAGAATAACTTGAACCGAGAAGCAAAGTAATTACATATCAATCAAAATTGGCATACACGTGGAGTAAGTATTGTAGGCAAATAAATAAATTGGAATAAAATCAATATTCACCGCACACAAGTCTTTAGTGAGTTTTTGTGTGTACACAAGTGTTTGCCAGATGTCATTTATTTTTCTCGACGTATATTGATTCATGGAATTTTAATGAAATGTTTGCACTTGTACGCTAATATAAATACCAAAATTGTATCATGCAAGGTGCCAATTTACAATTTGGTTTTACTCAAGCACGTTAAAATTTCAGTGTCACGGTCATTACCTTATACAAGTTTAAAATATGAAAGTATTTATTTATTTATGCGTTGTTGGGTTGGTTGTGATGTATACTGCTGACATAACCAACGCACAGTTAGGTACGTGCAGATGGGGTGGACGATCCGCTTGTGTGGCGTCTTGCAAAGCGCAAAATTGCGCTACTGGATCCTGTGACAGAAGACAGATTTGTCGATGTTCTAGATGCGGAAGTGGAGCTGGTTGGCCACCTTTACCGGGTAAGATAGTTGAACTGCTTTGCCTCTTTAACTTTTGTTTCATAAATACGTTCCTATAATTTCAGGCAAGTGATGAACCTCAACCATCTAACCAGAAGTTTGTTGAGGATAATTGATAATTAGCAGAATGTTTATTCTGCTGGCTTGCCAGGATATATTTAATTGTTAAATTACATGTTGTGCTATAGTTACAATAAAAACAATTTTGTAATCTATTCCAACACATGCACTGTTGAGACTTTGTTAGCATAATATCAACGACTGGGTTTGAAAAGCTTAGACAGATTTACACAGCCCATTTGACATACTTAAATTGTGTTAAGCACTCTTATCAATACTTATCGCTGATAAGCGTAAGCATAACAAAACATTATTTTTAAAACATATCGTATTGGTTTTTTCTTTCTTATAATCTATACTCATCGTGCAACCGTCATTTAACAAGAAAGCTTATTACTAGACGTGTATTTTATAATATAAAAAGAGATTTTGAAAAATCGATTACAACTTTTAAAGTTTTCATTTTTTGACATTGAACACTGGATATGGAAGGATGGATAGAATTTTGACAAAGGCTTTAATTGTGCTGCTTGTAACAGTAGTTACGTTTGTCATTTGTAAAAGTATTCGCAGCAGCACAAACAGAGTAGAAAGCAGCACGGAAGCAGTTACTCCTGTTTTCGCAGAAAATGTGTACCTGAAAGTGAAAGTCGACACGTTTGGACTTTGGTATGAAATTGTGGACTACTTGGCTGAAAAAAGCAGTAGGGCGAATACAAACAAAATCTTGCTGCCAAGACCAGAAAATACTGCATTAAGTGCCTTTTGTAGAGTTTAGTCCCAAACAAATGCAGAGAAGGCGAGCACTTTGACGATTTATTGAAAAATGCACAAACATACGCGTGACAAGTATAAATTAGTAAATGTGACACTTAGAGTTTACTTGCATTTGAAGTAGAGTTTTATTGTATCAAACCCGGTGCCGTTGTTCGGTTAATTTGGATCAAAGTTAAAAACTAGCTGTTGTATAACATACTCTCCAGAAAGGATTTTGCATTCTGCTAGTTGTTGTTCACAGTTCTTGAAAGTAAACATTAAGTTGCATTTTCTACGTGTTTTTTTTTCTTGTAATAAAAATACCATAACGTACACCGTTATGCTAAAAGCAAGCAAAACTGTCCCCTTTTGTGGGTTTATACAACCTGCGCATTTGACCGCTTGCATGTGAAAAAAGATTGCAGTTCTTATCAATGTCAATTAATAAACATTGCTTGCCGATGCTGTAGCTATATCATGATATCTGCAGTATTTGTGAACAAATAAGAAAAAAGTTCTATTGCAAACCATTTTAATTTTGCTGCACAATGCAACGTGCGGAACCGGCTCTATTACCAAGCCAAGGACAATTGGTAAAGAAAATCTGAAAAAAAATAATTGCGGGCTTGACTACTTGACTAACGATAACACTAGAAAAAAGCAATAGGATCTTGCCAATGTTTTTCTGTTTAAGCTATGATATAGCACAAGTCAGTGGTATTGTAAAACTATTTTGATACGTACTTATGGCGTCCTAAACACCAAAACTATATAACTTCAGTTCTATCATACATCAAATATTAAACTTATCATGTAGCAAATTGTAAAAAAATGTATATTCCAACAAAATCTCTTACTTCAGAACATTTTTATTTAATTCAAAATCACTATTTCGTAGAAAAATGTTTCTTAAACCACTGTTCAAAAAACACTACACTTTCCATTAGACGACCCTGCAACACATAACCATAATTTGTTTTGAATTTCTTATTAACGTAACCAAACGTAGCAGCCGGAACCTGTAAATGTCTTAACGATCTCAGCATTTTCCGCCTAGCCATTCTGGTGTACAATTTACCAAACCTGGTTCCACTGGGTAAAGAACACTTCCATTTTCTTAAAATTTTATCGCTTGTGTGATAATACATACAAGCACCAGTTAATATCAATTCTAAGTAAATTAGTAGTAATAGTAATAGTAATGGACATAAAACGTAAAAACCCACAGGAATAAACTTCCACCCAAACAAACTTGCATTGACTAGAATCAAAACTCCGAAGAACACCGATATTAATACAGCACCCAAAAAGCAGGAAATAAACGGAGACAATATTTGAAAAATTATGTATAGCTCTTTGTAGACATTGCGTAATTGTCTGGTCATTCTATATATTGGAAACCGAAGCAAATACAATTCAAATTTGAGTAAAATATATCCCAGGTTGAAAAGTGGAGGCAGAAAGGATCGAACAATGCTGGTAGCTGCATAACCAACGGGGTAAAGGAATACAATTTTGGAAACTAAAAACATAACATTTACTAGTTTGTGGGTCGGAAGACCAAACAGTAACTTGGCGTAAATTGAAATGGGTTCTAAATTTCCAATTGAAGCAAACACGGTCATTGTAATTGTAGCAAAGTTTGTGGAAACGTAAATATTTGCCAAAAATAGTCCAAACCAGTCAGGTCTTGCCGACGAGTCGAATATTTTCTGAAACTCTAAAAAAACATGTTTTAGAAAGTTACAATAAAATGTCAGTATTACTGACTCAGTATAATATTGTTATAGTAGCTAGCTTACCGCTTACCTGTAAAAAGTGAGACTTTTGTGTGCTTCAAGTTATTTTGATACAATAGCTTTAGTATTGTTTCTCGCTGAATAAGATAGTTCATGCAAGCTACAATATCATTCCCGAATTCGTAAACAAGTCCATCAATGATAAACACAAATGAACTAAATAAAAGTACGATACTCCACGAAGCAATCACTTTTATCTCTAGTAGGTGTAAATGTAATTTATAATTTAGTACTAAAAGAAGAAATGGAGAGATAAAAAGAAAAACTCCAAATATTCCGTAAATTATGAAAATAAACGGCCGTAAAGTTCTGGTGTTTTGTTCAACTTTCCATAACTTTTTGATGTAGTCCCATTTTAAACGAGTATTAACATTTCTAAGAACGAAATCGTCAAGCTGTTGATTTTTAGTAATGCACAATATTGCCAAAGGAGTTGTCATTTTGTCATGAATGTATACCAGCTAGTTTGATAGTGTTTTCGTTGTCCGTTGCAAATGCTGCACAAGCAGAAATCATAAAACAGTTTTACTGGTCCGCTTTTTTGAAAACTAGGATTCAATGATATTACTTTGTAACACAGAAAATCTTCGTTGGACAACATGCTAAATGCTAACGGAATCGTGCTCACCTCAAAGTCTAAGTTTACCAAAATGTTTCACGGTTCTATCACATTGTAATTTCTATGCCCTTCAAACATCCTAGGTCAAACTTGATTGCTTATTTCTTTCACTAAATGTTGAGTAATGTCTAAAAAACCATGTAATTGAAACTGAATTAGTTAGATTACATAAGACCTCTCTCTAATTCAGTCATACATTCAGTCATCAGTTACCACACGTGTTAGCGGTATAACAGTTTTAGGGACTATATACAGTTTTCAATAAATATATAAGCCATGAAAATTGTTGGTAATTTTTGCTTTAAAAATACTCTTTTAACTTTGTCTACCGTAATTTACATATGACAAAAAATGTAAAAACATTAAAATAAAATGTTTCGTTTAGTGCTGACTATCCGCTTTATTTAAACACAACCAATAACGTGCTAAATATAGATCTATAATTTGTAGGCAAGCAAGGAAAGCCCACGATCCGTTTATATTCCTTGCAAAATAAACATAAGGATTCTTCTAAAAGTGTTTTAAATTTATCCTTTGTCCTTAGCAGTTCTCCGGGTATGCCATTGAGTTTAAAAGTTTACAAGTTTCTGAATTTTTAAAAACTAACCTCAAACATTTGGAAACTTTGGAATATGAATAGATTCTTAGACAACTTAGAATTCAATCGAGAACGGAAAGAACGCCAGAACGAACACAAGCAATTAAGGAATTATCAGAGAAAATTACAACAGATTTAAGGAGCAGAGAAAATTTTATTACAGGAAAAACTAATGGAGTTGTGAATATAAATCTGTCCATAAATTAATAGATCAAGGAATAAAATGGAATAAGTGTCTTGTGGGGTTCTTTCCAGATTTCAGGTTATAGTTGTGGAACTCCTGGTCAGTCTGTTGAGTACTTGGTTTAAAACTAAAGTTGAGTACAGCTTTTGGTGTAGTAATGCCGACTTAGATGCTAAAGGAGTATGACCGGTGACCGTCACTTTCATCCCAATCAATTCATCCCCATCAATTCATCCCAATCAATTCATCCCCGTCAACTCATTCCCTAATCAATTCATCCCCAAATCAACTCATTCCAATCAATTCATTCCCATCAACTCATCCCAATCAATTTATCCCGATCAATTCATCCCCATTAATTCATCCCAATCAATTCATCCCCATTAACTCATCCCCTAATCAATTCATCTCCAAATCAATTTATCCCAATCAATTCATCCCCATCAACTTATCCCCTAATCAATTCATCCCCATCAACTTATCCCCTAATCAATTCATCCCCAAATCCTTTCATCCCCGTCGAGACACAAAAGTGTTCTTCCGGTTAAGGAATACATCGTTCACACACACGATATCCCAGCGTACTAATTACAACGTACATTTACAATAGCGTCAAAATTATTACATGCGGTTACATTAGAGTACAAAACTCGGCAAACATATTCGAAAATTGGAGTAACCTAAATCTATGAGTCTAATCTTTAAAATCTCATTTTACAACCAAAACCCAAGTCGTATTTCTAAAATCTGGTCTCTGAACTAAACCCAAGTCTAATTTCAAAAATACGTCTTTTAAAATCTTCGCTCATCTGAAATTTTAAAATTCCTTTTTTAAAACCCCAGCATTAAGTCTAAAAATCATGTTTTTCCAATCTTAATACAAAAAAAGGTAAAATTAAAAAAAAAAACAATTTTATGAATCGCTTACTGAAATCGATCGTTATAACGTGTATGTTTGTGTAACTGAACCTTGTACGCTGGGTATTGAACGCTGTACGGTGTGTTCATAACCGAGAGGATACATTTATAGTGAAATTTGCTGACGGATATGGAAAGATTCGGAGATGAATTGATTAGGGGATAAGTTGATGGGGATGAATTGATTGGGATAGGTTGATTTGGGGATGAATTGATCAGGGGATGAGTTAATGGGGATGAATTGATTGGGATGAATTAATGGGGATGAATTGATTGGGATAAATTGATGGGGATGAGTTGATGAGGATGAATTGATTGGGATGAGTTGATTTGGGGATGAATTGATTAGGGGATGAGTTGACGGGGATGAATTGATTGGGATGAATTGATGGGGATGAATTGATGGAGATGAATTGATTGGGATGAATTTATGGGGATAAATTGATGGGAATGAATTGATTGGGATGAATACTCCGGGAATCAGTATGACCACTTTCTCCGTACCCAATTATAATTAGCAGAACTTGTTTAGAGCTTATGACTCATGCAGACAATTATGTATGTAGCCTATGTGGAATCTAGATATTCAAATATTTTAAAATAATGAAAATGTTTTTGGATTGAAATTAAAATTGATTGGAATAATGCCAGACGTAATCTGTTTTTCATGTAAGAAGTCTATCTAGTCAACATTCTATAAATGTTGGCATATACGCCAGTATGCAGTATCACTTAAAATATAACTTAAACCGTACATAGCAATTCTTAACTTTATATAGAAATTGTTTTTTTATCAAAAATGTTCGGACGTAAATAGGTTTTGAAAAAATAGATTACATATTTGTTCAATTTAACTCAATAACAAAAACATTATTCTTCTCGAAAGTTTTATAGGCAGTGCTGATAAGCAAACATTAGTTGATCAGTAGATAAGAAATAATTATTTTATTCCAGTAAAATTTTAAACTTTAAACCTTACTTTATTCTCAAACAATCTCACGATCACGATATAAACAGCTCAAATATAGTGCAGAAAAACATAATTGCTTTTTGTTGATAATGTAGGTAGATTTGCAAAATCAATAAATGTATTTTGCTTTTACTTTATGTTACAATTTTTCTTAAAATCCAAAATAGGCCATTACACGAAGCAAATTACCTCATTCCTGGGTACAAGAAAAGTTATTGACAAACTCTCTGCTAATCTGATCCAATCTGCTTGAATGTACTCGTTTTTAGATACACTATACATCCAAAAAGCAACAATGCCGTCTGTTGGTAGAGATAAACTATTACAGAAAAAATAATTTTGATTTTTTAAGTTTAAATGTACTTAAAATGTTCTAGTGTAAGTAATTCATGTGTAAATAAAAATAAGGGAACAGTCCCAGTAAAGACGTCTGAAGATCCATTAACCCTCCCTTAAAAGCAGAAAATAAGAGGTGTATTCGGGGCCCAGTGAGTGCGGCTGGACGTGATTGAAACAGCAAAAATGTTTCTTTTTGTTTTTGTTGCACTGCCACTAATTCACTTCGTATTTAGTTTTCATAATTCATTAAATGATTTTTGGAATTTTTAGACGTTAGGTTTTGAATGGATTTCTTGTCTGTACAATTGAGCCAAAATGTCTAAATTTATTCGTTATGTGAGCTGTTTACTATATTTTGCATTATAACAGTTTGGAATAATTACGTAGTAATTAAGAAATCAGTGGAAAAGCAGAATTGCCTGCACGTTCTATATTTTCTATATAAGAAAGATGAGTGTAAAGAAATACGAATGCAACTGTTTATAATAGATTTATGTATTGTTAAACGTGCACTTTTATTGAAACTACAATCACATCCAGCTCACACTCACAGGGCCCCGAATACACCGCTTATTTTCTGCTTTTAAGGGAGGGTTAATGGATCTTCAGACGTCTTTACTGGGACTGTTCCCTTATTTTTATTTCTAACATTTTTCATGGAATAAATTAATTCGGTTTTTGCAGCAATATTTTAGTTTAAAATTCATTCATAGTATCTATTAGGTAAAGGGCGTGTACTTGTTGTGGAGACATGCATGCAAATAGAGATAATATGCAAATGAAGGCAAGTGATAAGAAATCGAATGCATCATGCAATAGCTCATCTTCCGGGGATAACATGATGCATTTTTCGGTTTTCCGAAAACAACGCATCGCCATGAGATCCAGGGAAGACGAAGCGTTTGCGAAACGGGTTATATGCTACTTCGAAAATTTCGCTAATAGGTCAAAGATTAAAACCGTTAACTACTTTGTAGAAGAAGGTAAGCGCCTGACAGGTATATACAAAATAATTCAGGGATATAAAGCTACAAAAACACCAGGGTGCAAGTTCTCTGAAGGACGTATTGTAACGGTGGCTTTCTTAGGAAGCTTGAAGACGACTTCAAGGTTGTTCGACGAGAAGCCTTCCACCTCAATTACTGTTGCAGCCAACAAACTCAACATTAGTCCACAAACACTAAGTCAAATTAAAGCCCAGAAATTGGGCATCAAAGCCTGCACTAAGCAGGAAGTACCAACCATCAGTCAAGGATCAGAAGCAGCGAGCAAAATCTAGACCCCAATTTGTTTACAAAAATAACTTTCTAAGACCTAGACCAAAATCAAAACATGCTCCAAATATTCTACTGGCAAGAACCATCGAAACTTTTTGGGATTCATGTGGGGCAGGATAGTCCAATCTACAAATCCCACACAGCTTATTCCAAGGTTTCAATATTATTTGGAAAAATATCACCACTAAAGTGGCAACATGATCGGGAAAATCGGGATATGGGGTTTAAGCATAAGCCGAACAAGAACTTTACAACACTAAATACAAAGGTACCAATAAATCTAAGTTTATGTGAATATTGTTAACTATTAGTTGTACTAAATGTTAAAAAATACTGTAGTTCAATAAAGCCTAAATGTTCCGAGATATCAGAATCTCAAAAATGTCTCCATAACAGGTACACGCCCTTTATATTAAATGTTTTTTGCAGGTGTGTCGTTAACATTTGTACTTTGTAGTTTTCTAAGGTATAATTTACATTCAGAAATTGTGAAGAGGTTCGTACATAGAAAACATATCTTTAATGCATCTTTAATATGCACGTATGGAACCTTCTTATTTGTATATTGTATATTTGTATCTCGTGTTTAACTATCATTGAACGTATATAACCTTGATTGCATGTGGGTAACCTTAATTGCACACGGGTAGTCTTGATTGCACGTGGGTAATCTTAGTTGCACGTGGGTAATCTTAATTGCACGAGGGTAATCTTAATTGCACGTTGGTAATCTTAATTGCACGTTGGTAGTTTTGATTGCATGCTACTAACCTTAATTGCACGTGGGCAACCTTAGTTGCACGTGGGTAATCTTAATTGCACGTGGGTAATCTTAATTGCACGTGGGCAACCTTAATTGCACATGTGTAGCCTTAATTGCACGTGGGTAACCTTAATTACCCGTGGGTAACACATCCTATTGAACCAATGATTGGTAAGATTATACAACAAATTAGAGTTTTTCATGTTAGATATGGTCATCATGTGTTGCATTGTGGCAATACCTAATTTGGAAATTGGGCATTAGATTTGGGAAGAAATATTGTAGCTAGTCCTACAAAAAATACATCATACATGTAAATCACAATAATATATTGTAGACAACCCCATTTCGATTATTTCTATCATTATAATCGGAGCAAAAATAGTTTCCTTCGTTTTATCGACATGGGTGAGAATCGAACTTGAGACTTCAAATTGTAAACGTGATCCAGTGTAACGACAGTTGAAACGTTAGTAACGTTGCTATCATGCAAACTAAACTTGAATATCAGACCACCCACGACGATTTACCTTAAAAATAAGTTCTAACGAATGGATTTTCTTATCCTTGCATATTTTACATAAAGACCCATAGCGAGCACGTACCGTCATGACAAAAATCGCCGATTTTCTTTTGGACGCACCTCAAAATTCCTAATAGTTAAGCCGTAAATTAACTTTGAATGGTTGACCTTTGCAACTGAATGCATAAACGTTTCAAACAGTACCTGCTGTTGAACAGCGGTACCTCTGTAATGACCTGCCTTCGGCAGGCTATCAGACAGCGTGTATTCAGACGTCAAAAATAAAGTAAATTTTCTGTTAGAGTGTAATTTTAAAAAATACTCGGGAACTTAAGCTTTAATTATTAAAATAATATTGGGCTACTACGAGTGCGGTTTAAGTAACAATAACATTTACTCCAACGTTTCGATTTGTTTTCACAAATCCTCTTCAGGGAATAAAGAATGATGAACAACAGTTAGATTTGCATGTATATCAACGAGTACAATTTATATTTGAAACGATAAATAATGGTAAGTAAAGAAGTCCAGAAGTTATGCAGGTCGTCACGACTTAAGCTTTAGTCTGAGTTTAACATTAATACACGAGATTGATACATTAGTGCTGTACTGCGCAGCAACTCAGAAAACAGAGTTTTAATATAATTGCCGGACTATAAATAATTACACCTGATATGTTATATTTTAAATAAAAGCCGAGTTTAGTGTGTTCGTATGTTATTATAATTTTGTTGTTATGCGACAGCATAAATTGATACTCTTGCATAAGCCTAAGTGTATGTGTTTACCGTTTTCGATGTCTGCATTTCAAAATGCTTGCTTTAATTCTATGATACACCTTTGAAGCATTGACATATAATTGTTTTATGTCCAGCTTTTCTAATAAAAAGCTCAATAACCCAATCAAATGTCCAACCAGTAGTAATAAAAATATTACAACGACGTTTCCATTTAGCGACGCACTTTGAACTTTTTGAGTAACAACGGGAACATATTTGTTCAACCGATCACTCCGTTGGGGCAGCCAATCAGCAATCCCAGATGTTTGAATCCACTTCATTCTAGTAATCAAATTTAAAGGCACTTGTCCCAAAATACTTAGACCAATGTCCAAATGCCTGTAAGTTTCGGTAACAAATGATAGCAAATTTTGTCCTAGATTGTTTAATCTTTTAGCATAATACTTCGATAAATACCCTGGAATAATTAACGCAGTCCTTTGACATTTATAAAGATCTTCTAAACACCACTGTTCTTGTCGTTCATGGAATAAACGTTTTATTTCTAAATTCAATTTGTACATTTTTTCTTTATCTTGATACTGTAAAATGTTTAAGTTTACTAAAGGTTCTTAAGAATCCTTAAAGTGCTTTATTTCCTTAGCAACGTTTAGGTGAATGATTGCGGAATCATACAATGGCCGAAACAATTTTAAGTCTGAACTGTCCGAATAAACTAGTAACATATAGTAATTGGTTGAAACCTCTGATGAAGCGTCTATTAAAGCTTTATGTTGATCAGATTAACGAACCAAATGGTTGTTAACTTCCTTTTTATCTGTTGGCAATCCTTCTTTAATGAAAAAATTTAGTAAGGAAATTCGACTGTAAATAGAAAAGCCATCGTTAAGCAAATCGGTAAGCTTGTCGTATAGAAGGGGAACTCTTGGCAATACCATGTCGTATACATTATCGTTTTTGTACGCATTGGTTATCACAAGCCCCCCTAAAAATAGACCTGATATTAGCATCCGAAATGTAGAATTGTTTTCCATGTAAGACTTAAAAGGATGCCCTTGTTCCAGAAGAATTTTAATCAGACGGAACACATTGTCAGTCCATCTATGTGAATGTTTTTGAATTGAAAAGGTACCTACAATTATAGCTGCAAACACTACAATGCTGCTAACTATGCACAACCAAATGTAAAAGTCAAATACCTTGGTATAAGCTTTAAATGGAAACGCAGTATAGCCCCTATTGTGAACCAAAACTACGTGTCAGGTTCTATCAATCTTAGACGCTACGTCCAAATTGAACGTAACCGTTTTCCAACAATATCAGATCGAACAAGAGACTTCGATGGCAAAAATATGACTATATTTTAGGACTACAATGAGAACGCTGACACAAGAGGTTTAACGATAATAGACAATTTATTTAAGATAACCACTACGAATGACAACTATTAGGACTTATCATCGACCTGCTACGAATTACTTATCGATTCTCTCTCAAACGAACGAAGAATGAAGACTGAAAACGATCAACTGAGCTGACCGCTGCTTGCGTGCATTTACTACAGAACGCGTGGAGTTGTTTAGTTGACGACGACGACCACGCGTTACTAACTTGTTACATTGACAACTTACTAAACTCATTGCGTTCACATTTAGGCTAACTTTACACCTCCATTCATAACATCCTCCCACCAATATTAATTGAAACATCGTGAGATTAATATTCTACTAGCATAATTTACGGTGCGTAGCTTAAATCCGCATTCTATAAAAATATGACCATATTTTTTACTTATCATCTTACGCAAGCTTCTTAGGGCTTTTACAGAACAATCGTCAAACGTTAAACAACATTCTACTTGTCATTTTTTACTTTGTAAGCTAAACACTGTTTCGATTTTAAAAGATTTCACTACTGAAATTATTCTACAATGGTGGGAAAATAGAATGAAGACGCTTACAATATTTTCCTTCCGTATCCTTTCTACAATTCGCAAAATATGTTCATATTTTTGTTTTCTCAAAATCTAATTATTGCTAATATTTTTTCTTTACAATAATTTTGACTCATTTTCAATACTTAAAACAAAGATACTGCAGTTGAAACAGAGTTACTAGCTTTTTTTCTTAACTTTAACACTCCTGTTCCCACGCTTGCCAGATCTTTTCCATGACTTGATCCTCCCACCTTGACCACGTACCATGACTTGCTTCATTACTCTAGGCACGGGTATGATGAGATACCTTTTCTTGAAACGTCCTCTGAAAACGTCCAAGAACCGACTATTCCTGTCCCGAGAAAAGGCGTACATCCCTCCTTCCACAGATGGAATCACGATAGGAGTTGAGTGTTCCTCTCCTTCCCCCGGGGAAAAACTGACTTGTCTTACTGGTTTTTTGAAGCGTCGAAGAAGGTCCTCCGTCTCAATCTTACTCCCACCATGCGCTACTTTTTATTTGATGGACACGTCCTGAACCTGCACCAAGAACCCCCGGTTTGCTAACTTTTCATCTGGTAGTTCTTCGAAGTGACTTTTCTGAGTTGCTCCTGAGACGTTCCATCCTGCTCTGGTTTCTAGCGTAGTGAGTCCTGACGGTAGTTCCATTACACTTCTTACTTCCTTGCTGCTTGTATTATCTTACTTATCAGAGCCATCCTTGCTGTGGAGTTGGGGACACAGAAGCTTCCAATGTCGTTCCTTGCAGCATTCACTCTTGACGTTGGACTTACATTCTTTTCCATATCCTGGCTCAAACCACACTTCACAGCATTGGTCTTCCCTGATAATTATCTCTTTATCCACCGCATTGTAGCCCGACACACTGTAATGGTTCCTCCCATTCAAGGTGCACTCAAAAAATATGACCATATTTTTCCCTTCTGTGGTGACCTGGCTCTCTGATGTCGCTACTGCAGGCATGGAACTTGAACTAGTCAATGGTAAACCATCAAAAATGCTCGCTGCGATATACAATAGGTAAAGCATCTATATAATATATAACCAGGCAATGGGAAACCATAAAAGTGACGATAAAGACGATAATATGTTAAACGAATAGTCCTTTGAAGCTAATTCTGAGTTCATTTAAGCTGACTTAGAGCCCATTTGAGCTGGTTTAGAGCTCATTTAAGCTGGTGTAGAGCCCATTTAAGCTTTTTTAAAGCCCATTTTAGCTGGTTTAGAGCCCATTTAAGCTGGTTGAAGGCCCATTTTAGCTGATTCAGAACCCAAAAAATAAAGTAGACGGACAGACAGACACACAACATCTTACAAAGCTCCTCTGCTGAAGCAGCGAGCTAATAACTGGCCGGAACGGGAACAGCTGTAAAATCTCTGGTTGGTCTGATCCCTTCCGCACATCTCGAGAACTCCATGAGCTCCGTTAGGTGATCCATACTGACGTTTGACTCTGGAACACCTTGATTACTACCTTGCCGACTTTTTGGACCCTTTTTCTATCTTCTGTGCATGCTATAGGTTCCACGCAATTTGGCAAGCAATAAAACTGGTTGATGGGTAATGACTTTCCTTCATGACTGGTTCCAAGTGAGTTCCAAAACTCCAACGAGCCATGTGCATCCCCTCCAAACCGCTGCAATTCTAGCTTTGGTAACCGACGATGTCCATTCCTCTGACCTAAGTCGTATTGTCGTCCGTGGTCTCTTACGCTTTTGTCCATGATTTCTTCCTCCAGAATGCTCTCCAGCCTGTGCACTGCTATTACTACCTTCTCCACAAAGACTCTTTGTTCCTCTTCGAGCTTATCTATTTCATCTCTAGGAATTGGACTGGTCCTGAGTAAGGTATCTTCTAGCACTTCGTTGGATAACAATAGACGTTCGAGGACTTCCTGAAGTTGGACGAGAACATCTCTGGTTGTTTCCACCGCTGGAGTTTCCTCCTTGGTCCTCTCTTCCGCTTCGTCACATACCCTCTGAAACGCTTTCTTAATGCATTCATACTGTGTCCTCTTCTGGTCCACCGCCATCTTGTTCTCTCGTAGTCACAGGGCCTCCACTAATGACTGTCTCTTGCAAATCTGGGCAGGGCCTCCACTAATGTTGTGAACCAAACTACTGTCGGGTTCTATCAACCTTAGACGCTACGTCTAATTTGAACGTAACCGTAATTCCAACAATATCAGATCGAACAAGAGACTTTGATGACACAAAAGTATGACTATATTTTTAGGACTACAATGAAAACACAGGCACATAGAGTTTAACTTCAATAGGACCATTTATTAACCACAAACAAATGACAACCATTAGGACTTATCATCGACCTGTTACAAATTACTTATCGATTCTCTCTCAAACGAACGAAGAATGATGACTGAAAACGATCAACTAAGCTGACCGCTGCTTGCGTGCATTTACTCCAGAACGCGTGGAGTTGTTTAGTTGACGACGACGACCACGCGTTACTAACTTGTTACATTGACAACTAACTAAACTCATTGCGTTCACATTTAGGCTAACTTTACACCTCCATTCATAACAACCCCGTTGTCCACAAGTCAAAATGCGTAGGTTGGTTAACTGTTGTTTAACTATTAGGTGATTCAATAAATAATTTATCCCTACATTTCCAGAGGTAGTGAAAAAGGGAAGTGTGTCCTGTTTTTGCAAATTTTTATGTATACACAAATCCAAATCTATTTGTAATTTAGTCCAACTGTGCCTTCCGTTTAATTGACATTTATAGCACAAAGTTTTTAACTTAAAATAAATAGTATGATTAGCCAGTGATAAAAGAACAAGGTCAGCTAACCCAGAAAGAAACTTGTCAGGTCCATTTCCGATGGTATTTCTTGTACAACCATTTTTGCTACAAGCTTTATCAATATGATTGTCAAAGTCAAGGTTAGTCACAAACACAAACTGTGTGATTATACCCACAACGCCTCTGATGGAATATGCACCGTATGCCAGATCAATAAATGCACGATTGGAATACTGCAAATAAGATTTAAATGACAACGTTTTTCTTTGTAGTTGGCGTTTGCAGTCACATGGTTGAGTATACGTGATATGAGTGATTATTCGGTTTGACGATGATAGCTCAGCAAGAAGAAAAATTTGATTTTTTGTTTTGGCAAGAGGGAATTTGTGTTTTGGAAAGCGCATGGCTCCTACAATGAAATTGTTGAACGATTTATCTGAAGCTTTGGTCTTAAGATACTCTAGTGGGGTTAGTATGTGATATACAGGCAGTGACATACTGTGAAAGTTAAGTGAATTGATATCTGGTTTATAAGAATGTAGTTTGTTTGTGTCTCCGTTGAGGACAGACGGTGGTATAAAAAGGTGAATTTGAATCCCTCCAAAGCATCGCTTTAAAAGCAGAAGTGTTTTATTCAGCTTGAAACCTTGTAGCAGGACGCCAGTTGCTTGTATCTTCAGTTCAGTTAAAGTTGGTTTATTTTCAGATGTTTTATTGCTTCTTTTAAACAAATTTGGATACTTTAATACAACTGGCAGTGACATTTCTACTATATCTGCATTAGCATAATTCATGATAGAGACAAGTGGTTTATTTTCTTGTGCTAATGGAATTAACAACTGGTCGAGATTTTCGATTCGGTATGTCATACTCTCGTCTGAACTCCACATTGGATGAGATGGAAGGCAATTGTACCAATGATTTTTGAATTTAGCGCAGAAGCTAATGCACCAAATGTGCTTTGTAAAACTGAGAAGAATCCAGATACTACGTATTAAGCGCATTTTGTTATTTGCTCTCGAATCTCTTAGTAAACTGTAGAAGTTTATAAATTTATGTTAGCTAAATCCAATGTTTTTATCTTTTTGTAAAAGTTAAAGGCAAATTATCTGTTATTTTGATCCAAAGATTGTATAATATGTAAAAACATTCCTAGACCAAGATGATAGCAAAATTTTTACTAGCGCGTTTTAAAGCATTCTATTGAAGATAAAAGTATGCTAAGTATTCCTATTTGCAACAACAGCTTCAGTTTTTTTATAGAAGCGGTAGCAAAGCTGTTAAGCAATATAATTTAATGGATGTACTAATTTTAGAAATATGTTCATGGTATGTACCATGTCCTGTTTATGGCTGGGCTAGAAAATTATTTAATCGGATTGAAAAAATTTAAAAATTATATTCAAATACCTTTTACTTGATTTGTTTTTGGTAATGACAATTTTTATTGTGGGACATTATCCGCTTTATTAAACTGGGAGATATTACTGTTTTACCATGTTTAATTTACAAAGTGCTACCTATTTTTAAATTATACTGTTAAAGTATGTAAATAATACGCTTTTAGCTAACAGGCCTCGTGCCTAAATAAGCATGTATACGAACGTAAGCACAAAATATAAAGTAGGTAAGTGATAATAAACAAAGTGCTCATAAATTGTAATTTGAATTTTATTTATTTCAACAAGTTTAATAATTAATTAATTAATCAACTAGAAAAAAATACACCTAAAGCAGATTTGACAGAAATTAAAAACAAATTTTAAAAAGATACTTAGATAAGTTGGTTAAGTAATATTGCACATAATTGAATTATTTTATTATGAGAGAACGTATTCATATGTAAAAGTTGACTTAGAATCTTATAGCCTGAATAGGAGATAGTACAATTCCATTTTATGTTGCCCTTACTAAATGACATATTATGTACAATTATGTTTGCATTTAGAAGTTAGTTGGGGTATTTTATTTTGCAATCAACCGTACAAACATTACTAATTACTTGTTATTGAACATTACAAATAAAACCTCAACAGTGCAAAACAAGCACCAAGACGTTATTTAATTAAAACCAATTTAAAAAATTTCACCACTAAACCTTGCATCATTTATTTAATATCTGCGCCGTAATAATTGAGAATATATTTGTTTAAAACTTTCAAAAATGAATCTTTGACACGAGAAGCGAAACATTAAAATGATGTTTACGTAGTTTTAAAACAGAGTAAGAATTATAATCCTGTCATCAACCATTGGCGTTTTACATGAACGACGTTGAATTGTTGCTGTTGTCAAATGCATACTTATATTAGTACGATACATGTAAATAAACAAGCAATACATTACACATGAACTTTACTACGTTTAATTTATCATTACTTAAATATTGTCACTGAATTACGTTTATACCATTGGACTACCTTAAAATTAAATACCCAATTGGCCGCACACTTTATTTGCTGAACACACCACACAACTACGCCGTAAAACACACCCAAAATCAATATTAAACTCAGGAAACTTGCATAGCCCATCACCGAAATTCCAAGCGGTGACCAAATGCCTAGTGCTTTTGGTGGTGTAAATCCATGAATCGGTGTCATTGTTGACACAGCTGCCATATTTTTGGCTTTTGGCGCACTTCTTAACCCTAGAAACTTTTCCTTAACACCCATTTGTTCTAATTGATGTACCGATGCTGCTATCCGATGTGACAAATAGCCCCAAACTCGAATGCTAAACAATAATGCAAATTTGGTATGTAACTCAGGATTTAATATTTTACAGTACTGATTGTTTTCCGTCATCCAAGTGTAGCCCTCCATTACTTTAGAAAGCTCCGGTCCAAACTGATAAAGATTTATAGTTGAGTAAAATAGTTTACTGTGTTGACCGATCCCCAAAGCCTTTCCAGACTAAAGTTTGTGTCGCCCATTTCGGGAACAATTGTAATTAACTTTTCAGATTCTTTGCTTCCTAAAACTTTATAAATAAAATCCAACAAATAGTCCGGAAGAAGAGAAATTATCAAAGAGACATATGTCCAATCTGTTTCTCTTAATCCTAATTTGTGTCCCATTGTAGCTAATTCTTTTAAAGAAGGAAATGAAGAAAATACTAAAGCTTCTGAAGAAATGTACCCTTGATATGTATACGAAGTAATCAAAAGCGGAATTGCTACCGAAACTGTTATTACGCGCAAATGCTTTTTAGAACATGGCACGCTTACAAGGTGCCAAAACAAATCTGCTGATTGAAAAGGACTGCCTTCTATACGAAACATAACTAGCCAAGTAATCACCAGACACAAGTACGTTGTCAAGGAAAGTATTGATATAAAAGGATACTCAATTTTTCTAGATTGATCTGTTGGGACACACGCAAGGAATTGAAACATACTTATATAATCGTCAATGAATACTACGCTTCTATCAGTTAATTGTGTAGTTGGAATTCCTCCAAGCATATTCTCTGATCCCATTAAGTTTGTAAACCACTTTAGCAATTTTTGCTTCCAGTCAGGAACTCCGTAACGATCTTCCACTATTGATATATTAGCTAAAACTTGCATGTTTGCGTATAAAAATATGTCAGCATTGGGACACTTTTGCGCAATTTTTAAAATGCTTTGTAGAATCAGGCGCTCGGTTTTGTATAATTTTAAACATACAACAGTTGGTTCCGGAGGATGAACAATTGGTAGCGTAGATCCAACAACTACACTGTTGGCGTAACCTTGGCCGTTTAACTTATTTGAAATATGCAGAACTTAATCACTAGTGAACTTTTGCGTTGTTTGTATTAAATGAAAGGTTCTATCTGGACAGAAGTAGCAGAACAGGACCAAACCTTGCGTACCAGCTTCAAAGAATATAAGATTTGCATTAAATGGCGATATGTCTGGCCACAAAAGTAATTTCGCAAAATACTGAGGTAGTGATGAACCTTTAGACAAGTAAATGAAAAATGGCACTTTAGTTGATGTACCATATCCTGAGTTTAATATCGCAGTGACTGTCTCAGGAAATGTTTCTGTCAGCAGAACAAACAGAATACAAAAACCGCCATAACGCTTGCCAGCAAAACGGAGGTAACCTTTGTTTAGAAAATCTGTTTCCCAATACTGATATGACAAAGAAAGTGCCAAACGTTTTGATTCATGTATCGTGTAAGTCTCAATACAAGGGTTCTTAGTTTGGTAGGGTATAGGAGCTGTTGCTACACTTTGAGGAATGCCGACACTTGAAGTGACAATGTTGATAAGGCATGAGGCATTTAGAATTACTGGTAAATTTACAATTGCTGTAGAGAAATCAACCAAATTTACTGCAATCACAAGAAATATACCAGCATGGAAACATTCCTCCATTTTTGAAGCTTGAGTTCCAACATCTACTACCATTGTAAGTTTTTATTTCAGGAAATTGTATGTATACGGCTAAATGGTAGAACTAAATAGTATTACCTTTATAAATTGTTGGACTGTTTAAGAAGGTTGGTTGTACAACACAGTGTAAGTATTTTCTGGTTTGCATTACAAACTTACATTTGCTAATTGGAAATATTATTGTCATAACCGGAGTTAAAATAAGCATAAAACTTTTACTATACTGGAGCAGAAGACCTGTAGTATATATAATCCTTAGTATGATGCAGGTAGTAATTAGTTTAATGAAAACTCGTTTATCACATCTAGGTTATATGACTATTTAGGCTATTTGCCACGTGTGGTCGATTTGACTATTTTCTGTTGAAATATTCACCTGATATTGTATTCGAGTACCGGAGAATCAACTGACATAAACAAGTTGTATATTTCAGATTACATCCAATTTGTCGTGTTTTTAGAAATATTTAATTGGCATTTGTCGGAAAAGATATTTGGTTTCCTATAGTTTTGGGCGTTTCGTCCGAAAACTTGAGAATTGTTATTACTCAGATGAAGTATGTGTCTATGTATTTTATTGTTTTCAAAATTTTAATGCTATTACAAATGTCATGCATATTGTATCAATTACACTTCTTTAAGATTCTGATGTAATTAGTGAACCACAAATTATACGAAATAAAGAGAATAACAGAGGTATGTTTTATGCCAGTTGTACAAAAACATGTATGCTGATTAGATTTAAAGCGATTAGGTTTTTATTTAGTGTACTTTATTGTATGCAACATGTTAAACTAAAAAGGGTGACTTTTTCAGGACTCAAGCTTTTGTCAACATGTCATTAGCATTGGTATATATATTCAAGCCATTAGTATTTAAAAATCGTCACTGAATTTCGTCTATACCATTTGACTAAGTTACTATATCTTATGAAATTTTCAGCACACTTTATTTTCTTAACACAACATAGAATTACGCAATACAAAATACCTAAAAGCATTATTAAACTAAGAATACCTGCATAACCCATAACGGAAATTCCAAGTGGGGACCAAATGCCTAGTGCCTTTGGTGGTGTGAATCCATGAATCGGTGTCATTTTTGCCACAGCTGCCATATTTCCAGCTTTGGGCGAAATTTTTAAACCTTGAAACTTTTCCTTAACACCCATTTGTTCTAATTGATGTACCGATGCTGCTATCCGATGTGACAAGTAGCCCCAAAATCGAATGCTAATCAATAAATTTATTTTGGTATGGGTCTTAAGATCCAATATTTTGCAGTACTGATTGTTTTCCGTCATCCAAGTGTAGCTCTCCATAACTTTAGAGAGCTCAGAACCAAACTGGAAAAGTGTTATAGTGGAATAAAATAGTTTACTGTGTTGACCAATCTCCCAAAGCCTTTCCAGAGTAAAGTTTGGTTTGCCTATTTCCGGAACCAATGTAATTAGCTCTTCAGGTTCTTTACTTCCAAATGCGTCGTAAATATACTCTTTGACATAGTATGGTATAAATGGAATAATCAACGATACGAATGTATAATCAGCTTCTCTTAATCCTAATTTGTGTTCCATCGTAGCCAATTGTTTTAAAGAAGGAAACGAAGAAAATACTAAAGCTTCTGAAGAAATATAACCTTGATAAGTATAGCAAACAAGTAAAGGTGGAATTGCTACGGAAGCTGAAACAATGCGCAAATGCTTCCTAGAAAATGGCACACTAACAAGTTGCCAAAACAAATCCGCTGATTGTGACAAGCTGCCTTCAATACGAATTATAACCAACCAAGTAATCACAAAACAAAACCAGGTTGTCCAACCAAAAATAGAAAGGAATGGATAGTCAATTTTGCTGGATTGATCTGCTGAAACGCATATAAGAAATTGACACAAAGTTTTATAATCATCCATAAAAACCACGCTTCTGTCAGTTAGTTGTGTAGTTGGAATAACTCCAAGCATATTTTCTGCTACCATTAAGCTTGTAAACCAACCTAACATTTGTTCCTTCCAGTCAGGAATCCCATAAAGATCTTTTACGACTGAAATATTAGCTAAAACTTGCATATTTGCGTATAGAAACATTTCAGCGTTGGGACAGCGTTGTGCAATTTTGAACAGGCTTTGTAAGTTCAGTCGCTCAGTCTTGTATAATCTGAAGCATTCCACAGTTTGCTCTGGAGCATGTGCAATGGTAGTACTGAGCCAATTACTACGGTGTTATCGTAACCTTGCCCATTTAACTTATAATTTAGTTTATGAAGAACTTGATTAAGTGTAAACTTGCTTTCACTTCTGATCAAATGAAAAGTTTTGTCTGGACAGAAGTAGCAGAACAGGATTAAATCTGGTGATTTTGATTCAAAAAATATAAGATTTGCACTAAATGGGATACTAAATGGGGATTCACTTGGTATTAAAAGTAAGTTTGCAAAATACCGAAGTACCGATGAGCCTTTATACAAGTAAATGAAAAATGGCACTGCAGATGATGTAGCATATCCTGAGTTTTGTATTGCAGTGACTGTCTCAGGGAACGTTTCTGTTAGCAGAACAAACACAATACAAAAACCGCCATAACGCTTGCCAGCAAAACGGAGATAACCTTTGCTGAGCAAATCTGTTTCCCAATATTGATGTGACAAGGAAAGCCCTAAACGTTTTGACTCATGAATTGTGTACGTTTCAATACAAGTTTCCTTATTTTGGCAAGACTGACAAGTTATTGTTACACTTGACGGAATATTGACACTTGAAGTAACAATGTTGATAAGGCAAGGGGCATTGAGAGATACTGGTATATTTACTATTCCGGTGCAAAAGCCAACTAGACCCACTGCAAACAGTACACATACACCAACTCGGAAACATTCATCCATTTTTTAATCGTTCATGAACCACCAATCCTATTTGTTATTTTAGGCTACTTGTGATGACAAATCGATGGCAACTTTTCAGGATGTGCTATAAGAAAAGCCACCTCTTACGATTTGTGCTATATGATTTTTTCACAAACTTCGATTTGTGCTATATGACTTTTTTCACAGACTTCAAATGATGCTATATGATTTTTTGGGGCAAAATGAACTTTTGGTACCAAAATGATCAGGAGATTTTGAAACATATTTTGGCACTATCAGTTCAAATTGCCCCAAAAAATCATATAGCATCATTTGAAGTCTGTGAAAAAAGTCATATAGCACAAATCGAAGTTTGTGAAAAAATCATATAGCACAAATCGTAAGAGGTGGCTTTTCTTATAGCACATCCTGAAAAGTTGCCATCGAAATAGGACTGATAAATATTATACACTTTAAAAAGTATTGAACTATTTTCTATAAGCTTGTATGTACAACATATTGCTAATTAGTTTTAGTAGCTTTGCACAAGCAACTTACATTAGTTAATTAGAAGTATTAACGTCATATGAGTCAAAGCTGGAGTTAATACCAGCATAAATGTTTGAGGAAAAGGTTTTGATCTATTGAAAAATCTGGTTTTAGCTATGTGATTTAAAACTTTTAATCCTAGAATGAAAAAAATCAAGTTCTTAGTTAGCACTGAGTTTTTTTCCATAGCTATATGAGTATTCTGGTTTTTATTTAAATAAATATAATTACTTATGCATTTTTATATTGGAAATATATAGTTGTGCTGTTGTACTTCTTAAATTTTATTGTACAAACACAACTTCACAACTTGCATTCAGTATACCCCAAAAACGAAGATTCGTTGTGAAATTCCTGAAAGTAGCAGTAGACACGGTTTATATCATTTCCAAACGACAATATTATGAAACCATTTGTGATGGAGTGTGCAATAGTCTGCAACTAGGTACTTTTTTGCATATATTTAATCTTCTAGTTCTAGTTACTAGTTCTACACCTTTAGTTCGCAACGTTGACATAAAGACACGGAGTTTTTCAAAATTTTCTTCATTATTCTTCCCTACAGAGTATTTCACAACAAATGGTGCATCTTCATCAGTGGATATGTCACTATGATTTTTTGCTCAAGCTATCACATCACCAATGCCATCTTTATCTTTTAATTGCACTAGTTCATTCCTATGTCTTTGCGTAAAATTGTTTTTTGCTTGCAAGGTTGTTTGAGCTTTTTAGGTCTGAATGTCATAAGAATGTGTGACGGAATTGTCACCCCACTTGCAAAAAACTCCAGCATAATCGCTTTCTGCTCTTCAGTCCATCAGAGAATGGAAGCGATTTGAAAATTATGTTGATCAGGAAGGAACTGCGTGTGCATAGGATTTTTTACTCAGAATTATCTTTCTTATTAGACTTGTGGTACCTGTATAGACGTTTCGAAAGAATACATTTCTAAGCATGTTTTTAGCAATGATGTCTTGCAAAATAAGTTAGATATTTCTCCAGAAGCAGCAACTTGAGGTCTATATACTAAAGGAGGTTCTGGTAGACCCACGAAATTATGTAAAGCATTATAAAAAGAACAACTAAAGTTTATACTGTATGCAAGTAGTGTTTGTATAATAAAATTTGAATTGTCAAATAGGACATCTATATGTTACTAATATAAAAATGCACAAGCGATCTAATTATTTAAATAAAAACCAGAATACTCATTTAGCTATAGAAAAAAACTCAGTGCTAACTGAGAACTTGGTTTTTTTCATTCTAGGATTAAACGTTTTAAATCCCATAGCTAAAACCACATTTTTCAATAGACGAGAAATTACATGCCTAAAGGCGTTTGTAGAGTTTATGCTTGTGCATGTGCTTTATGCTTGTGCTTTATGCATTTGCATTTATAGTTATAACTTATGAATGTGCCTTTGTGAATCTCGTGTGAATGTGCTTTATGAATGTGCATGTGGAGTTTATAGTTCCAAATGGAATGTGCCTCTACTTATGCCTGAGCTTGTGCTTTTGAATTTAGCATTTATAGTTAGGGATTGTGAATCTGATTATGCCGCGATTTATGAATGTGCCTGTGTGAATCATCAAGTTGAGATCAGCTGAACTTTTTCCAAAGGCACATTCACAAGCAAAAGCACATTCTAGTGTCCCAATTCCGGAAGTATAAATACTTATGAATTACTTTATGCTTTTTCTGAAAATCGAAAGCACATTCCAATGGGCATTCACAAAAGTGTATATAGTTAATGCTTTTGATCAAAAATAAATTCACAAGTACAGGCATAAAGCACATGCACAAGCATAAACTCTACAAACGCCTTAAATGTTTAGCATACTTGACCCGATACCCTGAAGTATATTTAAATTACCAATTCAGCAATTACTTTAATGAAAATTTGTTTACCACAAGCTTTTGATCTAATTTTGTCATTTGTTCTCGACTTATTTCAGTTTTTCTGGAAAGTGTCGCCTAATATTTCGCCTAAAAACTAAAAATAAACGTCAGTTCTTCGACTTTAGAAACGCAGTTAATCATCGGAAAATCTCTGGGTTTTTTTACGTAGAAGCTATGTAATTATAGCGTTTTTACTTAAATTATCTGGAGTACAGCCATATAAATGGGTTTTTGTTAGAGCTTACAAAAATCGAATTAAACTCGACGGACTTGAAATAAGGCCGTGAACATAGAAGCATTTGACATTTTTGTTGGAGTAACAATTTGCGCAAGTTGCATCATATCATATTGTGTACATGTTATGAGTTACGCAGTAAAACGATTTTCGTTCTTGTTACCTAGTAATAAAAGTTTTCTGTGCAAAACACATCATGAACGAGTGAGCAACAACTTGGTCAACTTTCTTCGTAAAGCCAACATACCCATTCTTGAAAACGTTTTTTTCAAACAAACTCAAGTTAAAATGTTATCATCAACCAGCAATCTATTCCAGCTGTATATAAGCAGAGTTTTTTAGACTCTCAGCACAATCCCGTGGCATGCTGCGTGTGTTGGCTGCTGACCTTGACTGCTCTGTAGCTCGCTAAAACTGATATATTACACATTCTACTTCTTTTTTAAGCCTTGAATTTTGCAAGTAATATCAATAATATAAATAATCTCCATTTTGTGACAGCCATGCATCCATTGGAATTGCTGAGCAGTGATGTAAGAATTAATTTTAAAAAAATATCAACGTGTTTGTAAAACAGTCTAGGTAGTAAAACTATTGACTAAATACTTTGTTTTCCTTTTTCTAACAGGACTGGAATAATATTTTTTGCCATTTACCCGTTGCCATGGATCGTTGGCACGCTGCCAACGCACATCCAGTATTTCTGGAAATTCTGAATACAGATAAGCAGCAATGGTCATCAGTAGTCATGGGAGTTGTATACTTTCATGTGTCGCACTACTTGACCAAAAACGATATATTAAAATTACGTATGATCAACAAAGCCACCAAACACACTATTGATAGTCTGCTAAAGGAAAAACAGATTTGCTGCTTCAGAACTCATTCAATTTGTGTGAATTTGGTTAACCTTGAAAACCCGGATATAAATGAAGATTTGTCTGTGGAAATTAATTCAGATAATAGCGACGACTCCAGTTCTACGTGCAGTTATGAATCTGACCACAGCACCGAATTTCACTATGTGGAAGAATTTTTTGTGGATAAGGATGATGACCACGGGTCAAATGTCCACTACATTCATTTTTCGGGCTCGGACAACCTTGATACATCGCTTCAATTTCTGAGATCATCAACATTTCTACAAGCTATTAATCTAACGGTTTCAGCGAATTTATGTAAAAAATCACACACTTTCTTTTCTGAGTTTGGGAGTCATATTGTACACCTGAAACTAACACAATATGTCAAAAATGCAAACAATTCTGACATGTACGCACTTTTGAAATCTCTCAGATATATCCTTGTCTGTGTTCCAAATCTTAAAAAGTTAAGCTTAGAAATTTCGAATGAGACGAAACCAAGGTCTAGAAACAACCACGGTCAGAACAGTTTGGCAAAACTTGTACACAGCTATTTTCAAGATAAAACGCTACCAGTGCTCCAGCAGCTAGAGAGTCTAAAATTAGCCACAAATAAGCATTTTCGATATTATTGTAATGAAGGCTTTGCCAAATTCACCTATCATATATTCAGCAACATTTTAAAAATTTATAACACACAGCTTTGCAGTTTAGACCTCTCGTGCTATGCAGTAGACAGGCCGAGATCGGTGATACCTACAAACATGATATGTTTGAAAAATTTGAAACTGCGAATTTCAAGCCGTGCAGAGTTTTTAGGATTTCAGGCGTTTAGCGCACCAATTGAGCATCTTGAAATATTAGTTGTAAGCAGCTTAAGTTCAAGAGAGTTTTTTAAAACTTTAAAAAAGTTCAAACATACACTAGTATATCTTTCTGTGTACTCTCATAATTGGGAGTTTGGATGGATTGACGAACTTCCAAATAGTGTTGATCTACCCTACTTGAAACATTTAAAGTTTGATGGAACCTGGTTTGGGAAAACAGAAAAGAATTTTCCCTTTCTAGAAAGTTTGAGCAATTTGCAAACATTTAAAATCAAATTGTGTGAGGTGTATCATGGGGAAGGAGACTTGGAGCCAACCTCCAGCGTATTAGAGTATACGCCATTAATTTCGAATATGGAGTTACCCAATTCTAATACAGTTTACAGCAACAGAATTTGGAAGAAACTTCCTTTTCTAGAGACCGTACAAGTTGTGCTTGAGGATAATTTTTGCAACAACTTGGAATGTAGGGGACTCAGACAAAGAACATTCTGCAGGAGTGACTATGAAAAGTTTTGAAGAGCAATGCACCAGGAAGAAAATTAAAGGAAATCAAATATAAAAGGTAATACGGGCAAAAATTCCATAAGTTCTTCAAAAGAAAAGTGAAAAATGTAAAAACGTATGTATACTCGTAGCAAATACCTATAATGTCAAAACATTTTTCATGTTTCATTGGTTCTCATCTTACCTAACATTTTCAATAAAATTAAAGCCTTTGTTAATTATGTAAGTTGGTCTTACATATATCTAAAAAATGCAATGCATTGCTTGTAAGTTTTTATTTATATGTGTGAGCTTGTCATGAATATATTTACAGGATGTATATCTAAATAAATCCAGTTTGCTACTTTACTTTTCTACTACGCACAATTTACTTGCATAATTTAATTTTCCTTCTAGATAAGACATCGATAAACGTTGAATAAGCTACTTTTCATGAAACACATCAACGTTAAAACTTCAAACCAATGCAGTCACACAAAAAAATTAGCTGCAACAACTAGTGAAAACGTCCATTAAAGAGTATTCACATAGTTTTACTTTCATATTCCTACTGAATCTAAACTAGGTATACCTAGAGCCTTATTTCCTCTAACTATAAAAACGGAAATGGTAACAATTTGCCCAAATCTACTTTTCAGACGGAAAAATTCATATTTACATTCATCATATTTCTTTCCAACAACTAAACCCATTATAAATCCGTCTCACATCATACACATACGCATATAATTACAATCCACAGAACAAAAACAGTTCCACCTGTTATAAGTTTGACAAGTAAAAACTTCTAATTTAAAAATGGAACATGTATCACAGTAACATGCATTGGGATTGACGTAAATCTTTAAGTATAACTAATATCTTTACATAAAACCGTTTCAGAACAGATGTAGGTATTTTAACTCGTTAAAACAAGTTATATGGCTTACAAGAAAATTCACTTAAATTTTATCATAGCTTAGCTGTAAAAATGCATTAGAGATTAACAAAGACACAAATCCACACAAAAGACAAAAACGGTTCAATGTCCAATATCGCTATCCAGCTATCTACGCACTCTACTTTGTGCATTGCAGTGTACCCAGAACAGTTACTTCCCCTTCCTTTCTGTTCTGTTCTGTAGCACGGCATTGAAGTCATGCTGGGCACACTAGCTTTCTAGAGAGCTTAGTTACGGTTTTCTTTGCTTTTTGGGCTATTTTTAAGGAAGTCTCGAGATACCTTCTGTTTTCCCTACCATACCAGCTATGTATTTTACAAAAATGAAGGCAAACTAGTAATTTTGTCGTGAAAACAAAACAAGTTCCTGGTAAATTTGTTAAGAAATTTGTTAAATTTGTTGGAAAATTTGTCAATTTGTAAGAAATTTAGTTAGAAATTTTGCCAAAATAATAGTTAAGTTAGTTAACTGGAAAAAATGGTGCGTTTAACTAACAGTCACGGTGACACGATCCAACTCCGCGTGTCCGCCTCTACAAGCCTTCTTCCCGAAGCTAAATTAATTAACGCCAAGTTAGCCAGTACTTGGTACGAGGTTCTGAGGACGGAGCTGAATTTACAGGTATTTTAACTAATTATTTAACTATTTTAAGGAATAATTAAGAGTTTTAAATAAGTTAATTGATTGGTTTAACAGTTGAAGCCTGAAGATAGCATCTATGCTTGTTCCATAACTTACAATCCAAAAGCACCGGATGACAAGGGGTGGATTGCGGATTTAAGTGAAACGGTAAGATTAATTAGTTTTATGATTAGTTTTTGTGCTTGATTGATTAATTAGTTGATTGGTTTTTAAAGGTGAGTGTGTACGTGAACAAGTTTGAAAGGAAGAAGAAATGTTACTGGGTTCGTCTTTGTAAGCTGACCAATGTGACCACTTCCTCTGTGACAAGGACACCGGGAACTTCAGGAGGTGGACCACAGATTGTAATAGCTACTCAGGGAAGTAGTGGACAAGTGACGAATGGAGGTGGTCATGGTCCAGCGGATTATTCTAGGCCGAGGTATGTTCACACGGGGAATGGAAATCAGCAGCAGAAATATGGCACAAGGTTGAAACGGCAGATGGAGGAGACCCGGAGGGAAGGAGGAACTTCCGGTGGACGAAGTGCGCAAATGAAGGCGATGAAAAGGGCAAGAGTTGAGGGGATGTCGAATGGAGGGAACCAGGTGACCAGGGAACGTCAACCGGGTCCTCCTCCAAAAAAGACAGTGAGTTTTAAAACGGTTCCTTCGGTGGTCAAGGTGGAGGAGACTGAAGAGGAGGAGACGGTGGAGGAGTTTTGGGATGAAAGTGAAGAGAACCACCGATTTTTGATTGAGGAGGAGAATGGCTTTGAGGAGGAAGAGGAGATGACAAGGCAACAGGAAGATGAACTTAATTGGCAGGAGGATGAGGAGGAGGAGACCAGAGTTGTGGAGGAAGAGGTGGTTGACGAGGGTCAGGAGGAGGATGACTTTGATGCGGCTAGTTTGTGCACGGCTGTGACTCAAGAGGAGATTGAGCTGAGGAGGGAGGGGATTCAGGTGGAAAACGCGAAGGATTATGCGATGACGGTTATGGGACGGTTTACTAATGCTTTTGTAAGTTGTTAAGTTATTTTAATTAATTATTTTGATTGAGAAGGTTTTGAATTGATTTGGATTTTTGGGGATTTTTGTAGATGTTAAGAGTAAGAAAGGAGATTGAAAAAAATAAGAAGAATAATCTGTGGGATAGAAACGTGAGCAGGTCACCACTGAGTTGTTATCTGCTTCAGGAGCTGTTTAAGGCGCAGAAATAAAGTTTTGTAAACGAATGATTAGTTGGAGGATTTAGAAGGTTAAAAATTTGTAGATTTTTAGAAGAAGTTGCTAAAAAATGATTTAAGAAGGTTGTTATTGAGCTAACTTTAATGATGAAAATGTTGAATTAATTTTAGATTTTTTTTTCAGAATTTTGTAAGTAGTTTAGTTTTAGGCTATAAATGGCTAATGTGTGATTAAACTAAACACACATGCCTTGTGCCACAAATGCTATTTACAGGTTGTGAGATTTTGTTAAAGGATTATAGCAATTTAGTTTTTTGTACATTTTATATTGATAATTTATGGAAAACATGTACCTAAGTGTACTTGTACTTCATTACATTTACAATTTTACAAGTGATTTTGTTATAAGTTATATAGTTCATTAAATGAAAACATGAGATGGTAAAAAAAGAGTGAATAATCTTTACTAAGAACCTTTGCTGCATTTGTAAGTTTTGCGAAAATTTGTACTTTGTGAAGTGAAGTTAATTAATAAAAAATTGTCAAACAAATAATTGTCCAGAGACATATTAAAAGAATTCGTCTTTCCAAGTCTTTGTACATTTTTCATGCTTATTTAAACCTCAAATTGGAATTAAAGTTGAATAATATGTACTTATACATAATTTTCACATCTCTTGCATTACTTTTTCCCTAATTAGAAATAAATCATATACTTTTCAACAGTTTCTTTCCTGTGTATGATTTATAATGAGGCATAAATCCACGACAGTATTAATAGCTTATATAACGACCATCCTATCCTGTTAGTTATTTATTGGCTGAATCTCATTCCACATTTGAAATCATTGTAAAGCTTTTCATTGAAGTAAAGAAGTATTCATTTTTAAATATAAATCGTTTTACTACAGCTGTGCAGTTAGGAAAATCATAAAGTATCTTTCTGTAACACGCTGACTTTAGGGATGAACTGGATGATAAAAAAATCATGTTAAAACGCTAGCAATTTAATTTACGAGTTTTAACAACTGGTGTTTTGTATGCTACTAAAACGAACTTTTTAAAAAATGCACTTGGTTTTGTAAGGATAAATACTATGGACTTTTCAACATAATGTGAGAGGTCAGAGTATTCATACATTCGAAAAATAAAAAATATCCAAGTTAAGCCCATTTACAAATAAACCCTAAGTTTCTGTAGCCGACTAGTTGTATAGTAATAAGTATGTTGTTACTACCTGAACGGTTACAGGTACTTTGGAATTAACATACCAATTTGTTTGTTGAGTGCATACACGGTTTTTTATTTTGTCTTTTGTTCTGCAAAATAATCCCCACAGGTAGAAAATATTATTCAAAGCTCATCACGTACACAAGTGGCTATTGTTATAATTTTATTTTTATTCTCTGGAACAGACTGAATATACAACGTAAACGTTTTCATACATAAGTGGATTTTTCGTGTAGTCATTTCAATTTTTGATTTGGTGTCAACAAGTCGCCTAACCTAAGGCAGCTAAAGAACTGAAATAAAAATCACAAAGTTAATAGTTGTGTAGTTATACATGCTGTAACTTGTAACGGTGCAAAAGTTCATTTGTAAGTTTTGTAAACTAAATTTGTCTGCATTTTCACTGTTTATAAAGTTCATTAAGAAGGTTTTATAAGAAAGCTATTTCAATCGCAATATTATATTGTTTGATTAATTGTGACGACCTTCCTGGCCTTAGAATTAATTTGGTAACATCCAGTGCCAACTTAGTAAACCAACATGTCTGAGCTTGAAAGCAGCAATGGAAGCAGTAGCAATGAAATGGAGGTAATTATTTGTGAAATCTAATGTTTTGTGATCTATTAGATACAGTTTTAAGATATTATGCTTTATAAATTAATTTTAAATGACTTTATTTGTTTCATTTTAACAAAAATAGGTAGTGACCATGTTCCACTGTCGACTCTGTCCTGGCAAAGAATTTACTGCTCCAGAACGAGACCTACATAGGCAGGAACACAGACGACAAGGACAGCTACATCGTGCAAGGTATATAAACTATAACAAATCGCTTATCACATCAGTTGTTTGGAATTTATGGTTGACATCAAAATAAAATTTATTATATTTTTTGTTGTTGCAGTGTGAATCAAGATGGGAGATCGGAAGTTACCCTCTTTGAGCGCGTATCAGATGAATCTAGAGGCGGAATAGGAAGTGGGAAGAAGCGTCCAGCCAATGGTCACGCCAGTGATTCTTCAAGTGGAAAAAAGCGAAAGATTAGGTCAACAAAGAAATATGATACACATATTGAACAAGCAAGCAGCAGCGGTGGCTAAAAACCACTTCAGACTCCGTAACAATACCAAAATGTTTATTAAAACTTGAATTTTATGTATATACATGTTTTATGTAAGTAGTTTAGTTTAAGGAATTTACAAGATATGAAATTACATGAATATAAATTTAATAATGTTACTTCCAAGTGTTTTGAATTTAAGAACAAAAATTTAATCATGACCACACCAAATGCTCACAAGATGATTTTAGTTTACACCTTAGAATGTTAAAATAAAATATTATGTTTTACACTAATACTCAACTTTTAAATACTTTATGTATGCATACTTGTTTGAAAAGTAACTTTTATGCTTGCCTGCACTATTTTCCCTTTCCTTTTGAATTGTTTGCTTTATCAAAGGTGTATGGAAATATAAGGGTTAAACGGCACATGGGTTTTTAGAGATTAGACATATTATTCATTTCTTGCATGGCAGATTCTAGATTCAAAACTGTAATGTCAAATTTACTGCTTTATGCATAAGCCATCATCAAATCCAATCAAGGTCAGCGTAATGAGCGCAACAGCAAGCTAAAACAAAAATTTGAATATATTTTATACCTATTAATCAAATACACGTTTTATTATTATATCAGAAAAAATAAAGTAGATATTGTACCTGAGCAAGAAATCCGTAGTTACACTTGTACACACCATTCCAAGCTATTCCAACTGGTTCATCCTGAAGCTCCAATATAAGCCTGTTAATTCTATTATTTGAGTAGTAACTGCAAAACTTAGTCCAGTTTCTCTCTTGAATTATCCAGTTTCTAAAGTTTCCAACCTGTTGAAGTTAATAACATATATTTAAAAATACCAAAATAGGCATCATGTAATATTTAGTACTTTAGCTACCTTCCGAAATCCTTCTGCAGATAAGACAGCCGCAATTATTGAAAGTACAGAGAATTGTAACGTTAAGGTTTGAAAAACAATAGCTGATACTATAGTCGAGTTTGTTGGTCTAATATGTGCAAGAAATATTCCTCTTAATGAGTTGTCCATAATCCAAACAAGGCTTGATTTCCCCCCAATACTATTCATCAAGTCGGACATGTGCGTTAATTGCTCATATTTCTTCATTATGGATTCTACACTACTATAGTAGCTGCCATTCCACTCCCACGTTTCTTCAATGTTCTTAATAAACATTTCAAAGTGCAAGGTTGCTAGCCAAATTGTCCATGGATACACCGTTTGTTGCAAACTCTCCATGGCAAAATTAACAATCCATAATCCCGTGGTTAGCCAGAAAGAAAATACTCCGAGTGCTATATTTTGTGGCGTGTATAGACTTTGGGTGCCATTCAGCGGTGAAAGGAAAAGCCGTTGTCTTGTGGAAATTATACGGCTTTCGAAAGCCAGTTTGGGATGTTCAAATTCTGCTGTCAGTGGATGCGAAAACACTGAGCCACCAATGCAAACTGATATACTAATAAAAGAACATACTTTGAAACATATGTCGGCATACAAGGCAATCTTTTTGAAACGCCATTTCCAGCTGCTATTTGTACGACTTTCCAATTTTGCGACAAAACCTGGTTCTTCTGTAAAATATTCGGTAGTCGCCTTGACAATTTTTAAAATTTTATGTGATTCTGTGCGTAATGTCCAAATAAATAAGACTACCCGGGTGAAGTTTAATGCAGAATAAAATGCCAAAAAATATAGTTTGGGTGAAAGGTGAGGAACCCTGCTCATTACAACAACATAGCTGAGTTGACGAAGAATGCACCATAAAATTGTTGGTATCCACGCCAAAGTAAAAGTTAGTATCTAGATAAGATTTTAAACATGAAATAAAATTTTTGTATGCTAAGTTGTACATGTTTTACAAAGTTATACCGTTTCACTTACAGCACGAGCTTTTGATTGTGCAAGAGTCTAGCAATTACCTGTGCCACCTCTTTTTATTTGAAAGGGAATTGCCCCAATCTGGTAACCTAGTTTTAAGCATAATGGTAACAGGTTAACGGCGCAGGACCTTTGAACTTTTGTTTTAATGCCAATGATATTTATTGTTATCATAATTGTAAAGAGAATTGCAAAAAAGAAAAGTGTTGGTTTAACGCAAGTAAAATTTCAAACGTATGGCATTCTTCAAGGCTGATGTCGATGTGCTATAAAACCTTGGAATTTTTGATTGGCTATTCGTATTTTCAAATTACCTAGGTGATTATTTTCCAAGATAGAGTGTAATTTGTTTGCCCACATTTCAGTTTAAGCACGTGTTTAAACAATATAGGATTTTAACTTAGATGATCCAGACAAATCATTAGACGCGCAAGCAATGTTGTTAAGCCCAAAAACTCATTATTTGTGTTATCATATAATTAATCCGGATGAACCATTTAAAGTTTGGCCATGAGTATATACAACATATGTGGTAAGCGAGATCTAAAAACATTTACACAATACATTACCATGCCTATTAATTAATATTAACCAAATGAAAAGTATTATCATGTAAAATATCAGTGGTATACTTGTTCATAATTAGCATTTTTGTATGTAGACAGGCTTAATTAAAACCCCTCATATTATCTATAACCATCTCACAGAAGAATCTCCAAGTTTTTATGCCAAACTATAAAAAATAAAATTATGTTAAAGGCTAAGAAACTATGATTCTCGGTAGTATTCACAATCAAAAGTAGTAGCAAAAATTTGAAACCAAATCAAAATTGAGATTTTATTTTGCTGCTGGATGGCAGAATGTATGTAGGTATGTGCGCATAAAACGTTTTAGTCTATTCTCGGTAATTATTATGAATTGTGAGATTTCAAGGAGTTGATATGTCACAAGTTGATATGCTGTGCAATGTCACCAGTTTTGATAGGCAGGTATCATAAAGAATGAACGCTTGATTAAAGTTCATAAAACGGAAACAAAAATGGTGATAATAACTAGATTAAAGTAAAAGTAAATTGATGATTACGACTCCACTTACAACGTTCAGATGCTAGTTGAAGAATAGAACATAAAGAACAGCTTAACTTGGTTGAAAGCATTGTATGTATCACAATAGGTCATAAGTAAGAATAAATGATACTAAAACAGGAGAATGTTATTTAATCTAGATATTTGTCATGTGTGCAAGTGTGTACCATTTAACATGTAAGAAGTGAGTTTTATTGCCGTAACTACCAGACACTCGCAGAAAAGCGCATAGAAAGGTCACAATTACCACAATACCAACTAAAAATGGTGTACAAACTTAAACTTTTGTCAGACGAAGCCGTGAAAATGGATAAACCTAAAATCAATAGGGTTTCTGGAGTCATTTCCAGCGCCTCCACAATACAGGAAGAGATGTTAAAAGTGTTTCAGGACTTACGTTTCATATACTTTTGCACGGTACAAAAATGAGTCAACGTGTAAACACATGTATAAAAATTCATTAGATTAAAATTTGATAATTTGGTTTTTATTATAATATTTTAAGACTTTAAAATAACAACTGATTAAACTGTAGATATCCCTTTCAAATTACCTTTTTGAGAGTTACTTTGATTTTTTGCCTCGCTTAGCGTCAAGTTGTACATCAAAGCAATAATGCACGAACTTTTTTGGAAAAGCAGCACACCTAGAACCTGATTGAATTTTCTATAGTCAAACGAAAGTCTCCAGAAAACCAGTCCGTTTAGAAAACATAGAATAATACTACACAAAGCCCATAGAAAAAGGGACGAGGTGGGCGATAAGCAATTCAAACCAGGTAAAAATGGTCGATCAAAAAGAGCCTGGTAAAAACAAAAATTATCAACAATAAGTGATATAACGCTGAGGATATAATAAATATGAAATGGTGAGTTTAATCCAAGTGCACACTCACAATTGCACTGCTGCCAGTAAACATAGCGTAAGAAATCTTGAGATGACACAAAAAATCTAATCCCAGCATAACAAACGTGAACCATAAAAAAACGTGCACGCCTAAAATATTTCAAAATTAAAACAAGAAATCAATGTTTATCGCAAGACCATAACAATTTGAAAGCGATACTATTACCTTGTTCAAAATTTTAGTCTTCTTGGAAGATTTTAAACTTGAAGTGCCTGCTAGCTGCAACATACTCAGCTTCAATGTCCTTAGTTGTTACCGTGAACACCAGGGCTAACAACACCGACACTGAAAAAATATAATAAAATTCGTTGTACTTTTTTAGCATTTTGAGAAGTTTGCTAATATAGAATATTTAGAGATTAATATCACAAAGTATGCTAACAACTACATATCTATTTAGCTTCATATGCTTTCTCATATTTAGAATTAATGAAAACGTATATGTAAAGCTAATAGCTGAGCTAAAAAACCTGATTAAAATACCAAACTCTTACTTTTTCTTTCAATACCTTGGACCGTAATAATCACCTTCACTACTTTGTTCCACAAAAAAGTTTAACTGCAAACAATTATTACAAGAAATTACGACATATATAAATCAGCAGCTCATGAAAATATCATTCAACAACTAATATTATTTAAAGCATTCTGTTTTTTATTATGAATTTATCTCATTCAATAAATACGTGTTTCCTTTTTGTATTCTTTAGTCGACAGATATACATAAAGTGGCTTTATATATATTGCTCTGCACGTTTATGGAAATAGCTGCCAATCAGTACGTTATGGCTCTATTCTCCGTAGTTGTAGATTGGGAAACTTCAAAGGCTAGAGAATCTCTGCAATGTTTCTACTAGCTTTGATAAGCTGGTTTCATAAAGAATAATTTGATAAACGCTTGATCAAGTTTTGTAAAAAGGAAAAATTCACGACGGAATTAAAGCAAAACAATATTCAGACGTTAGTAGAACAATAGAGCAAAAACAACAAGTAGGAGTGTTAAAGGCATTGTACCAGAATAGATAAAAAATAAGAATAAAGGATAGTAAAACAGTAAATTGTTATCTAGTCTAGACATTTATCACAGATGCAAATATGTACCGGTTAACACGTAAGACATCACTTTTATTGACGTCACTCCTAGACACACGCAGACTCCCAGACACTCACTCACAAGTGAGAAGCAGCTAGTAAGAAGTTCACTTATTGCAATACCAAGTAAAAATGGTGTGCAAACTTTTACAAGAGAAAGCTATGAAAACGGGTGAAAATAAAATAGAAAGTGCTTCACCAGTCACTCGAAGCGCCTTCACTAAACGGGAAGCAGAAGATCATGAGAATTCCAAGTGGTTCCAGGACTTAGGACTCAAAACTCCACATTTGGTATAACTAATATATATCTCTATATTTTATAACTTTTTCAGACAGACCTTATATTGTGCACAGCTTTGTATTCTCAAAATTTTAGATTTTTGTAGTGTGTTTGTCCTTAGTCTTCTTGATAGTGCTAACTTTAGGAGACCTTGGTGTGTCCTCTGGAGATGCTAGCAAGAATGTCTTCTTTATGAAATTTGAAATCATCACCGAAATTTCGAAGTTCGAACCTAGTAAGAATTCTTCCAAATTGTGACAAATATTTTTTATTTCTTGTTTTAACTTTAAAATGTTTTAGTCGATAACATTTTGTCATGGCTTACGATTGTGATGTTGGGATTGGATTTATTGGCTCATGCCAGGATTTGCTATATTATGCGTACAGGTAGCAACAATCCAAAGGTAAGTGTGGTACATATATTAAACTCAATTCTTGACCTATTATTCATTTAATGTTAATAAATATTGTTTTTACCAGGGCCTGTTTGATTACCCATTTTCATTTTGTTCTACCTGGTTTTCGTCGTCCTGGTTCCTTTTTCTGTGGTCCTTTAGCAGCATTGTTCTATGTTTTGTAAATGGATTGGTTCTCTGGAGATTTATGCATAAGTATGGCATATTATCTTGTAAAGTTCTAGTTGTGCTGCTTCAACAAATAACTTCATGCCTTTGGGTTTTGATATACATTATGCTAAACGAGATAAAAAAACGAAGTAACTCTTCAAATGGGAATTTGGCAGGAGTATCCACAGTTTGATCTGATGTTATTTCACAATTTTAAAATATCAGAATAAAGACGAAATTATCAAGTTTTAGCATTCTTATCACATTATGTGTTCATTAGTACTGTTAGTGTTATTATTATTACCAAAACTAATATGCATCAAGGCTACCCATAAAATAACAAAGTATAATCCAATGCATAGCACCCCGTGGACACGACGCAAAAAAGCTACACAAATATTGACTTCACATGCTTTCTCATTACTAGACTAGATTAAAACGCAAATGTAAAGTTAAAACCAGAGCTAGAGAACCTGAATAAAATACCTAATTCTTCCTTTTTCTTTCCATAACTTGGATTGTACAGCGCCCACAACAACAACGCCAACAATTATTACATGAAATTATGACATCAATAATTTAGCAGGTCATGAAAACATCACTTGAAAACCCATATTGTTTAAAACATCCTATGTTTTTTCATGCATTCACCTCCATCACTAAATACATGTTTGCTTCCTGCAATTGGTTTTACTCAAGGGCATAATTCAATTGACACGAGCCGATCAAATATAACTCAGCTAGCTATTCTAACTCATTAATGTAATATTTACTTGAAGGTCTTTGTTCATAAATTGTATAATCCTGGTCAAGGTTTCATGAATAATTAAAGTACTAACTTTTGCGTTTCAGCCACGCGCTTGAGTGACAATAACGTTCTATTATGCAATGTTTGTGCATAAAGCATTGTAATTTAACTGTTGATGGTGAATGTTATTGTAAGCTTTTGTGAATAAAAACGCATTAGAACAAAACTTGTTTTCACTTTTGTTTTGTTTGATCATTTAAGATCAAATTCAAAGAAAAGGTAATTCAACCTACTTAATTATGTGTTTTTATTCGTAAATTGTATAATCTTTGCCAAGGTTTCATGAATAATTAAATCATCGAATGTTTGTTTTCATTTCAGTGCAGTTTAGGAGTGACATCAATGTCTTTCTTGGAAACTTTTATTCACAAAACAGTGTAATTTAGCTGCCAGTAGTCAATACGGAATTTTCTTAAACTTTACCTAGCACATTCAAAACATTAGTCGATACGTCGATAGTGAGCAGTAAGAAGACACGTATTAAATCTGATCGCTTCAGTCATGATTTTAACCAGAAAATTTTTCGCCAGTCGTATCTTCATTGCTAAATTTCTACAATATACTAAAATTAACACCATTTAAGACCGCAGCTAACAATCGCATTGCTGTCAATACAACAATCGAATCTAGAATCCGATATCACTGCGTCATTTGTTTGCTCTTGGTAACCGTGCTTCTGCTTCAAACAATACATTACGTTTTAAAATACGGACAAGTTTCTCCGTTTGATACAATTTTCTCAGTTTGTTTTAGCGGAGATTTTTTTCTCATTGTTATAACTGCTCTAGCACAGTTTCATAATCGACACGATATTGTTCTTATGTACAACGCATTTGTCCAATTTAAAGAAATGTATGGCGTCAGAACTGCTCAGCCTATAAAGCTTACTATTTACGACTACAACGGGATTGAACGCAGACTCCTGTTTTATACTTGCATGGCTATCATCTCATTGCCAATATTTAACATAGGGGCATTGATACAACTGACATTGTTGCCTTGTTTACCAGCTCACATTTCTTATCATATTTTACCAAAATGTACCAGGTTGAAGGAGCTTCCAGTTACCTGGTTTGCAATTACTCTTATTTTCACACTGGGTTTTATTTATATGATAATGTTTGCGGTTGCAGCGGCCTTGTCAAAAGCTGTGGTATTCACAGCTTTGCACTGTTTGTGTCTTCTAAAGTACTTAGGTATCAGACCACAAAAATTGAAGCATTCTTCTCAAAATTATTCGAACAATTTCGAAATTGTACAGAGAAGTTCAAATACTAGTAAATGAGTTTAATAATAATCATCAACATGTACTTATATCAAGTGTAATTGTAATGTACCCAAATAATTTTATTTGTTGTTGTTACGTGCTTGTCAAGTTTTTTCGTCAAATGTTGTTACCAGTTACATTAATGTTTTTAATTGTATTTTGTGAAGTAGCATTATTCATTTATGAAATTGATGGAAATCTAAAAGCTAGAGTCTATGTGAAAAGTTTTAGTTTAAAGAAATATGCGCAGACAAATAAAGTGTTGCATGTTACTCCGTTAATAAGAAAGTGGATAACGTCATGGCGTCCAAATAGAATTAGGTTTGGTTCGGTAAACTTTTATAATGCTACAAGTCCACTAATATTGTTAGAGTTTCTGTTCTCACAAACTATGACGCTGTTGTTGATGAAATAAGTTAAAAGAAAATGTAGGACAGTTGAGTTCCAAAACCTGTAAATTGATATTGCATTTATTCTTATAATACATGTACTTTTTGACAATCCATTAAAAATAATAGAATGCAAAATGTTACCTTGCGTATTTGCGTCCATCCCGATTTTACTCTCTAATGCGACGTTGCACCTTGTTCAGCTACAGCACCCGGAAGGACATCAAGGAAAGTGCTGGCAGAAGCAACTTGCGTATTGGTCTGGCTGCTTAGATATGAGCTGTTCTTAGATGCAAGTGGTTCACATGCAAGGCTATTGTGACACCAACCCTATTAAAGATAAATTCATTTAGAAAAAAATTGATTTTTTATGGTTTTGTAGAGTATTTAGTATTACGTCGACAGTATTATAGTCAACGAGTTCCTGTATATCTGGATATGTCCGCTGTGAAGAGTTGAATTTACTAACTGAGATATGAAACGGTTTTCGTAAACGCTGAATGCCTATCTGCAGCCATTGGATCACCCCAATGCACAGTTCAGCGAGTGTATACACGAATCTCTCACTCATACGATATTCTAGTATGTTGTAGGGCTTGTTAATAGGAGTCGATTGATACCTCACTCGACCCCTCTTACTTAAAGTATGTGGAAGTTATACCCGGGTAAAGTTGACCTCCCGGGAATTTCGAAACTAAATTAGGGTTTCAAAATGTTATGTTTTTAACTAATTTAAAAACTATGCTAATAACATCCATAAAAAACTACAATTTCAAGAAAAAGAATTTTTTTAAAAACTCAAAAGGTTTGCGAGTTATTGCGATTTTTTGCTAAAAAATAACCGATTTTCGAATTCAAACCATTTGAAATCGGTGCACTTTCGGGTCGATTTGAAAGCGTTTGTTAGTACTTTATAATGTTCTAATTAGTTAAGTTTTGAAAAATTTGAAATATTTTTATATACTCAAGAGATATGTCGATTTCAAAATGCTACCCAGTTTGATGACGTCATCGGTCACCAGGGCTTGGTAGCCGATGTAGAAAACATAAATTTTTCATTTGAAATTGCACATAACTGACTCAATTTAAAAACTAAACTGTTTTATACTGTTAAACTTGTTTGGAAACACTATAATTTAGTTTATTTGTATAATTGCATTTGATTTCAAATGAAAAATTTATGTTTTCTACATAGGCTACCAAGCCCTGGTGACCGATGACGTCATCAAACTGGGTAGCATTTTGAAATCGACATATCTCTTGAGTATATAAAAATATTTCAAATTTTTCAAAACTTAACTAATTAGAACATTATAAAGTACTAACAAACGCTTTCAAATCGACCCGAAAGTGCACCGATTTCAAATGGTTTGAATTCGAAAATCGGTTATTTTTTTAGCGAAAAATCGCAATAACTCGCAAACCTTTTGAGTTTTAAAAAAAATTCTTTTTCTTGAAATTGTAGTTTTTTATGGATGTTATTAGCATAGTTTTTAAATTAGTTAAAAACATAACATTTTGAAACCCTAATTTAGTTTCGAAATTCCCGGGAGGTCAACTTTACCCGGGTATAACTTCCACATACTTTAAGTAAGAGGGGTCGAGTGAGGTATCAATCGACTCCTATTAACAAGCCCTACAACATACTAGACTATCGTATGAGTGAGAGATTCGTGTATACACTCGCTGAACTGTGCAATGGTTACCTGCTTCAATTTACTGATTTCCTGTTTTCTTGTTTGTTTTGCTTTCTTTTTATGACTATATAATTTAATATCTCAGCTAAAAGTAAAATCCAGGTGAATATACACAGAATAGAAATCAAAAGATATATTAGAAGCATATGTTTAAACTTCATATAATTTCCTGTTATTTTAACTTGGTCAGGTAAAGACTGCATATCGGTTACATTTAATTCAAATCGCTCAACATATGACGCCCAGTCGTTCCATTTATTCCTTACTCCTGCCTCCATGAAAGCTTTAAGCGTCTCTTGCACCCAAACTCGATTGACCGTGTGCGCGATTTGAAATTGATATCTATTGGTTAACGTTTCAGATAGCAAAAAACATTTTCGTGATCTACCATGTGATTTTTCCATTAGCATTTTGGCAATATAGAGTGCATCCACATCCAACCAACCCCCAAAATACACATAGGCATATTTTTTCGTGAGAAAGTTAGTAAGAGTTTTATCAGTGTACTCAGTGCTTGTGTTGTAGTATATACTGATATTTAGCATATTTGACAAATTTCTCATTTTAAATTCATTAAATTTATATTCCCAATGCTGTGGATCATAGTGATACGTCTCCGGCCACAAAAGTCTAAATCCATTTAGGACAAGGTCTTTTAGTGTTTTGTATGGTTTTTCGTGAACAAAACCGTCACGCGAGTGGTCACCTTATTTGTATAATACGGGTATATTGACATTCCTAGGAAGCTTACCAGGAATACAAATTTTATTCGTTTGTGAGCATTTGCTACTGAACAGCCCAAGAACTCTGCTAATAAGTCCAATCGTTTTATTTGGCAAAGTCGGTTCTTACATAGACGGTTGGTAAAAGTTGAAATGGCTACCAGCAAAATCACCAAAGAAACTGTTGTTGGTACTGACATGATTCCAAACCATAATTGCATGCTATCCGACAGTCTGTGCGTACTTTGGCCTATTTTGGAGCAATAAAGTACTGATTCACCTCCGTGCTTATAAAACAAAAGAGCAATTTTTAAACTAGCTAAGTCGCCAACTCTTTCGCCATACTCCGTGAAAGACATTGAAGGACTAATGTATTCACGTTTTTCAGAAATACGAAGTTCTCCTGAGTGTAAGTATTTGGATGTGAAGGTATGATACTTTAGTACTAAAATAGCAACCATTCGTCCACTGTTGCATGAAGATGAAAGCTGTGACAAGGTTTGGCAAACAACTGGTGTTGGTTTTGTGAGTGCAATCTGCCGCTGGTTTCCATTTAAAAAACTTTGTTTATGAAGAAGCAGCGGATTCAAGATCACTTTTTGTACTGAGTTTGGAATCATTTTCCAGAGTACGTTTCTGCCGCAGTAACCAGCACAGTAATATCTTGTTAATGTGACATTTGTTGACACAATTTGCACCAATAATTTTGTCGATGGCAAACCAGCGCCATTTGAGGGAAAAGCATTCTTTATCTTAGTCAATTTCCAATCATAAACGTATAAATAAACAGTAGAAGAACGAAGCGAAAACTGATAGAATGTGTCAAACACAAGGAAGGTAGATTCTTTGGTATACTTTTTTGTCAGTGGTGCCAAAATTACCACAAAAGGTTGAGTGTATCTAAATGCAAACTCAACTCCAATACGTTCATTGTATTTTCGACTAAATATCATGTAACGCAAATTTAGTATTTCAAAATTGCAAGTAGGTTTAAACGAATGAATAAATAACTGATGATTGTGCATGTAATGTGCAAGGGAGTTTACTAGACGCTTAGCAAACAACTGAAATTTGCTTGTTTCGCAAAAGTTTTTATTATTTGTTTCGCTGTTTATAAAAATTCCTTGACCCGGAGAGTTGCTAAAGAATATGGCAGCAAATAGTAGAAAATAAAGTTGGCAATACATTTTCAAAAAAGTTTTAATTCTACTGAATTTCCCTTAGCGTGCGTGTTGGCAAGTTAATGCGAAAAACTATTTATATAATTTCTACAGATAACTGGTCACAAGCTCCATTGAAATGCTAAACAGGCTATATTAAACTTAAAATCTATTATTACAAAAGCTAACTAGCTATTACTTTTAGTGTTTAGTACAGTTTGCACGGTAACGCTCAGGATATTTAAATAACATACACTAGAATAATTTCCTAAAGAGGCGTTAGTCTTAAGAGTAACGCTATTAGTAAACTAACGCTTTAAAAATAAACTAATTCACATTACATTTAAAAAACTTGCTGACATATAATATGCGCAATATTTTAAACTGGAGTGATATTAAAAATATCCAAAACTAGGTATGTTGCCCTCTTTTAAATTTGTACAAATGTTAGGTAGTTCCCAATTAATATGACAGCATTATATTAACAGGAGGCTAGCTGGGTTACGATATTAGCTTAATTAGTACAAGAGACTACCCAACTTTTTTCATTTGAGAACTATTGATTTTCTTATATAAAAATAGCTGCACGTGCAGTCTCTAAACTTTCCTGAGAATATTTTATGTTGCCTCGACAAGTTTATATATGAGTAGGAATTGATTTGTACCAAATTTTGCAGACTTCTTGCATTTGCAAACACCATGCTGAATATTTTAATAACTTCCGGAAGCAAAGCTGAGGTAGTTAATGCGATCACTATGTTTGTCTGTCTGTCGTGGACACGAAATCTTAGCAACTACTAGGCGGAATTGAACCAAATTTATCAGAACGATAGCATATGTTAATGGCATCTTTAATACATGTTTTCAGGTTTCTAGCTCAACATTTCAAAAAGTTGCAAAAATGGGTATTTTTAGGGCATTATAATTTGAGGTATATATTGCGATCCCTATGTTTGTCTGTCTGTCGTGGATACGAAATCTCAGCAACTACTAGGCGGAATTGAACCAAATTTGGCAGAACGATAGCATATGCTAATGGCATCTTTACACATACACATTTGGAACACATTTGGAATCCTTTGAAACACATTTGGAAGCCTTTGAAACACATTTGAATGCCTTTGAAAGCCTTTAAAACACATTTAGAAGCCTTTTAAACACATTTGCAAGGCTTTAAAACGCATTTGGAAGCCTTTGAAACAAATTAAAAACTCTTTAGGCTTCCCTGGTGCAACGTGGGTACTTCAATTTGCCAATTTGTCAGAGTATCAGCTGTTCTTCACAAAATTTCTTAAGTAGTTCTGATTGCAAATTTCATTTCGCGATTTTTAATTCTTCTCTGTGTGGCTTAAGAAGAGTAAAGTTATTCGCTTCCGAGTAACTCTGCACGCATTCAACATTTTTCGAGAATGGAACAGTAGCTTTGTGGAGAGCAAAATGTGTAACTTTCAAGACTTTGCCTAAAATATTGAAACACGCGGAGGTTTACTCTTGAAAACGGGGAGTGGAATAACATCTGATCTACACATTTTCAATTTTGTCAGCAATAATAAGCGTTTTACGATGGTAACGAGGAGAAGCCAACAGTATATGAATTTTAAGTTTTCAAGATTACATTTTATTTTAACTGTTTCAAACGCACGCACATTAACACAAAGTGCAAAGCGTGTGGGGGAGGTTTTGGTACGTCTAGCAACTTATCAGTGCAACTGCATTCCAATTTGAAGAAATACTCATTAACGGCAGGTGTTAAATTCGTTGGATTTTCTTCAAGCCAAGTAAGTTCAATCATTTAATAAAATACGCAAACGTCAATGCTTATCGCAACCGTTTATTATTTTTTAATGCGCGATCGTTAATACAGTTCCTAAACTAAGCAATGTTTTCTTAAATTCAAAGGTAAATATTTCTGTTCTTATCAGGTGGTGGTAATTGCATATAAAGGGGGCAATGGAGAAACGAAAACGACAGAGCTCTTCTGAAAGGAGAAGAAAGAAAGCAGAATATATGCGGTTAAAACGCCAGGACCACAAATTCAAAGAAAAGGAAAAGCAAGAAAACAAGAATGGCGAGAAGTAGAAGAAAATCAAAGCTTAGAGCGTGAACGCGATAAGGATTTTCGTGCTCAGTTAAGAAAAGATGAGGATTTTCGGAGATTTGAACGCGAAGGTGAAAAAGTTTCTCATGCGCTACTAAGAAAAGATGATCAGTACCGAGCACAGGAACGCGAAATTGATAAGGAACGTCACTCAAGTCGCCGTGAGGACATAACGGTACGAAGGTCGGAGCGAGTTAGGGATCGTCAAGCTAAAAAGACATCTCGCCAAAACTCTCCTGTGCGGGAAAGAGAGCAAACCAGAGACAGAAACGCACGTTCTTTGTGGAGGTCAGATCCGGCAAAAAAACGAAAAGAGTTTGACCAAATCGCAACTCAGCAGACAAAACGCAGAAACAAGGGAACTTGGGAAGCCGTTGAAGAAGAATTCCAGAAGGATATCCGTGTGACGCCAACTCAACCATGTTCATCTTTTGGATGCTTATACTTCAGTGACAATGTCACCTCCTTTACTAAAGAAAGGTTGATAGAAAAAGGGCTGGAGGCAGAGTTTCTGGATCAAGTCATTTGTGTACATCGTGATAATATTAGGCTGTGTGGAACTTGTAAAACTTACATTCTCAAAAGAAAAACACCACGATTGTGTTTATCAAACGGACTTGCGTTTCCCGAGCAGCCTCAAGAACTCAAGGTAACAGAAAAACCTTTTTAAAATCAATTAATGCATTAATACATTATTACAGTCATTTTACGATGTTTTTAGGAACTGACTGCGTTGGAGGAGAGACCACTAGCGCTTCGTATCGCATTTATGCATATTAAATCTGTTGGTTCAGAAAGGCAGCTAAAACTTAAGGGAAATATAATTAACGTTGAGAATGATCTTGACGAATGTGCAAAAGCGATTCCCAGAAGATTTGATGAAATGGCCACAGTACAGATTAAGTTCAGCAGGAGGCTTACGGATACCCGACCTGTTTGGTACGAAGTCATTAGGCCAGCGTACGTGGAACGGGCTAAAAAATTTCTTATGCAACAAGAACTGTACAAGGAGACTCAGGTGGAAAGCAGAAGCGACTTTGAAGGATTTGACGATGGTACATAATTAAACGAACGTACATTTTAAGTATTTCATGTATCATCATCACCCTTAATCACCATGGTTTTTTTTTTCTTTTTCAGACGCTAGATTAGAATTTATATGCCCTGATGTCCAAGAGAATCGCCCCGTGGATGGAAATATGGTGCCAGAAAACAATCAACCCGAATACCTGGAGCCGAACGAACGAACGAAGGTAATGACGAAGGTATCCAAATAAAAATGTTCGTACGTTATACAGAATAAAGATAACTTTCCACTTTTGTGCATAAAGGGGAATGGGAGGACGTCCAAGAAAACATCCCTGCAGAAGAAACCCTTTACTTCAACGAACTTGGAGCTGATAGAGTACATATTGCTCCGGGGGAAGGTAGATTTCCAATTCCGCTCTATGCTGACAAGTATGCTGAAGCAATGGCGCATCCTAAGATTTTCTGTTGCCAGAAACGAAAGATTCGTGACGGAGTGAAGTTAACTTACACTGATATTGCCAAATCCGAAACACTGAGGGAGGATCGCATATGTGCTGGTGCACAGAAAATTTTATATGCCATGAAAAAGTCCTTCAACGAAAAGATGAGACAATGCGTTCAAGTGTATTTACGTAAATGTCGAGGGACTGAAAAACGGCAAGACAAGTAAAGAACAAGGATTTCGTCAAAAATTTAATACGAAAGGATGAAGGGTATAAAATCTGGAAAAAACTGAGGTCGTCTCTTTCCTTCCTATTTCTCTGGAAAGAGCAAAGAAGTTATGTGCGTTCTTTATCACATTTTCAGCTGCCGAGACCAAGTGGAATGCGTTGTTGGTCTACTTACATAAATTATTAAATGGCGAGACGATATCCGAAAAGGAAGCCGAGAGGTTAAGCCATGAGACTAAAGCGAATTTAATTCGATCAGACCCTGTAACATGCATGCGCCATTTTGATCGACGCATACGAAAAGCTCATACCTTGCTTATGAAGAAAATTAATGATAAGCGCTAACAAATACATTTTCAATAAAAAGTTACTTTTATTAAAGCATTTTAAGTAATTCTTCAATGCACGTATATTTTAGGAGTTTTTTTCGTCGTATCGCTTGAACGATTTCTTCAGGAGAGTTGAATTCCAAATGCGAGGATCTCCACATTCCTATGGCCTCTATTGGATAGAAAATGCACCAGTTTATGCTGAGGAGGACCCCGCTTCTGAACAACGTTGTGTGGAATTTATTGACCAATTAATTAGTGTTAAAAAGCACAACGAGGAGGACTTGCAAGCTTTAATGAAAATGCAGACACACAAGCACAGTGATACCTGCAGAATGTTAAAAGGAAAACGTGGTTGCCGTTTTGGGTATCCTCTACCGCCTCTCTCTTCTACACGAATTCTACAGCCACTGCCAAAAGCATTTAGCAAAAGGGGTCGTGAACAATTGCTGGAGATTTATACAATGATTCAAGATGACCTTACCAAAAGGCTGAATAAGGACCCATCGGATAATCCAACTTTTGATGAGTATTTGAAAATCCTAGGAATTGACCATGCTGATTATATTTTAGGTAATGCACGAGCGTTGATTTAAGTCCTTTTGTTTCATGAATGTGGATTACTTGATATTTGTATTTTGTTTGACTCTGCAGCCACCCGAAGTTCCATAAAAGAGTTTCTGTATTCCACAAGCGGGAAGTTAATGAAGCATTTATTAATCGATACAACCTGAAGTTATTACAGCCCTGGCGTGCTAACATGGACATTCGGTTTGTCCTTAATACGTTTGCGTGTGCACGTTATTGTGTAGGATACATAATGAAGTCTGATGGAGGACTCTCCAAGTTAACGAAAGGTGCTAATAAATCAGCCTATACGAACGACGAAATTAAGGAAAAACTTAAGGCGTTTTCCAAGATATTACTGAACGGTACGGAGGGTTCTGCCCAAGAAGCCGCCGCATTTATTCTGGGATTAGCTAACACGTATTGCAGTAGACTGTCTGTGTACATCAACACCTCACTTCCAGAAGAACGAACTACAATATTTAAAAGTGAGAAAGAGCTGGAAAAGCTGGAAGATGATTCTGAAGACGTGTGCGAGAAAGGCCTATTGGATCAATATGTGAATAGGCCGGAAATATTTGAAGACATGTGCTGCACTGCGCAAATAGAGTGAAGAAGAAGGGCCAGTGTACGGAAGACCAGCAACTCGATGATGCTAGCTCGCGAGATGGGGAGTCAATACTGGATATATCCTTGGAAAATCCATTTGTCAATCAACGTTTTCCTCGGTACCCGCTTTTGGATGATTCTGGGTATATCCGTAAACGTTACCTTTCAAAAATTATTCGCTTCTGAAATTATGGAAGGAAGTCTGACCCGAAGAATTATTGGCGTGAACAATTAATGCTTTTTGTTCCGTGGAGGAACGAAGAAAAAGGGTTGCTTATTATTGACGCAATAGTTTGGGAAACTTTTTAAACTGGAAATTGATGAAAACGGGCGTGCGTACTATAGCGACAGAAGACTGGGAGATGAAGAAATACAAGCTTTCGTGAATGAAGCCGAAAATGAAGAAGACGAGTATGAATCTGGGGACTACAACTCAATATGGGAAGAGGATAACGAGTTTTTAGCAGCAGAAATGGTAGAAGTTGGGATGCAACAACCGAAGGAGCCTACAATTAAAATTCAGAAGTTTTTACCGCCCACCATGAATCCTGATGAAGAATATTTGAATCTCATGCGAGGACTAAATGTTAAGCAGCGAAAATTTGTCTTGGACATTTTGCATCGTTTGAAGACTTCGAATGAGCAGTTTTGCACGTTTCTTAGTGGCGAAGCAGGTGTTGGGAAAAGTCATGCAAAAGTTTCCTTCGATATTTTAATGCTCTGCCGAACTGTGACCCTTCGGAACCCATTGTCTTGGTATTGGCGTTTACAGGAAAAGCTGCAGACAACGTGCTCGGAATGACAATACATCATGCCCTCCGACTTTTGCCACTCCAAACATACATGAAAAGCTGCCTGATCTTGATGCAAGTTCCCTAAACTTCTTGAGGAAAAAACTACATGGATTGAAGCTACTGATCATAGACGAAATTTCTATGGTGAGCGTTCGAATGCTTTTTGTCATTGATCAACGACTCCGCCAGATTTTTGGACGACAAACCATTTGGAGGAATCCCAATAGGATACGCTTTTGAATATCCATCTTACCTTCCAAATGGAAATTTAATTTACAACTACTTGTGGAAAGACAATTTTACTTTTTTTGAGCTCACTCAAATTATGCGTCAGGCGGGAGACTCCGTCTGAATTCTGAAAGAATTCTGCAGTGCCTTGAACAACATGTCCGAAGGAGTAATGACAAGCTGATGTTAAACTGATAAAGTCAAGGGAGATTTCTTCTGACTTGCAACCCCCAATGGACGCTCTTTGGCTGTTTAAAACTAATGCGGAATGCGCTGAATACAACGCAAAGAAACATGCAGCTTTACCAGGGAAAGGAGCAAACTCTGTAGCTGTTGACCGTGTGCAAGGTAACGATCGATCGTTTTCATGTTGACTTTCTGACCGATTCTAAGATTTTATAAGCAACTGTAAAATAAAATATAATTTATACATAAATGTTCGTTCGTTTAGGAAATGGCAAGGAGGACGATAAGCAGTCTCTTTTGGAAGCTGCCAAGAGCTGGGATGTATCGGAATGTGCTGGTCTGAGATACTCGACATTTCCCAAAGTAGGAGGAGAATATTTTATTTTAACAAATATCGATGTTTCTGACGGACTTTTTAACGGATCTACTGGAACTTTGAAAGCTATCGAGTATTCTGCTGACGACGAACAGAAACCTGTGAGGATTTGGATGGATTTTAAAAATCCGCTTATTGGAGCAAATAAGAAAAAATCGGCTAGGAATCTGATTCACCAGAGGATGCAGGTTAATCCTGATTACAGTAAATGGGTTCCGATTGAGAGAATCAAGTAGATTCTTACTAAGTCTTTTCTGTATGCTCGATTGCAAGTTGTGCGTTCTCAAATTCCTTTGGTTGCCTGTAATGGGATGACTGTAGCCAAGTGTCAAGGTTCCACACTGGATTGCGTTGTAGTTTCAACTCGAGGCACAGGAATTCGAAAACTGAATCGTCAAGAAATTTATGTTGCGTGCAGTAGAGCCACGAGCATAAATGGTCTGTACATTGATGAAGTGTTCAAACCTCCTTAGCAACCGGAACCGAATGATATTGTAACTACTGAGCTTGAACGTCTCGCTGTTAAACAATATCCATTTAAGCGGAGACTATTGCAAGAAATCTCTAACTCATTTCACAAAGTACATGTTCATAATGTACAAAACCTGCGTAGTCACCTTGTGGACGCAGTCTCAGACCACACCGCGTCACATCATGGGACATTATAGCTTTCATTGAACCACATTTGCTGGAAACGGATAACTTCAGCTTTAATGGGTATATTGTTATCCATCGCACAAACTGCAGAGGACTCAGACGTAAACGCAGATTAATTTTAAGAAACTCCGAAGGAGCTGTGGTTTTACTTAAAGGTGCGTACATTTAATACAACTGTTACAAAAGAATTCTCAAGTGATGGCCATTGCATTTTCGTTCCTTTTTATTTTGGAGGTTTGACATTTGTTCTCATGTACAAATCGCCTAAATTCTCAAAAAATAACTTCAAACAAACGCTCGTACGTGTGACGGTAGACAAATCGAATGCTGTATTTATCGGAGACATTAACATCGATTTGAAAGGGGAGAACGTGGATATCATCAAGTTGTTTGAAAATAGGGGATTCCACTCACAACTCAATTTACAAGAACGTTCCACTAACTACAACACCCACATTGATGTTTGCTTTTCAGACCGATCTGATGTGATGAGCTGGATCTTACCATAGCTACCACAAACCAATATAAGTTATCTGGCCTAAAATGTAAATTGAAATTTTCTGTAATCGGATAGAAGAAACGTTAGACGTAGTTAATTTAGTTGAAATTTATTTGTCGTATGTTTGAAAATTGTAGATGTCGTGAACCAATTTTGTAGGCTACCGTAGAGTTCAAGGGGTTGTAAAGAAATTGCAACAATGAGTTTATTTCCTTTAATAAAATTGTAATTTTGCACAGATTTTATATTGGTCTTGTATATTTTGTATGCATTTATATAACGTTTTTTGGCATTTTTGTAAGGTTTTTCGACATTTTTGTAACTGGCGTTTTTGAAACGTTTTCTGGGCTCCTTTGAATCCTTTTCTGGGCATTTTTGAAACGTTTTCTGGGCATTTTTGAAACGTTTTCTGGGGAGTTTTGAAACGTTTTCTGGGCTCCTTTGAATCCTTTTCTGGGCATTTTTGAAACGTTTTCTGGGCATTTTTGAAACGTTTTCTGGGGAGTTTTGAAACGTTTTCTGGGCTCCTTTGAATCCTTTTCTGGGCATTTTTGAAACGTTTTCTGGGCATTTTTGAAACGTTTTCTGGGGAGTTTTGAAACGTTTTTTGGGCATCATTTTTCATATAATTCAGCACGTTGCTTCCGGTAGTTACTCATTTACGAAGGTTCTTGTTATATTTTGAACATGTTTATCTATCATATATATTTTTGTAGTGTAGAAAGCTGAATGTTGACCTTAAATATTAGTGGAATAAAATTGTTCTTATTTATATGATGGACCTTACCTGTACATGTACTGACTCTATTAAACTTTTTAAGCATTCTTTAAAGCGTTTCAAATGCATCTTGGAATTATATTGTGTTTATTTTTTTGTTCCTGAACCCATACATGAGCAAAAAGTCGTTCATTGGCACAGTTACTATGTTATTTTCCCCCGGGGGCACAGGTGGAATAAGCCCTTTTACCCCGCAAAGATTGCTCTCCAGCACGGGGTAATGTGAGATTGTAAAGAATCCACATTTAGTGACCATACAGCGCCATTTTACAGCTAAATATGCTATGAGGCTAAAGTTTGGTCATACAATTTTTCCGAAATATATTGCCAGAAATAGGCGTGAGCTTGATTCTTCGGTGTCCTGGAGAGATAACTAAGAAAGGTCACTGAAGGTCTGGAAGGCATCTCCAAGGTGCTTGTTGCCACCTGTGCCAATGAACGACTTTTTACACATGTATGCCTGAACCCAAAAACAATATAGTACATGTGTAAATATAATAGCAAGCACAACTCCTGTCTTCTACTAATTTTTGGTACGTTCACCTTATTTTACCACTGTTCAGTAAATCTGTGCTCTTACACCGTCAACCGTATGGCATTTTAGATAATAAATAAACAATGCATGAGTTAAAGTCGGAAAATCCGCTTCTACCTTCGATAGATATAAGAAGGTTCGTGGAATTAATAAGAGACATTGTATGATTAATTTTGACATATATGCTACACAAAATGCTTAAAAACTACAAAACAGAAGCTTCAAACGTTTTTCAGTAAAAAGCTTGTATTTGGAGTTAGAATGCAAAAAATGAATTAAACTTAAGTACTTATGTTTAACATGTGTATAAATTTCTTCTATACTAACAAGCCCAAGTAGTTGACAAGAAACAAAGTATGTTGCCATAATGTGGTGAACAATACATGCATACAATGTATGAACATCTGTAGTTCGACTATTGCATGAATGGATAGCTTATTTGTAAATGTAAATGAACGGGATGTTTATGTACAAATTATATATCCCTTGTAAAAGTTATGCATCCCTAAACGAATCCGGTATGATATGAGAAGCAGGAAAAGCATTGCGATCTCAAATAAGCTGTCTATTTTGTGCAAACATAAGCAGGTTAAAAATGGTTTCCTTTTGAAGTACCTGTGTTTGATATTTTACAAAAAAAATATTTACTATCATGCGAATCCACTGTGTGTTTAAAAATAACCCTGCTCAAAGTAAGGTTACATTGTATTTATTGTTGCTGACCATTGGAGACACTGCTGTAGGGTGTAGGGTGCTGTAGAATAGAACGCATGGTGTGAGACACAATAAAATGTAATATTTATAATGGGATTCAGTGTAGAAATTGAAGTCATCCTTTACATTAAAGTGTTGCAATCAGATTTAGTTATTTTACAGATTTTCAGGGTGCAGTCTGCCGCTGTTATAATAGCCCTATTTATATTCCATTATAAAAAGATTCATTTGCACACCTTTACAAATATCAACTACGCAAATTCCGCCTAATATTGCACATTAAATTAACGTAAGTTGAAGTGTTAAAGTAAGCTCAAATCAAATGTGTACAACAGTTATTAATGTACATGTACTTGATTTATGTTTTTAATTAATGCTTCATTAAGAATTGTTTGTGTACACAGCTTTTTCAAAACACGTAACTTGAACATCGGAGGATAAATCTCCAGGACTTTTCTAAGACAATGCCTGCAGAAGAATACACATGGGGACACTATGTAGTATGTGTTTAAATTACAACCTAGGTATTGTTTTTTTTCAGAAATATTATTGTATAGTTTTAGTTTATTCTGATTTATCGTGCTAACAGGAGTCATACCGTTGTCGGCTTTGTCCTAATGAGGAATTTCTGGCAAATGAATTGGAATTGCACAGAGGTGGACACGTGTTTGAGATGAAAAAAGTCAGACATAATAGGTATGTTTAAGTTGCTAACTAACTAATCTAACTAAGCTGACATTTCATACGACGACTTTAAGAATAATATTTTTGATCACAGGAAATTACAACTTCCCAAAGTATCTCTGTTTGAGCCAATACTATCTGACATGGACACATGTAATGCCGCTTACTCTAGATGTTTTCAACGTATGCTAGATACCAAAAAGTATCAAAGGCGACAAAGGGCATTACGCCAATCATCAATGTATCATACAACGATTAAATTCAAATAAAACTTTGGGACCAAGTATGACGCTTATTTTTTTTTGTAATTTTATTGTTTACAAGATTCTGTCTACTTTAACGAGCAGAATAATTACTAAAATACACAATTTGTGTTGAAATTGTAATTAGTAAATGCTTATGTGCCACAATAAGTCTTACGTTCTGTATAATCCAAAAATGCGCATAATTGTGTGATGTTTGAAATCAGGGCGTTAAATGTGGCAATCGTAAAGAATTTCAGTATTGTCAGTAATTATTCAAAGTCGGTAATACTTTATTGACACGACTTTTTTACTATTTTATAATCAACGATTACAATACTTATTACAAACACGTGTATTTATTTTAGCTAGAGGTTATAAATAATTAAATTTTAACCATTATGCAAATATTTAATCAAAAAGTTCTAATTGTTTATTTACCACTACAAACAAGCCACCTTTCAGTGAGAGCCAGTCTAGTGTTTTGGTGCCAGTATGCTTGAGTTTTAATAGTCATGGAAAACGTTTGTAGAATATTTTCATTTTGTACCCTTTTGATTTCTATAAACGACAATTTGGAACCTAAGTTTACCTTCCTTGAAAAGAAATTTGGGTGCACAAATCCGGTAGTTTTTACAAAGTCTCAAAGAAATGTTACACCATCATCTACTTGGTATAAGATATGGAACTTGTGGAACCAATCAAACTTTCTGGACTACTCTTCAATATATCCAACTGTATTTAGCAATTCAAGACTGCAGGAAGTTTGCACAGTCCACTTTCCTACTGCTAATATAACCCATACAAACAATACTGCAGTAATTAGCAACTACTGTCTCACAGAAAACGATCGTCATAAGCGCTTTGGATACACTTACCATCCAGACTTTCTCGTGATAAGTTTGGCTGGTAGTTACATGTCAGGAAAACCAATAAGTTTTCAAAGTTCGAATTCTCCACTTCAGTCAAAAGTTTTTCTTTTGGAAATAGACTCAGATCGCGTTTATGTTCCATGCATATTCTGTAATGGCATCAAACACAGAGAAATCGTATTCATTCAATCTTTGGACGAACTTACACAAATCTGGAATGAATGGAACTACGTGGTATTAAAGTCCCGTGGATTGCCTATTTCATCAGATTGCTTTTTTGCAGACACGCCAGGTTCTGACTCATCTATTAACACTTGCGCCAAACGTATAATTAGTTGGGCTATAAATTGCTCTTTACCAGCATGTGCTGAAACCATGAAAGATATAGGATACAGCTTGTACAATCCCGGAGTCAATGTTAAAGTAATACCTTCTTTTGGCATAGCATTTTACGGTCTAAAACATTCTGTATTTTCTCAAAAGTCGGCAAACAAATGGGGAGATTTTGACGTACAAGCATTAGTCCTGCCTTTTTCGTTGGTTGGATGGATATCAATTTTGCTATTTGGCTTAGCAACTGGAATTGCTTTAAGGCTAACAGGGTTTTCAAAATCTCCTCAGTTCTGGATTCTAGCAACGCTATTGGAACAAGATGGGGACGGTTGTGCTAGAATCAGCAAAAAGAACTGCGCACTTGTAATCTTTTGGATTTTTGGAGCACTACTTTTACGAAATTCATATACATCAACACTGTGCACCTTTATGACAGTTGAAAATCGCCCAAGCAATATGCCGCAGTCAGTACATGATTTAATTTGGTATCGTGATGATATAGAGATGGTTGGTGATTCTAACGCTGAGGCTGTTATTGAATCGGTAGTGTTCTCATACTTACAGTCAGACGAGACGGACAATAAAGCAAAAACAAGAAAGTTGTTGCAAAAATTAAGTGGCAAGCTATGGAGCGCTTCAGATTCCACATTTTTGTCACTACATGACTCGGACGGTACGAATAAAATGTATAAAAAATGCTATAAATTTCAATTCAACGAAGACAACGACGAATCCTTTGTGCTATCCAAACTTTGCTTTAATCCTAAACAGTTTGCATTTTTGGTTTATCCAGCATTGGCTGAGTGGACGTTTCTAAAACCTGCAGTGTTAACTTCTAGAAAATACCACATTTTTGAAACCAACGATCCAGCCATATTTCCTCAATTATGGCACTGGTATTCAAGAATAAACAGTATGTTTCTAGAAAGAATTTTGACGACATTGGCAACGGTAATCGAATCAGGAATTTTTCAAATACAAAGCTACCATGCAAATATATTTTACGCTGCAGATTATGTAACCAGCAACGTAAATAAACCTATATACAAAAACACTAACAAACTACTACTGAAGAAAAATCTTTTGCTGTGGATGCGGCTAAAATGCAATGAATATTTATCAGAGGAGTGCTCATATATCGGATCGGTCAAACGGGATGCCTTGGTTGAGGTTTACGATTTAAAGGTTTTGTGGTCTCTGTACGCCTTGCTGGATTGTTTGGCTTTTTGTATCTTTATTTGTGAAGTTTTGAGACAAAAGTCGCTACAAAGAAAATAAATGTTCAATACATAAGTTACATATATTAATATCATATAGAATGTGCATAATAGGTTCAAAACACTGATACCCACTTTAAACTATAAGCTAAACTATAAATTACAGATATATATAAAAATAAATTTAGTTACAAAAAATGTTAAAAATATAAACTATTTAAAATACTTTGTTGTTTTAAAATGTAACTTCTTGTCTGGATATTAAAACCGCGTTTGAAGTTTGTTCAGATAATCCTCCGAAAAATCGCAACTTTAACTGAGGGTCCATTTTAATTATACCACTTGGCATTAACGCTAATGGTCTCAATCCATTTAGCACTCGTTTTATATAAAATACGCACCCTTGTAGCCTGGATTCTCTAACCCAGTTATCTTTGGTAAGCTTGCTTGTAATAAATAGATAGCATCCAATTTTAAAACAAAGAATTGTGAAACCGCCAACTAGAAATGAAACGGTTGCTGTTGAAGCAGCGGCTACTAGGTGACCTTTCCAAATTCCAAAAAATATTAGGCAGGCCATCAAGTCCATAGCTAGGAACACTACAGCTAAAGCCTTGCCAACAATGGCATTGGCAGAAATAGAAACAACATTGAAACAAATCCAAATACATCTGTAGTAGTGAATAGTCTTTAGAGTAACTTTATGCTTTTGGACACTAGCCATTATATTGAACAAAGATGCGGCCATTCCAACAGTTAACAAAATACATGTTCTGGCATTGAGTAGGAATAATTGCAGGCAAATCTGCATATGTAAGTGACGAAACAAAGCAAAAATTATTGAATCTAACAACCATTTTTGTCCAATCACTTTGACAGTTAAATATAAAGGATCCCACTCAAACGTTACAATAAATAAGGAGAAACTTATTGCCACTAATGGATAAAGTCCAGCAAGACCCAGAAATATAAAGCCATACCAATCTGGATTTCTTCGAAATATCTGCCACTCCCGAAGTAAAAATGTAGACATAGATGTAAAATCAAACTTGCGTAAAAGTATTCGAATAGATTTAGGATATTTCAGATAAATAGAACGTTGCCTGTCATGAGAGTATAGCCAACTTGTAACAAATATCCAATCGGAAGCGTTATAAAACATAAGATAATCTACGCACAAGGATGTTCCCAGAGCTAGTGAAAATACCGAAGTGCATGTTAGCTGTACAATGTTGTCTACCACAGAAAAGCTATTGAAAATATAGAGGTCAGCGCAAAGAAGAAAACTTATAGTCATTGTATTCAGTCCTGTGCAGAAGCAGTAGTACGGCCACAAAATGTTAAAGTTTAAGTCATTTATTCGCCAATGTAATCGACTGGAATTCCAAAATACAAAATAATGGGGAAACGTAAAGTTTGTAATCAACTGATTTAAGTAAAACGCATATGTGGACAGTCGTGAGGGCATTTTGCAAAAATGTGTGTCTTGAGAGGTTCCCGTTTCAACTACTAACATGTTGTTAAATTAGGTAAGTTCATTTATTCAAGGTAATATTTCTTGCAAGTTTTCCCCAGTGTTTATTAACCGCTTTGCAAACAAAAATGGTTAACTAAATGATATCGGGTATGTTTTGGCTGCAATTAGCTAAAAGCTACAATTTCACTAACAGCTTATATCCGTTTAACAAATTGACCGACTGGTTTTTCGAAAACATGATATGAAAAAGTTTTTGTAATGCTCAATAAATTTTAAATTGCTTAGTTGGCTTTCAATTACTTTCAGTCCATATCAGTTAATTGTCCGATTCTAAAAGGCCAATAGTAATTTAGGTTAATAATGCATTCGAAAACGTAAGATAATAACTTAAGTAGTCCAATTCTCAAATTTGGCTACCTACGAAATTGTTTAATTTGTTGATATGCTTTTAGGATACACTGCTTTTTCCGTAGCTTATAAGTGTTTCCTTATGCTATTAAATTCCGAGGTGTATCCTAATATAACAGGTATCCATTTGACTAATGCAACCCTATTATTTCAAAATAAAGGGCTCCTCGTAAATTTGGAGACGTTTTTGAAGTTGTGAAATTTCGGAACAGTTGAGCTTTATTGAAGCACAATATTTTATAATTTTAAGTACACAAAATAGTTAACAAAATTCACATAAATTAAAATCCACTGATGCCGTTGTATCCAGTGGGGGAAAATTCTTGTTCGGCTTATGCTATAAGCTCATATCCCAATCATTCTTCCACTTTGGTGGTGATATTTTCCAAGTGATACAGAATTTTTGGAGTAAACTGGATGGGTTTTGTCGATTGAACTATCCCGCCTTACATAAATGCAAAATGTAACCCTTTAATAGGTGGATGTTACAAATTCTGCATTCTAGGAGCTCATGATATTGCATAAAGGAAGTGGCACTCTCATCCACCGGAACTCTGTTGGTATTGAATACGGATTCTTTTTTATGCAGCAATTTATGTAAGCAGTAGTATGTAATGAATCTTATCATTATGTAATGCTACATTTTGTATATAATGAAAGAATTATCGTATGACATCAAAGTTTTTATGGTACTTCAACTTGTTCATCTGTACAGAAGAATTTGTTTCTGTTATAAGGCATGCTCATATCAAATAAAGGTACTTTGAATATAAAGTTAATTTTGAATGCAGTAAGTGCCAAATTGCTTCCTGCAAAATATCAAACGGTCAATTTGTCCTAGGTGTCAATTGCAGCAATTAAGGCTTGTTTATTTCAGGTACATTTTTGTAGAAAACAAATATTTTAAAAACTTTGTATACTAAATTATTTGCCTTTATATTTTTTCAACTTTATTTTGGTATTGTATGTCTTAACTTGTTACATTCAACGCCTTTACAGTTTGAACACGTGCTTTAAAATTAATTCAGATTAGTTTCGCTGGTTAGACGTAGAATTTTGTGCATAATGTTTTAGCTAATTTGTAAAGTATTGATTCATAAAAGTCAAAGCAGGCAGCTCAAACAATTTAATTGTAAAGCTCTTTTCTAGAAATTAACACTGCGTTAGCAGCTTGCTCGAGAGTTCCCCCAAAAAAGTCTATTTTTAATCGATCATCCATTTTTACTATTTCTCCAGGTACTAATGCCAATGGCCGAATCCCACGCAAAATTCGCTTCATAAAGAAATCACACCCTTGTAAACTCTGTCCTTTTATCCAGTTATGTTTTGCTGTCGTACTAGTTCTATGTAAGTAGCATCCAATTTTAAATGTTAGCATAGATAGAGCGCACATAAGAAAGAAAAGGATCATTAGTGACGCAGTAATCACCACTTTTTTCCTCCATAATCCAAAAAATATAAGGCATGCAAGTAAATCTGTGAGGACGAATGCAATTGCTAAAGCACGACCAACGATTGAATTTGCCGATCGCGAAACAATGTTAAAACAAACGGAAATACTTTTATATTTTTGAACAATTGCTAAAGAAACCGTACTATGTGCACAGGTGTTAAGCATATCTAATAAAGAAATTGCCATACCAATTGTTAGCACTAAACATGTTCTGGCATTTAAGAAAAATAATTGAAAAAACACTTGAAGGTGCACATAACGCAAAACACAAAAGAGTAACGAGCTTTGTAGACTATTAATTTCAAATGTTTTTGCACATAAATACAAAGGATCCCAATTTCGTAGTCCTAGCAAAAGTGCAAATATACAAGCTACTAATGGATAGAATCCTGCAATATATAATAAAAATAGACCAAAATAGTCAGGGTTTTTTCGAAAGTATTTCCACTCTCTAATGAGAAATTGTACAGATCGTCCAATGCTTACGTTATCTAGTAAGCAGCTTACTGATTTAGGTAGGTTTAAGCAAATATCAATTTTAGTCTCTTGTGCGTAAAACCATGTTGTAACAAACACCCAGTCGGATGAATAAAAAACCATTAAGTAATCAACAGTCAGAGCGAGGGTAAGAAACAGCACAAAAATTGTTGTGCATGCTATTGTTACAATGTTTTTTAAAACGGGTAAGTTAGTTAGTATGTAGAATTCAATGGCCAGAAACAATAAGAGTGTTATGGCATTTATACCAGTAGACAAGCAATAATAAGGTAAAAGATTATTTGACTTTAGGTTCTCCGTCTTCCATTTCAACTTGGTGGGATTCCAGTGCACAAAATAGTGTGGAAATACCAAATTCGTCCAGAGTTGATTAACGTAAAATGCGTAAGTTGATAGTCGAGTAGGCATTTTACCACATAATTAAATACGCATACCCCACAAGTTTTACATTGTTGAGTTAACTTAGTTTAACTTTCTGTTATATGGATTTCAATTTGCACCCCATTCACCATTGAGAAACGATATTAGCTGTTCTTGTAAATTTGTTAATTTGCTTTGCGTTAAGTTTTACACTTGCAAACATTCACTTTAGGCAAACGACAATGTATAACCCAATACAATTTATCAATGTTCTAGTAAACGATTCGTATTATTCAAAAAAACTCTTGTAGACTTAAATCGTCCCATGACTTACATACTGAAACGCACGTGTGCTTTCAAAATATAGATAAACTTTTATAAAATCTTGTTAAAATGTACAATTTAAAACAAATTAGAAAACGCCCGGTTGTAAATTTTTAAAGACGCTATTTATTAGCTCGCTGCTTCTGCAGAGGAGCTATTGCATATGTCGGTGTCCGTGTGTCTGTCCGTCTGTCTGTCCGTCTGTCTGTCTGTCTGTCTGTAGACTTTATTTTTAAACCAGGCTATTCGGCTCTAGACCAGGTTAAATCGGCTCTAGACCAGGTTAAATTGGCTCTAGACCAGGTTAAATCGGCTCTAGACCAGGTTAAATTGGCTCTAGACCAGGTTAAATCGGCTCTAGACCAGGTTAAATCGGCTCTAGACCAGGTTAAATCGGCTCTAGACCAGGTTAAATCGGCTCTAGACCAGGTTAAATCGGCTCTAGACCAGGTTAAATCGGCTCTAGACCAGGTTAAATCGGCTCTAGACCAGGTTAAATCGGCTCTAGACCAATTATTATTATATGTTTATATTCATATTATCGTCTTCAGCAGCGAGCATTTTTAATGGTTTACCATGGATGTTTAGTTCGTTAAGCGCAACAAACATGGTATAATATTTCGCAAAAATTTTCAATAACAAATTTTCTTTTCCAGATTTAATGGGAAAACAAAATGAGCAGAAGTTATTGCTTCAGTGAGATACGTTAAGAGAAATTGGAAATCTTGATGGACAGGGACATACACACATGCACTAAACTATAAATCCTATCGCTAATTTTTATAAACTTGTAAACATATCATTAAAATTACTGATACAAAGCTCTGCATCATTGCTTAAATACAAATTTCAATGAGTTTGTTTATTGGTCTTTTAAAACAAAGTATCTAAAGTACTATCTTACCAACTGTTTACAGACAGGAGAACATTAACTTTTTTGCAAAAATGAAGTAAGTCATGGATAAAAGCATACAATACTCGTTTTCAGAGTTGACTTTGATCAAAGTTGTTACACAACATTAACGAGTTTATTGCATTTTAAGTATTTTTTCATTACTGGCTGATGTAAAAAACAAGCAGATATTTAGTTTTAATTGATGTTCGACAGTCGCACAATTCAAAATTGGCAGTTTGTAGGTTTCATTACATCAGATTGACCAGAAGTGCGTATGCTGGCTTGTAATTTGCAAAGCTTAAATATAAGCACAGAAATGGTACAAACAAATCTTGAATGTACCTGATCATGTATTTTCATTGTTGTTTTTTATTATCTGTTAAATATATTTGTCAAAATATGACGCCAACTTTTCACAAATGAATTCGAAATAACTATGCTACAACTGCCGGACAAATTGAATAAGTTAACGGTTAAATCTTTATAGTTTTATTATTAAAAGGTTATTTGTATTCAAAAACAAAAACAAACATGGATAAAGCCGAAACAGGATATGTATACCTAACAAATATCATGTGTCACCAATATTGAATTTCTTGTCGAGTACATTTATAAATTCAGGCTTGATATCAACCAAACAAATAAAAGGAAAAGGTACATAGGTGCTTACATTTAAAACATTCACAACTGCACCCGTTATAATTTATATACGTGTTATTTGAAAAATGGGTGCGCAATCAAATCAATAAAAATTAGAAACAAATGTTTCTCATTTGCAAATATTTAAAACTTTCAACCTTATCAGCTTTGTTTGTTCCGCATAACGTATTGCTTGTATTCAATAAATCAATACGTAGGGATATAAAAGCTCACACCAACTCATCAAAACTTCACAGTTTAGCATTTTATAAGTATGTTTTTACTCTCGGTCAACATGCGTTCAATACAACTATGGGCAACGTTTGCACTGACTTTCTTCATAGGAAGTCTCAAAGCAGAACATACCTGTAAGACAATTTCTGATTCAGTGAATGAAGCACCTGAAAATTTACCGTTGGAAGCTATCTTAGAAGATGGCATTCACTTTATAGACGAACAGAAAGCCAACGTAAATTTTAACAAAAGCAATGCCATATTTATTTTGGGAAATACGGGCTCCGGGAAAACCACATTGACTCAAATTCTGGCTGGAAATCTTAGCAGACTTCATGCAACTTACACGTCGGGTAAAACACTAGTTATCGTTGACGACGACAACCGTATTGGCGCACCATCCACAAAATCAAGAACTTTAGTTCCCGAGCTTGTGCCTCTACCAAACAGCAATGTCATTTTCATAGACTGTCCCGGATTCGATGACACTCGAGGACCCAAGTATGATATTGCGGCAATGTACTACCTAAACTACGTTCTTGGGTTGGTCAAGTCAGCCAAGTTTTTGTTTGTTGTTCCACAATCATCCGTTGTGTTAGGTAGCAGTAGACTAGACTTTGATCTTCTTGTAACCCACATAGTGAAAATATTCAAAAATATAAATCTACTATCTAATTCTTTTGGTATGGTTGTCTCTAAAGTCAATAGTTACAACAGTGCAGGAGAAGCCTTATCCGATAGCGACATTTCAAAGCCAATAATTGAATTTCTGGAAAGCTATGTTGGCACCTTGAGAGAAAAGCTGAAAAATAGCAAAATCCTCAACAGTTCAAATGACAATTTTGAAAACAAAATTTCATTTGTTAGAGAAATTACTCAGGACTTTATTCCTGGAAAAGCAAAGTTAAGTTTTGTCCGATCTCCAACAGCTTGTGGACCTTTGAATGAAGTGATTTCAGTTCATGAGAGTAAAAGCAAAACCACAAAATTGTACGCCAGTGACTTAAAATATGTGAATGTTAATATAACATATTTTGACATAACCCTAAAAGACAACACGGAGCTCTTGGTACTAACCGAGATTCTGCCAAATCTGTTCCAGAAAATTAAAAGCCTTGTAACGCATAGTTTCCTTTGCCTGGAAGAAAATGCAGCAGAGAATTTGCACAAACAATTAGCCGACTTCATGTCAACTAAAACCCTTAACGAAGAACTAACAAAACTCAACTCAGGTTTTGACCGATGGTACAAAAAGGCTACAGGAATACAGTTTTTAAGAACACGGGAAATTCAAGAGTTGTCAGTTGTCATCAAGGCAACCAGAAACTGTACAAATCGACTTCTTGATTCTTTTAACAACCAAGCAGAATTTTACCTCCGAATAGTTAAGGAGCATTCTTCCATACAACAACTAAATTCCACATGGCTACAACCTGCTGCAAACCTTGGAAGAAAACTGGACGATCTAAAAAGTTTTGCCGAATTTTGCAACATTGTTGACACTAAACTTAAAACACACTTGGGCCGCGGTGTTTTGACAAATCCAGACATTTCCAAAACCAACTTAAACGCAAACTCGGTTTTACAATTTCTTTCTGATAATAATCTGGCTCATGTATCAACAAACTTTCAAAACGTTTGGGACAATTTTCAAGGCTTAGAGGAAAAGCAATATCTCGTTAAGCTTATTCAAGAAAACATTGTCAGAATTGAATGTAAACCTTTAACATGGGGTTATCGCGTGATTGTCTTTGGTAAAACTGTAGCATTAAGTGACTTTTTTTCAAATGGAGAAATACGCTGGCCACTTTTATGTTCGCACCAGACAATTTCAGAAATATTTGTTTTGGCAAGTCACATTGTGTATTTTGACACCGAATTTAACGCCGTTGGAAAGAAGTACCACGTTTCAATTATTGCTCCTGTATGGGAAATAGTAAAAAGTTCTAGCCTAAATTTGAACGGAGTCGATGGTGCTGCCCAAACTTCTGGAAAAGCAAAATCGGGTACTCAGTATGGAGAAAACGGAAGAAATGGAGATGATGGGGCAAACGGGGGTGATGCAGGCTTATTTTTTGGTTTGTATGAAGAAGTGCATACCGGCAACGGGAATACCATTTCCATCTCAGCGAAAGGTGGTGATGGTGCAAACGGACAGGATGGGGGTAATGGATATGAGGGACATCCGGGCAAAGATGTACAACAATCGGATTTTCCAAATGCCTACAAACCAGCTGAAGGGGAATTCTGGTGGGGGAAAATAGATGAAAATACTGAAGAGATAAGTCACAACCTAAATCCTTATGGCGTATATAATCAGGCATGGTTTTCCAGGTGGGGTTATAATGGAGGTAGGGGAGGCGACGGTGGTTCCGGGGGAAATGGAGGAAGGCCTGGTAGTTCTGGCAATATTCAAGTAGATTCGATAAACACAAATGAAATAGCAAATAAAAGGTATATCAAACCCAGTTCAGAATTGGGTAAACCAGGTTTGCCTGGAGAAGGTGGTAAGGGTGGTCAAGGGGGCAAACAAGGTAAGCACATGACTTGTGGCTGGTATTCGTTTTTCGGGATAAATCCTAAATATTATGGTTGCTATTCGATTAATTCTTGGTGGCATTTTGAATCTGGTAAGGATGGAAGTAAGGGGGAAAAGCTGGAGGGGGAATCGAATACACCTGTAACATACATACGGCCAAAAACAGTGGCTGAGAATTGGCTAACATTGTTTGAAAATGCGGTAAATACAGAGTATCCACAGTTTAGTGGTAAACTCAAGAAAAAATACTAACGTTACGATGTTAACTTAATCAGTTTAAATCCAGGACAGCTTATTATGTCGATGCAAATAAAGTATTGTTAGGTTAAGATAACCAATGTTTGTATTTAACCATGGTATCGTTTTGATTTTATTGTAAAATAATGGTAGAATTTATAGCAATTAAGTAATGTAAATACTGTGGTACAGATAAGTGATTCTATTCTAATGTTGAAATATCAGTACTTGTCAATTGTTTTGCTGTTTGCTTTTCCCACGCTGATCAATAACTTTTTAATAATAAAATATTTGAAGTGTGTGGTAAGCGTAAATAAACTTATTTTTTATTCTAATCGGTTTCGCCAATCGTTCATTTAATCATCGTTTTTTGCTTTCTCATATCAATAATACATGTTATTTTTCACTGATTGATAATATTTAAGTTAACTAAAACCTACTTACAGTACCTAAACCAAATAAGTTACCAATAACTAACATAATACAACCAGCCAAGATTCATTGAAATTTGTGACTTTATGCCCTGAAAAAATTGATAATCTGTTAATATTGATTGAGTTTATTGATAGTTTATTGATAATCTGTTACATTGCGTATTAGAATGACGTATATAGCATTTATTGTATATTTTAATGTAATATTTGTCCAATGGTAACATCTATTTAGAGGCGCATCTTTCAATATGCGTCGTAATTAACTTTTCCAAATCATCCGATTTCATACTACGCAGAGGCTTCTTGTCCCAACACGACGTTTCCGTGTCAGGTAAAGTACTACAGCAAACAAGCTGATTCCTGACAAGCTTCAACCAACTTGTTTCAATTGTTGTACTTCTTAAAAAGTTGGCTAATGAATGTGATGTAAATGGTCCTTCCATTTCAATGCATGGCATTGGCACAGTAGTGTTGTAAGTAAATGACCACTTATTATCAGTGCTGTTTTCAGTACTTATCTTCAAAACTAGAACTATTTGTTCACCTTGAAACCTATTCAATCTTTTGATAATTTCGTTAAAATCAAGTTTTTCTACATAAACAGTGGTTTCCGATGGACGTTCAGTGGTGTGCCTTGTAGTGGGAATAGCTCCAGATGTTTGCATGTCTCCAGTTACTTTTGTAGATTCTGAAATTATTGGTACATTTTGTACAGAACCAGGAACACTTTGTATAAAGCTACTTGTAGATTGTGTATTTACATGACTTTTATAGCTATCTGACACATTATGAAATTTTAGAAACCAAATTCCTATTGTTATTCCTAATATAATAAAAACAGATATAAAAATTGATACAAATACTTTTTTTCTAGCATTCCAAACGTTAGACCAGTCTAACGCCTTTCTTTCATGGTTGTTCAGACATCGTTGATTTTCAGTGGCTTCAGGATAATCCGCTGTTTCAGAGTCCGATCGACTGAAGCATCTAGTGACAACAGTAACAATATTGGATTGACCTGCATTCCGACTTTGTTTCTCTTCTGAGTTTTCCAAACAGGATGAAAAGTTTGATTTTAATGATGTAACTGCCCGTTGCATCTTCATACTATTCAAAATAGCTACAAGCTTTTCCAGTGTAGCATTTTGACTCTCTTTAGATACCCATTCTATAAGAATTTGTGTGAGAATTTCAGTGATGGTCACTTGACGGATATTATATCTAATTTTATGAGAGATTTCCGGGCTTAATTCCAGTCGGGTTGCCAGATCGGGCCATTTACAATACCATTTAATGTAGGCACCATCGTCATATAATAATGCTAGAACAACTGCATTGTACGTGCAAGCTAGAAAAAAATAGATACAAATTATAAATTTTGTTCATAAGGCAAAATACTATATTATGTAAAAATACTTACGTGTCACTCCAATAGCACCAGACATTTTTCTTCTCAATGCCACCTAGCATTTTGTTGCAAGAAACTCCAAATTGACTAAAAGCTCCTATTCAAATTTAAAACTCCATTTTCCAACACTGTTGACTGTTCGTGCTACAAACACACATCCTACTTTGCACATGCACGAAATCTATGTACCTAATGGATTTAATAAGACCACATCTGAATACAAAATGATAATCAATCAAACCATATTTCTGTTTGCTCAGCATATTCAGTTAATCAGCAAATAAATGTGAGATTTGACACTGTCCTAATTTTAAACGAGTTTAAACAAATGCAAATTGAAAAATGTCATTTTTATTGTATGTTATTGAGTTTAGTTAGACTATGACTAGCATGATAATATGGACTTTTTATAAAAGCTAAAGAGGCATAAATTATAAGAAAGTCAGCAATCAATTTACAAAAAACGACACTGTTTGACTTGTTTCGCAATGCTGTCTTCGTTTGTTTCCAAATTAAATTTCTTCAAGCATACTACCGCAGGGATGAATTAGTTGGAAGTTTTATATAACAATAATTATTATTTCGAATTGCATATTCACAAATAATAACTTCCTTATTGGATACAGCTTGCAGGTTTTTTTGGCTATTCTTGTGTGCATAAGCAATATATCATATATCGTTTATATTTGGTTTAACCTGAATGGATACCACGAGATAAAAAGTTATTATCTGAAAGCATCATACACATTTTGAGCTGCTTATCTTTTAGCTTACGTAATATCTACCCAAAATGTATTCTGTGAAAATGCAACCAACACATCTTATGGTTTTATGTCATGAAAAGTGTTCTCATTCCTAATAAATACTTTTCTCATGTGATAAACGACACAGGACTACATATTTATTTGGCAGCATATTTGTTACTTTTTACCAATTCATTTATCCTTTTTCAGGTGAGTAGGCTATATCAACAATATGATATTACTGATATTGCTAACATGATGGATACTCCCTTCCATCATACTATAAGGGAATTTAAGAATTTATGGAAATATTGCAGTGTAGGAATATGTATCTGACTAATTGTTTTCGAGGGATTTATTCCTCGCACCGACGTACAAGGTGTTATTGCATATGGACCTTTGTGATAATAATTTCCTTTTTACTAGTGTACAAAATAAATGAAATATTTTTACTAAACACCATTTCTGTCAAGTTCGCAGAACGCAAGCAAATTTCTTCTCCCACTTCATTTACTTATGAAAATTCATCTCTACTTATATTACTTATTAACACAACAAACTGTAAAATTCCCGAGTTCCCAGCATGGAGTGCTTCAGCCAAGGTTCTTTTAGAAAAGCAATGTACCGACTTTTTCAAGGGATCCCCAAACTGCATACAAAAACACCGTAATTCCTGGACTTATATGAATGAGTCTGTGAGTAGAAGTTTAGTTTGAATATTCGATAATGAAACTGTAACATTGTAAAACAAACATTGTATACAATTTTAGTTCCTGCATGTCAATCTAACAGCAGTGGAGGAATCTGGTTTCTCTTGGAATTCCATAATGTGCTGTTACCGTGAAATTATTCGGGTAGAACAGACACTTGAAAAAAATGACCAGTGGGCTGACAAGAGTGTCAGGTAAATCAAATTAAAAATTCCATGGTAATCTAAAAGTACACAAATTACTATCTTGCTTTGAATTATTTAGATATTCTGATCACTGCTACCAAATTACGAGTCCAGTTCAGGAAATAAATGTGGAGTTTCTTCGCCTCACATGTGTTTCCACTCAGTGGCCAATGTTTTTAGATGTAGTGTCTCGGGAATTTTTCGCCATTCCAAAGGGAAACAAACATGCACTTGCTGAAATGCAGCAGATAGTTGGTGGTTCTGGCAACCATTCGCAAGAAGAGATGACGGTTAAGCCAAATGTGATTATTCTTGGATTGGATACCATGTCACGTCTAAATTCTCAGAGAAACTTTAAAAAGACAATAGAACTGCTACAATCTATCGGAGCTGTTGAAATCAAAGGCTTTACTAAAGGTTATTTGGTTTATTTTCAGCTAAATGTTGCTAAAAATTATTTGTGATTATGATTCATCTGAAATTTTGAAATATGATTTTGTTAAAAATTCTTATTGGCGTGGCACTCTGCTTTTATTTTCTTAAGTTGGCGAGAACACGTTCCCCAACAATATCGCCTTCCTGACTGGCTACACATCTTGGCAACTTAGACAACATTGCTACCAAAACGGTTCCATGCAACAAGACTATTGTCCATACGTGTGGAAGGCATTCTCCAAAAGTGGATACCTAACAGCCACAATGGAGGATGCCTCATTCGGAACCTTTATGAGAATGGGATTCGTTCACAAACCCACCGATTTCTACTTCCGACCATTGATGCAAGCTGTATATGACCACGTTACCAAAAGACCCTACTACTGGTATTTTCGATGTTTGGGTAGCCGACAGATGGAACAAGTGGTTTTGGATTATTTAGAAGATATTTTAAGGCTAGCTAACCACAAGATGCCTTTATTTGCACACATTTGGTTAACAAGTATGGCTCATGAATGCAGCACCAATCCACATTATTCGGATACCATTTTGTTTGCAAGCATTCAGAGAGTTTTGAGCGTTTACAAAAATACCATTTTATTTTTTATCGGGGATCACGGTCAAAAGCATGGTGAGTTTCGACAAACAATACAAGGTCGATATGAGGATAACTTGCCTTTGTGTTGGGTATACTTACCCAAAGAGTTACGCCAGCAATATCCCAGTTGGTGGCATAATCTTCAGGTCAATGCAAACCGCCTTGCAAGCCACTTTGACATTTACAAAACTCTAGTTCACGTTTTGCAAACGGTGGATAACACAACCACAAATCAATTTGCAAATACTGAAGTTGGTCAGAGTCTCTTTTCGGAGCTACCTGAAAACCGCAATTGTAATGACGCTGGAATACCGGAAGGTTATTGCTCTTGCTATCCTCCAGAAGACTTGGAAGTGGACAACCCAGTGGTCATAAAAGCCACGCAACTTGCCTTACAAAATATATCGCATACTTTACCAAAGGACGTCTGTGAGCAACCTGTGTTGGAAAGTATTGAATCTGCACAAAGATTGGTAAACTCTGGAGGACCGGATGTGTACACAGTGAGATTTTTTACAAGTCCTGGACACTTTTTGTTTGAAGCTACGGTGAAAGAACAGCGGGATGGAGAGGGCATTAAAGGCAGTGAACTCATTCTTACTAATCAAGTTTTGAGGTTGAGTACAATGAAGTTCAAGCCTAAGTGCGTTTCGGATTCGCTTCTAGAGAAATACTGCTATTGTAAGTAACCTTTACATGCATGCAAAGATTTTAATACAAATTAAATTGACAAAATATAATTAATTTTCTAAATAAATGACATAACAATTAAATGCTACGAAACGGGTCATTTGTCATTTGCATTTTATTAAGGTATACTTTGTAATATGCAAAACAAAGATCAGCCTTGTCTTTAAGAAAACATTCGTATCATTGTATAAAATTTTCATTCCTGACAGTGAAAACTATCATAAGTCACAATCTACTCTTGCGTTTCCAAAACATCACATTATTTTTATTTGATTCTTATACATACAACATATTAAAGTATTTATAGGGATACTAACAAATTTACTAAATTATCAAATCCCGTATTACACCATTCCAAAAAGGTACTCCTATTAACATTAAAAAAGTTTCCACCAAGCTTCAGTGTAACTGGACGAAAGGATCTAGCAGTCTTATGAACTACCGTATTCCTTGGCATTTTCAGCAACCCCTGTTTATACTTTTTCCATTTTCTTTCCAAAATATCAAGAAAGGTACATTCAAAATAGTAAATAGCACCACCAATTAAAAATGAAACGCTTAGTAATGCCAACAGAGAAAATCCTATTGCAGTTCCATCCAGAAGCAGACTATGATATCTTATCAGTGCAAAACCTGATATAACCCAAATGATAAGCAAACATGTAGAATGAAATGCCATGCGAGCTGTGGATAAAGGTTGATTAGCTAATGCCACTATGCACTGAAGACTTCGATAAATCCACACAAAATTATTCTCCGACATTATGTCCAAATCGTTTGCCTTAAATTTGTAGTTTCGTATGTTACTACATTTTGTCTCAAACCCAATTTTAGTTGGACAGGCTACATAAAGCCAGTAGTCACAAAGACAAATGACCACAAGACACAACAGGCAAAACACGGTGGCAGATCCCACAAAACAGATTACGCAATACATTTCCATAAAAATAAAAACTATAATTCCTAATTTAATTTCTACATTTATTTCTAAAGTATCTTTTACTATTCGATGAATTGGATCTGTAGGGTTAAAAAGTGAAAATGCAAACACTATGGGGCAAATAGTGACAAAGTAGCAAGCTACCCAGAACATCCACTCAATTGGTTCTCGACGTTTCTTTTGTACCTCTTGTTTGTTTAAGGTTTTTCGAAAAGTGTGATCAAGGTGAAATACCATGTTAAACGTTTGTGCTATTTGTTTATCGTATTCTGTTACTACTGTAGTGACAAGTTTGATTGTTCCGGTTAAACCCACAAATAGGGATGAGGAAAGATAAACCAGCAAATCGTCGCTTGTTGTAGAATTGTTTTGTGTTTCGGCATTGTCGTTTAGCTCGCTGTTAGTGTACTTTGCCAATAGATAAATGACTATAGAAATAGGAACAAAGTAGCCAATGAAATTGAAGAATGTCCAGTTTAAAGAGTAAATACCTCCTGGAACTACAAACTGTTTGGATGTTGTATCAAAATATATATTTCCAAATACGGTATATTTTACACAGGGACCAAAACGCCAAATGACGTTTTGAAAAATGCGATTGGTTAACTTCAACATTTCTAGAGGTATAGATTTTTACCTTTTTGAATAGAAAGGAACTGTTAAAGTTGAACACCACTAACCATAACCATCGATAGTGCAAGCACAAAATGAGACGAATTTACTGAAACTAGGAATACCGTTTGGTTTTTTTCCTAATTGCCAATTTGTACGTATTACGTGTGTCAAACCCAAATAGGTTTAGGCGCATAGGCAATTTGTAGAAAGAATAAAGAGTTTGCAGCTTTCTTGACGTCACGCTTTATATAATCTAATTGATTTATTTGTAAAGCAAGTTTGTCGGTCAGCTTAATTTCCAACGGAGAAACTAATTAAACTTGACGGAAAATATACTAACATTGACTTGTTTAAAAAAATATGATTTTAGGTTGATAGGATTTTAGCAAATTAGTTTTTGGTTACACAAGTAGAATTTTTCATTAAAATCGTATGATTGTAATATGATTGCAATGGATGAACGCATGCAAGGTATTACCATCAAGTGTATTAGTATGTAAGTTCTTAATGTGTGTTCGATGCTCAGAACAAGATGCACACGCACAACTAGATTTACTACTGCTATAATGACACGAGACGAGACGGTTACTTTCAACAATCTTTATTACAACAATGACTAGCAAACTATTGACAAACGAACAAGACTGACAAATTACAAATGACTGACTCAGAACGAATGACAAATGACGAATGACACCGATCCTTGGATTGCACTTCCTTATATACCCAGGATTCTCCCCCCTTTTCAGTCCCAACCAATCGCAGCCCATTCCCAATTATAAATAACATATTTCCTTAGCAATTAACAATTGACAGCAATGAGATTTGCCTTGACTCCTTTCACAATCAACAAGGAGTCAAGGTGTATTATTACAACTATACAACAGCTATAATTAACATTAGTAGCACTTTAACTAAAATTATCCCTAATCCACACCTCATAGATGCCCATACAGATATCTCCCGAACCCAACTACTGCATACCACTACTTATACTAACTCTCCCGAACCCGCACTCTACACACTCCAATACAATGTGCAATAGCATGTTTATTCAATGTGGTATTGCTGGAGTCAAAATACGATAAAACCTAGTCAGGTAAAGAGAATCAAAACGAGACAATGTCATGTAGTTTTGACATATTTTGATTTTTTAGAAAAAATCATTTGAGGTAGATTGGAATACCTGACCAGTTGGAAAGGACACATTTCAATGTAGTAAGTCATGCGTGTGGATGTTAATATGGAACTATTTTGCGTGCTAGATATCATCATTTAAATCATTACCTTTTTACCAAATTTAAGAAAAGAAATTTTAAAATGGACTTAACATGAAAATTGTAAGCACGCGTTTTGCTTGCATGATTTTTCGGAAATACAAAATACAGACAGAAACTTAAAATACAGGATGTTAGCCAATTGAGTTAGAATTGAGCAGTACACACCTAATCGTCATGCTGATACTGATTCTCTATGGCCAGTAAAACTCCAGAATCATTCAGTAATTATGTAGTTATTTACAGATACTTTTTTGATGTAATCAACAATCTAGTTTTAATAAAATTGAATTATTCAATTCAAGTAAGACGTTTATTGGTTTTTCTGAACAAACAATGATAACTTATGCTGTGTATATGCAAATCAACTAATTATGTTTAAAAGGTTTTTCAAATTAAATAAGGTGTAAGAACATGACTGTGGAGATATCGATCGACGTTATGATAAATAATATATATTAACATGTGCTAAATTAATTTACTATGACACACAAAGGTTTTTGTTAGATAACAGTGTGGAAACAAAACATATTTTTTCTTGATAAATTTGTAGAAAGGAAGAAGTAATTCTGCAATTACAATTGCCTTAGAATACGGGTTTTATACTTTAAACACAAATAATGCTTAAAAATTGTCACACCTTCTGATGTCATTGCAAACCGTAATAAAAATGCTCCAAGTAATATAAACGTCCATACGTAATACGCTAGACAAACCATGCCTAAAGCAGACTCCATCTTTAACGGGGCTGGAACATTTAACGTTGCTTCCAATTCTTCCCATTTTGACAAATCCTGTAACACTTTTACATAAGCAAAGAGTACTTGTATCTTTGACACTATTCCCACTTCATATAGCGTTCTTAAAACGTCGTGTAATTTGTTTGATAGCGGACCCCATAAAATGGTTCCTATAACAGCACTCGGCCAAATCTTCTCCGGAATGGAAATAGAACCACACAAATAATCCTTTTGAATAACAGCCATATCCACCATTTGCAAAATATTTGCAAGTGAACGAGATGTAGAGACAACAGAAGATCCTTGATACGATGTTGCTAATAATTTTCTTTCTGCCAGCACTTCCACAAGTTCTTCTAAACAAGTGTCCAGCTTGATTCGTTTATCCCAATCAAAAGCACCTTGAATATTGGCAACACCAAACTCTTTTGCAAGGTCAACCTTAAGTCTATATGGAACAATTGACGTTATTTCTAACATAGACTGTTTGTCATATGCATGAATTCTGAATCCTCTTTCAACTAATTCATAAATATTATTTGGCAAATCAGCAAACAGATAATCTGATGAGAACCCTGCGGAATAGATATTTGCCAAAAATAAAATGGCCAAGGTGTATCCAAAAACGTGTGAGAATTTATGTGTATACATGGTATCCAAATTAAGAAACATCCAGAACAGGTCCAATGCCCGGGGAATATTCTGGTATATGTATGCGTACAGCAAAAAACACAAAACAAACAAACTCCAGACGTTTCCAGGAAATACGGAAAAAAACACATCCCAACTCCTTGCCACATTGTCAGATATTTTAGTACAGTAAATGAAACTTGCGCCTTTTTGTTGCATGATCAAGTGTCTAGACCTTGTTTCAAGCTGGTGATAGTTAGCTCTTGAAATGTATTGTAAACCCCATTTTACTCCTAAGCACTGGTTCTCGCCTTCTTGATAACTTTCAGGATATATCAGTGAGATATTTACAATATTAGCGGACATTATCATTGCTAACGTGTATCCTGTTTCACAGTGTTTCAGTTGGTTTTGAAATCCGTATTTGTAGTGTTGGTTGCATTCTGGATCAAAGATGCTACCAATTACTTTAAATTGTTCTTTGGCTAATTCTTTGCATACTGCGTGAAATCCGTAAGCTTGACTGTTAATAAGATTTGATTGGTGAACAATTTGTGAAATATTTTTAAAATTTACTGAAAATAGGTTTAAAAGTTGGCAATATCTGCAAAATGTGTAAATTCGTGCATCGGTCGTGTAGAAAAATATATGCGCGGAAAACTCGTTAAATGTGTCATTTGACAATATTAGCAGATCCATAAACACAAAAAATATTGCGTCGTCAGAACTTCCATAGCCTGATTTTTTAATGGTATCCACTACGTCACCAGGATTCAAGTTCCACAGCACAAATATATTTGATGCACTATTTCTATTCAGTTTTTGAACAAATCGTAAGTATCCATTATTTTGTCGTATATTATAATCATCCTCGTCTAAATCGTCAGGGTCAAATGAAAAGTTGAAGTATTGTGCTTCGTAAATTGTCCATATGTGGTTTGAAGAGTAACAAATATCTGAATAGTTTGAGGAAATAGATTGATTTTTTTCTTCAATTTGAACATATGTTGTTCTGACAATTGTAATTCTGTTATTCTCTGGAATGTTTTGAAAAATATCACTGACAGCATACAGCATTATGTGTGAAAAAGCATACAACGCAGTTAGTGGAAATATTTGAAGAGGAAAAATGAAAACCGAAAACATGGTTTTGAACATTTTTATTAACTTGGGTAAGGGAGAAATGTAGCTGCGGAGTATGAAAATGGTTTTAAAATACGGGTAGTTTACCTTAAGGAGAAAGCACACGTGCGTATAAATAGGACAGGTACAAAAACATTTTACAATTAAGATAATTGTTTATGCTTGCTTTTCAGGTTTTAGCTTACATATGCTTTACATTTTAATGCAGAGAGCAGTAGTATGAGAGCACGAGTTTGCAGGAGAGAGTGAGCATACATTTCAAAGTAGTACAAGGTAGATTTGCCGAAGTCCTATAACCACCTTATATACTGAAACTACATTATCAGCAGTTTGCTCTCAAGCTTTTTTCCAATGTTAGTTAACATTGGAAAGGCTAACTAATAGGCTAACTAATAGGAAAGGTAAGGCTAACTAATAAAAGCCGTATCCCACAATTGCGGATGACAAGATTGGGTAACTTGCATCAGCTAAATAGTAACGTAGAAAATCACATTAAAAATGGTAACGTACACAGAAGTTGTGAAGGTTTAAAATTTAAGTGTTTAAACATTTAGCGGTATCAAAATTTAACAACGGCGATTTAAATTATCTTTCTTATCTTTGGGTGAACACGCACAAAAGGAAAAACAAGTAGTGAATTTAAAAACCTCAAAACGTTAGTTTGTTATTTAATCAACATGCTTAGTGTTATATGCAATCGCTAACATTTGGCACCAGTACCGTGCCCGGTTTCACCTTCTTTTAGTACTGTGTCATAATTTATATGTATCTTCCGAGAATTTCGAAAGATGTGGAATGATTTATGGGTAACTTTTATCGGATTTAATAATTAATGCAGAATTCGTTGTAATGCCTGTGTTTTGTAATATTGTGCTCTAAAGTACAATCTGAGAATCAAAAAGGCCTGCGACATTATGAAATAGCAAATTTGTTGCTAAAAGTGTTGAATCAGACAGAAGGAAAAAAGAACTATTTAGAATTGTCGCTGAGTCATATCATATTGTATAAAATGTCATAACAGTTCCAAGTATATGAGTATTGGGGAAACATCTGCCAAACGTTTAGTTTTAGTGCTTTCCAGAAATTACATATTAGCAATCCTGCAACGAGCTTTATAACAAAAGGTTGGTAGTTAACCACAATAACCGCTACACAGGCATTGTTCCTCGTACATGTAGGACGATCTCATTCTCCAAACAATTTATGCAATGCAGACAATTACTCATTGCAGGCTACCTACATAAACCTATCCAAGCGTCATTACTCAGGAAAATTACTTATGACAAACTGCTGTCTGATTTAGTTAGGCGTACATGCCAGACATGGCAGTCAAAATTTGTTTTGTGAAATCACAGCATTTTGCTTCGGGTGTTAGGGATTAAATAAATTTTCAACCTAAAATGAAACTTATAATAATATTTTTTGTACTGCATGTATATAGTTTGTGTTTTACAAATGGTGGGTAACAATATATTTTAAAAGGCACAAATTAATTATTGTTTATAAAAACCAAAACAATTAATAATTCTAAAATTGTGTAATAATTACAGCTCTAATTTGTCACACATGCGCTTACATGAATTCACGAAAGACTGATTTTAACTGGAGGAAATCCCTGAGATTTCATAAGTCATGTAAAATAAAAAGTAAACCATTTGAACAATTTGCGGAACAGTGTCCAAACCCAGGTAAATGTGTACTTACGATGAATTGCACGTTTTATTGCTGAAGATTATACTAATATTTTGACTACTCTTGCTAGATGAAACTTGCGCTGGAGTTGCGTTTTACAGCGAAAAACGGAGGTTGTATCTACGAACTTGTCTTAGCACCCCACGACCGGATCTACAAAGCTTTTGTGCAAATATTACGAATATTAATACTATAAATGCCTCTCGACAAGTTTTTAAAGGCTTGTTTGAAGACGACAATTTTAATATCAAACTAAAGCTGTGTACTTGTAATGATGATAAGTGCACCCCTCGAGGTTTTAATCATAGTGGAAACAACATTTTACTATCCCCTCAGCAATTTTCAGAAATAGCAAGCAACTTATTCGAAAAAATTGACGGTTATTTTTATACTTCCGCAAATGATTCAAATTTTCCAAGTCTGGATGACGAGAACATAAGCCCAGAATCAGGCAGCTCATTTTCTATTTGGATGTTGGTTCCTCCTTTTCTCATTTTGCTAGTCATTGCGTTAATAGTAATATTACGAAAGTTAAGGTACAAGCAACGCAATACCATTGAAACTGAATACGACTGGACCTTTCAGTTACACAGAAAATCAAATTACAACATAGAGAATCTACACGATGAATACAACAGTTTATCTATAGAATCATCAGTCACATGCTTCAAAATTGGTAACCAGTTTTTGAAAGTGATTTTTGTTCCATTTGGTACGACCAGTGACAATTGCTACTTATTTTCTCAATTTTGTAGATGCAACCAATGCTATTGCAACAAACGAGTATGACGTGTCCTATAAAGGAAAAATTGTTCTAAATAACACTACAATTGAGGTTGCGGTCAAGCAACCCAGAGAAAAGTTAAGCAGTAAAGACAACCTCATTGCGGTTAAGACACTTGTCCAGGAATTTAAAGTTTTGTCACATATCGGCACACATGACAACATTGTACGCTTGTTTGGATCACATGCAGAAGAATTAAAAATAGGCCGCGTTTTTGTGTTTTTTGAGCTGTGTAACTGTGGTTCTTTGGAAAACTATCTTAGATATTTACGGCCAAATGAGTATCTGGACGCATTGCATACTTCACTGTACAAGGAATTGCAAAAGTGGGCAGTGGAGATAGCAAGTGGAATGGAATTCATTGCATCAAAAAATGTACGGTAATCATTTTATGCATAATCGTTTACACAAGTTTATCTAAAATTCAATAATTTCAATATGTCTTGTGGTTGTTTTTTCAAAAGATTGTCCATGCTGATCTCTGTGCGCAGAACGTTCTACTGGATTACAGAAAAACTGCAAAAATTTCTAATTTTGGATTAGCTAGAAGCTGTACGATCAACGATGAATTTACATTATATAATACAGATTTTGTGAACTGGCGTTGGATGGCACCCGAATCTCTAAGAAGTAGAGAGTTTAGTGAAAAGTCAGATGTGTGGGCTTTTTCTGTGGTCCTCTGGGAAATGTATACACTCGCTGAGCAACCTTTTCCAGGGTTGGCATGGCCAGCCAATTTTGCAACGCAGCTGGACAGAGGTCTAAGGCTGAAAAGAACTATGTACATTGAAAAAAGTTTATATTTACTTATGCAAAAGTGTTGGGAAATACATCCAAGTGATCGTCCAAGTTTTATGGAACTAAAACAAATTTTGAGTAGTGACGACACTTTTCAATTCTAGTGAAAAGTCTAAATGAAACAGAATTTTGTATCTCATATTATATTTTTCAAATTAACTCATTTTATACGCTGAAAAACGTTTACATGTCCTCCCTTATTATTTGACAGCGTGAAATTAATATCTTAGGTTCACTGAATTTGAACTACTTTGATTATAAGCGCGCAAACATTTAGCAGCAAATGAAGTAAAAACCTTTTAACAAGCATATATACTATGTAATTGTTTATTTGTGCTATATTTTTACTTTTATTACATGCACTATATACTTCTATATTCTATTCATATTGCAAAATTCAAAATTGTGCCTTTATATATTTTACATAATATTATGCTTATATTACTGCTTAACTTTCAAATTTGTTTTATGGTCTCACTTTTGTTGTAATCCTATTGTTAGTTATGTCATGTGTAACCACATGATGTGTGTTACCATAATACCAAGTAACAAAACACGTTTATTCAAATACATCAGAATTTGTAATCTCTGCAACCAGTTTACTAGTTGATGCAAAATGTAAAAAATATACATAAGTACTTGTTACATCATAAAAGAAAATGTATGGTTTGTGGATGCTCGTGTGATTCTACCTATTAAAATACGGTCAAGATTTTTTCAGGAACAAACAACTACCTACAAGCTATTTTTGTGTTTCCACTAAAAGTGATATCTGTATATTGAGTAACTTTTGCAACTGACAGTTTTAGTGATCTGCTTAGACTTTCTGCTGAAAACCATAGCTTTAGGGTTTCTTTCTCTTTATTCCAATTCTCATGTATACTTTGATGACTCCAACTAGTTCAAAAGATTTCCCACATTTCTAAGAAAACCAATTTCCATGATATCGAAACTAAAACTTGTATTTCCTTTAAACTGCTGTTTCTTGTTTTGTCAATTCACAAACTCCCGGAACTTTAATGATAGCACGTGCAGTGGTTTCAATTTCCTGTGTATTTTCTCTTTCTTCTAAGTTCTCTTTCTCTTTAGTTGATGTAATCGGATACGCTTTCCCATTTTCAGAAGATAGTGGGCATGTTGCAATTAAACTAGCATCTGCTTGATTTGTACGGTTATGTGAAAAGGAGCATATTCCGTAGGGAAAGTCAAATCCCGAGAGAAACAACCAGGACAGTAAAGGGCTCATGTATATATAAAACATTAAAGCTGGAAGCAGTACAATATCAAATGCCTCAAAAATATTTGTTATAATTTTAGAATCAATATTTGTTAGCCGAACTGCAACTCTTCGATAAAATATGATGATACCAACTGGCAGGGCTACCACGATAAAGGACAACAAGTAAAAGTAGATCAATCTTATGCTGTGCATCTTACGTTCCAGTCTTTTTTGTGGCACGTTCTATTTTTAAAATCAATTTCAATTTTAATAATCCAATTCAATCAAAATACTAAAATTGTAATTTTTGCTGACGTACCGAATGGGAGATTAAGTATCGTAGTCTTGATCGGATTTCCATAACGGCTACACGTCAAGTCATACAGAAAATTTTTTTTTGTGAAATTCTTTAATCTTTTGTAATCCTACTTACTTTTCTCGTAATGTAAACAAGCTTACCATATAGCATATATATTCCAACGCCTACGTGTAGCACAAGAAATCTGAGTGTTTCGTAGAAAACTGTTGCTTCCCACGTACCAAATAAATGTTGAGACTTACACTTGCTCTGGTGTTTGCTTGTGCCCTCTTCTGCACTAATTTCTGTTGCTGTTGAATTCTCACTTTCTCCGGTTTTCATTAGTGCTGTAGGTACACTAAATAGGCCGGAGGTGAACCAAATCAGAAATATGAGCTTGGTGGTACGGAGAAATTGTCCGTTATGGCCTTGGCGAAAGGACCAAAGTCGCTCGTAGATTATAACTACTATGTTCATCAAAAATGAACAGTGGACCAGACCTACAAATTAAAGCAGAAACATAAAACTTGGCACGTATGACGTTAATGATGTTAACCAGTATTGACAAAATACTTATTTCTTACTTCTAATAAAGCTCACTGTACTGCACAGCGGTCCAGGTACATTTATCAAATTTGTTTGATGACTTGTTGTATTAAAATATTGTATTATCATTTCCAGCATGGACAGAAAAGCTAAATTAGCTATCAGTGATTGTACCACTTTTTGAGATGGGCGTGTAACTTTTTGCTTGGTAAGAATAACGAAAATGAGAAATGTGTTCACAAATAAACTCACAATATCGCCAACACTTGTTAAAACGAATAAACTGAGCTTTAACGCGTCTTCAGTATTATTTTCACTCTTTTTTAAGGAATCTGCTTCCTCAAGAGAAACACTGGATGTAGCAAGTGTGAGATTCATTTTGTATGTTAAATTTATAGGCAAGCTTTTTAGGAGAGAAAACGAGATGCGGGCTCGTCCTTTCACGTCTACATTTGAACTGTGCACACTTTTTGCACTGTCTAGACTACTTGATCTCTGTGGAACAGCGGAAGCCAGAAGCAAGGACAAAGCGATTTTCTATATTATGCTGTGTAGGAAAAATCTGTTTCTCCGATAAGAAAATTTTCCATTTATGCTAAGGTTACTTTAATTTCAATTTTATTCTTAGAGTGGATCATATTTCATGCTATAAGGGTTTATCAAATATTTACACAATGGTTTACTATATTAGCTTTTTATATCATTGTTTCCCAATCTTGTAATTTATTGTTGTTTGCTACAGATTTGCTTTATTCCAAGAACAAATGTTGTTATCGTCGGCAGGTATGTACAAAGGGCAATAGGATAGTGAGTCGATAAAAAATGAAAAATGATGTAGAGTAAGTAGGAATCGAAAAGGAAGCCAAATTTCAATTCAATATGCTACACATGAGATATACCAAACCCATTTCCTGAAAAATTCCTTAAATTAAGTCAGTTGGAATATTTAAAGCCATACGGAAACGTTATTAGTGTTTATTGTAAGCCTGCAAGAAATATTGCATATAAAAATAAAATAAATTAGTTTTCTTTACACGGATTCCTTGTAAAACCATTAAAACGCTTTTGTTTTCCCAAATAATGTTATTTGATCTGTATACGTTTTCTAATGAGGTTTTGTAGAAACACAAGTTGTGTGCGGCAGAATAGAAAATTGTGGATTCCAAAGTGTCGCTCTTTGACATTAATTCCTTTTTCAACATGAAAGTGACTGAAGTGTTTACTTGATCCGTTTCTGCGCTAACCGAACAGCTTTTCCAGGCTTGACGATTGACAGGGTTTGCTTTGCGGTGACACAACTCAGATTACCATGGCTAAGCTGCTTATGTACAACAACAAAACACTTGTTACCTTGATTTACGAGCTATTTTGGAATTCCTTGGAAAAATAGTCAAATAACCTTGACATACTTGAAAAACGACATTTAAGTAATGACAACATATTCTTTAAACAACGATGTTGGTATCTCCATAGTTCTAAGCGTAATGTTCTGAACTCGAAAAAAAGTTTTTCGTACATCAGTCTATGTATAACGACCGTTGTATGAAATGGATAAATTCTAAACTTTTATGATGTTTGACAAACAAATTAGTACTAGGAAAAAATAACTTAATATACTAAATTACAGAATCTTATGTTTTCAAACTTTTTTACATAGCACTACCTTAACCATCACAGATCAAACGAAAATACCTAAATATTGAGTAACCAGGTGAATATGAAAAGTTCAAGGAAATGCTAATTAAGCATAGAACCGTTTTTATCTCTGTTGACATTACTTGCTAATAATAGAAGCGTGTTTCACATTCTTTTTTAGTTTTTCTACGTATATTACGCTTCTTTATTTTTAAAATTACTGTTCAGGACAGTCTATAGCATAATATCTCCCTTTGATGTTTACAGCATATGTTTGTTGAAGGGAACGGAAATAACTTTTCATCAGACAGACTCAAAAATAGCTTTCATTTTGCTATAGCTACTAATATTTTGTATGACAATATGCCAATTTACATGGGTATGTAACTTTCACCTGTAATACAGTTCAGAACTTTACATCTTTCGTAGTTCATCACATTCATTTAGTGTATGCATACTTCATATCAAAAAATCTATACAATATTTAAAATTTACCTGAACTATTTAGATAAGAATTCCGTCAGTATATTGGTACATGTCGATACGACATTTGCAAGCATGTATCTTAATACTCATCGCATATTGGGCTTTTACTCAAATTAAAGTAATCAGAAAGCCTTTCATATTCAAATTTTGTGATATTGTGATTTTCAACAAAATCCAAAGCCAATATGATTCGGTTTTGCCTTTCTTAGAAAAATAATTTACCTAATGCATGCTTATAAAATACTAAAAAATTCCAATTTTCTCTATACAGATGTTTCCTGTCTTGTCATTTTACACATTCCAGGAATTAATAAGTTCGCAGCACATTCATTTGCTTCAGCTTTTTGTATAATATTTTCTTCTGTGTCATTTTCTTTTAAAACCACGGTCGTGTGTGCTACATTAACTTCAGAAGACAGAGGACATGTTGCAATTAGACTATCTTCCATATGCTCACAATTTTCCGACGTTTCACGTATTTGAGAAAAGGAACATAGTATTGCATAGGGAAAGTCAAATCCAGAGAGAAACAACCAAGACAACAGAGGACTCATGTAAATATAAAACATCAAAGCTGGTAAAAGAACTATTTCACTTGCTTCAAAAGTTTTTGTCACAATATTGGAATCGCTACTAGTAAGAAGACGAACAGCAACTCGACGATAAAATATTAGTATTCCCATAGGTAACGCCACAACAACGAATGACAACATGTAAAAGTATATTAGTCTGATGCTTTGCATTTTTCGTTCTAATCTTTTCTTTGGAATATTCTGAAATTAAAAATGAAATATATCTTCTATAATCCCAAGAGATCTTATTGCAATTGGTTTTATGCAAATGAGTTAATGATTTACCGAATGGGAAATTAAGTATCGTAGTCTTGACCTGATTTCCATAACGGCTGAAGAAAAACATAACAAAAATTTATGTTGAAGCTTTTTGACTTGCTTTGCTTCAAAAATGTACATTTGCTTACCATATAGCATATATATTCCCACGCCTACATGCATCATAAGAAATCTAAGTGTTTCGTAGAAAACTGTTGCTTCCCACAAACCAAACAAGTGTTGAGACCTACACTTTCTCCCGGGCTTGCTTTTCACTGCACTTGAATCTAGGTCTGATACTGTTACATTTTCAGAAGTGGTGTTGCTTTCTCCGGTTTTCATGAGTGCTGTTGGAACACTAAATATAGCTGCGGCAAGCCAAACGAAGAGAATTAATTGTGTGGTACGAACAAATTGTCTCTTATTACTTCGTCGAAAAGACCATAACCGCTCATATATGATAACCACAATGTTCATCAAAAACGAGCAGTGGACCAGACCTATAAAAATCAAGCAAAATATATATGAAGTATTTTTAGAAAAATAGATTACAAATTTCTTTAGCAACATGAAAGAACTTACTTCTCAGAAAACTCACAACACTACACAAGGGACCAGGTACGTTTATTAGGCTTATTTCATTGCCAGTATTTAAATATTTTACCACCATTTCTAATATAGACAGCAAAGCTAAATTTGCTATAAGTGATTGCACTACACGTTGTGAATGACGTGTATTTTGCTTTAAAATAATTACGTAGATTAAAGATGCATTTACAAGTAAGCCAACAATATCACTTGCACTGTTTACAACTAGTAAAATAGTTTTCAGTACAGCTTCAGCTTTGCTTTTACTTTCTGCTGGAAGCGCCGTATATGGAAGTGAAAAGGTGGATAACGAAATGGTAGAATTCATGTTTTCAATATACATTTTAGAGTATTTTGAGGTGACTACGTTTTTGCGTTACAGAAACAGAGACAGACCAAGATGCAAGCATTCGCTTTCATCCTCGCAGAACCACTGAATTAGCCGTCTCTTTTCAGTCTGGTTTATATGTAAGTGCACGCGCTCTTATTTTATCTGAATGGTCCAAGTGGGAAGAAATGTTTGTTATTCAGCGAAAGCTTGACGCTGTCAACTTCTAGAATCCTCCTACACGTCTAAAACATTTAAATACTAAATGCAGAAACCACTAAAATGATCCTTGAGAACTTTTCCGTCTCAACGTAAATTATTAGCGTCACTTCTCTGAGTGATTTAATCCATTACAAAATGACACAATGCCTTGCTTTAGCTCAAATCTTCTAATCCAGAAAAAACTTTCTCTAGCTTTTATCTTTATTTGTACATCAGGTGGTGTGCGTGTGCTGTCTTTTCAATGTATTAATCAACGTCACTACATCACAAAATACAAAAACAAGGAACGACAGAGTAATTTTGTCAAGTTATTTTTGGATTTGTAAAAACAAGCGTGTACAATTGTGTGTATCTGTCCCGCGTATGACGCAGATCTGGCAGTTTTCTCTACAGATGCTAATTTGATTAGAATCCCTAATCTCTTAGTTTTGCTTGGTTCTTTTGGTTTATAAATACATTTTCATTTCCGCATCCTTCCATTGGAAATCCCGAAACAATTGCATTGTACGCGGCATGTATTTAAATGAATTGTAAAATAGAAACATCATTACGAAAATAGACTGTAACGGCAATATATTTAATGCTGAATTCAGCAAACACTTTTCATTTCCACAGTTTTATTTTGTATTTACATTTTTAAAACTAAACACTTCAAATCAAAATATATATCCACAGATTCACAGCTTAGTACTAACACTTCAAAAAGACTACAAATAATGCATTCTACAAATCCCGGAAAGAGCCAATATCATTAAATGCAATACCACAGCTCCTTATTTCATTGACAACTTCATATATTTTTAAACATGTATTACTGGAGTCATGTAGCTTATCTATACTGGTCCTTTATTTTCATTTTGCTATGCCAGTGTTCTATTGGAGGGATACCATTTTACGTGTAATTGGCCATGGCGACTCACTGGCATAAAGGGAAATCAGTTCAAGCCCCACATCCTGGCAATCATTACATTCTTCATTTGCATTATCGTTTGGAAATAGGGCAAGATTTATTTTACTCGATGAAGCCACTAATATCCCTCCAATAGAACACTGGCATAGCAAAATGAAAATAAAGGACCAGTACGACACAACTACTTTTTAATAAATGGGAGTTATATAGCATAAAACTGTAAAAACAGGTGACGTGAGATGATTACGCAAATATCCTGAACTAAAAGCACATGCCCATATAAATTAATTTAAACCATTTGTGATTACTTGTAATGTAATTATCAAAATTACATATTACTAAGACATTTTGAAATGTCTTTAGGGGAATGAAGAACAGAAACGTTTATATTTAGTTTTAGAGAAACTACAAAACTAGAGAATACATACAACAGAGCCCAGAACTATGGGAATATGAGAACCACTAGCTCATTTTATGTGCACGTTTTGAGCAAATTCGTGGATCTGCTAGTGCAAAATGACAACAACAAACGTTATTAACGTAGAAGCGTAGTGTCGAGCTATAATCTCGTCACCACGGTACAAGCGTTGTTTGATGCTGCTTTTGTTGTCACTTTGCACTAGCCGATACAGACTCAATGTTTTTCTCTCTTGGCTGTTTGCATAATACTTCTATTGTCTTAATATGGTTTTTCAAACGACGTGATGTCCATTGCTTCTTAATAAATAACCACAAATTTGAAACAAAGAAATACTTCAAATTAAATCTGGGTCTCTTCGATGAAAGCATGTTAAAACATTTAGAATTCCATAATTCAGTCACAAATACTGCCGCAGCAACTGAAAAAGCAGTTCCACACACCAGCGCCACAACTCTTAGTTTTTTCCAGTCGATAAAATCCGGACTAATTGCTTTTGCAAACCCTTTGCTTAACAACTTTTCGTTTAGCAGTTTCTCCCACTCGGCCCAATTGTCCCATGCATAAAACAAACCCGACTCAACTATTCGTTGAATAGAAACCATTAACCATATTCTATTTCCAGTATTAATTTTCCAGTGTTGAAAACGTGGATAAAATTTTTGTCGTACTGATAGACACTCAAAGCTTGCATTTAATCTTTTCTTGTAAACGTTCTGCATAATTTGAGGTTCTGATAACAACGAATCGTCATAATACGTAGCAACCTTTTCATCTTGACTAATTTTCTGCATTGCTACTAGAAAACCGTTCCCAATGCTTTCGTTTGGTGTAAGCGGGATAATAACACTGGGTATAAACTTTTGTAAGCCAAAAATTTTCAATTGTCTTCCCATAAATTCTTCTGCTGTTACATGCGAACTATAGTGTACCAAAATTTTGTACCCGGCTTCAAGCAGCTCCCTTATGGTTTCGTGCATAACAGGAGATTCTCTTACTGCCACCATGCCTAATAAATCGCCCTCGTAAAACCAACAAAGAAACAGTGAACTAAACAAAACTATCCAGTTCAATATTTTTTTGACATTGCTTCTCAATTGTGTCTGGGCCCTCCTTATTAATAATTTAGTGAATATAGTCACCAATACAAAGGATGCTATTGAAACCCAAACCGTCATGTCTAAAACCTGAATCCAACTTTTGAGTTCCAGAATCATACTTTTCTTAGGCCTGGTCTGCTGACAATACATCAGCTTGCACCATTCCATCTTATAAAATTTAAACTGACTTTGGGTGGAAAGCACGTATAAATCGTGGCTACTATATGCCATGCAAGGAATAATGTGTGAGGTGTAACCGCTTGGATTCATAACGTGAAACTTGTTGACATCGTAGATATTCGATGTGCTATACAACTCAATTGAAAAGTTATGCGCCTTAGATAGACTCAACACTGGCATTATGTGTGAACTGCATTGGATTTCGAAGCTTCTGTAGGTTGAGCATAATGTAATTAGCAAGTTTAAAGGAGATTCGGATCGAAAACTGTAAGTGTCCGGAATAAGGACAGGATAACTTATTCCGTTCGAATTCCAAAAATGTTTGTGTTGAAATGCTTTTAAGTTTTGAAAAACCTGTCCAAAATCTTCAAATTTTAACTTGTAACGCTGACCGTGGTCCACTAACAAGTCTAAAGTTGGATTTTCATTACATGTTAGCACAATTGTTATAGATGAAAATGTTGTACTTGAGAGTTTTGATTCTAAATTTAATGCTTCACTAAACTGAACAAACAAAAAGACAGTGGAGTGTGCTGACAGATAACGGAGAAAGTTTACTTGTCGATTTACAATTATGATCTCTGCGACAGTATCAAAATAGGAGTATTCACTGAGCACAATCGAAGTGATTTGATGGAATTTATGAAATACCTTTACTTTTTGTGTTCTTGATTGTACGGTAATAACTCGAGCTAAACCGGAATAAGTAGATACTTTATTTAATAAATTAGTTCTACTACTGTTGGTGTTTACGTTATGCTGAAAATCAAAGTAAAGTGTGGCATCCTCAAGTTCTATATCGTCACCCAAGATGCATCATGCAACACTTGAAATCCCGTTGGTATCATCACCAAACAAATGAATTTCCGACTGACAGCATCAACCAACACATGAATTTTGGGGTATAGTGAGAATTAGTGTTACATTGAAAGCCCACATTTTTTGCTTTCAGCTGCTGAAAGTTTCGTTGAAATACGCTTAGCCATAGCAGAGTTATGGCTTCCAGAAAACACACATAAAACCAGTAACATATTTTCAACCCAAAGCGGTTTTCCGCTAATGAAGTTTGTATTTCTGAGAATTAGTGCAATTGATAGAGCTTTTCATGCTTAATTTGGTGCAACAAAATACAAATTAATTTTTAAGAAGATTCTATGAAAGAAAGTCTGCAAATTAGGATATGAATTTTGCAGTACCACTTTAAACCGCCATTTTCTTCAAACTACCATTTTGCATGTGTCGCTTGATGCTGACAAGCAAAAATTCATTTGTTTGGTGATGATGCCAACGGGATTGCAAGTGTTGCATGATGCATCTTAGGAGACGATATTCGGATTTAGAAGAGTAGTAGTGCAGAGACTTTGACAAAAGCTAAAGTAGTAGAGAAAAAATATTACTTTTAGATTTGTTGGAATTTGACTTGTTAGCATTTTTACAAACGTTGATTATTATGCTATGCTTTTGCACACTGTTTGATCAACTATTTAAACTTACGAGTTGCAATTTGAAATATCTCACAATCTGTGACTTTTCTTACGATATAGTGCATATATAGTATTACGCGTAAAGAGCAACAACATTTAACATATATTAAGTTTGGAAAACGAGATGCTTATCCAAAACTTAAAGTTTTGCTCTCTAGTCAATTCAATATCAGTAAGCACACTGGTAGGTCTTATAACAAGTTTTCTTTGTTTGTTCTTTAACAAATAGTCTATCGATAAAAATTGTTTAAACTATAAACAAGGTTAAAATATTTATACGATGGTTTAGTTTTATTCAAATGAAGCGTGTGTCCACTTTGTCAGTATGCTGATTCACAACAAAATGCCCTTCCATTGTTTGAAGAAATTTAGGCTAAATTGGTGTACGTTTTACAATTCAGCAAATATAATCATGCCGCTGTCTGCTATAGAATTACGATAACAGGTAAACTAAATTGTAATTGTTTATATCCTTGACATTTTGCAGGTTGCAAATTTGGCAAGTCTTGGTTTTTTCGTAGCGTTGTTTTGTCAAACGCATAACATCAATTGTGGTTCAATGGCAACAAGCTCTGGGAAAGTACAAGAACGCAGAACAATGTCATCATAATATTTTTGTTTTCCACAAATGCCGCTGAATATGCAGAAAACTTGCAAAACGAAGAATTAGTTTTTTAAAGTAGCGTTTAAAAAATGTTATTTTATAAAATGTTTGCAATCTTTTATTTAAGAAAATACTATGTGCTTAAATATTTTTTCACTAGAAAAGGAACGATGACGTAAAACTATTACGCTATCTGAACAACGTTAATGTTCACATGAAATGCTTGTTGTATACATCAGAGATACACCAAAAATGTGAACTAAGGCACACGCAATGAAGCACCTGCACATACATGTATGTGCATATTATATTATTACGTAACTATTATGTATTATTTAAATATACAATCAAAATATCTCTTCTAAAATCCTCCATATTAACAACAATTAATTTAAGCCTTTTATGATTAATTCAGTCTGTGTTCAAAGGACCTATTTGGGTCCCTAGAATTTTGAGGACCTATATAGGTCCCTAGAATTTGTTTATTATAACCATGAGCCTGTATGTTTTAATAGTAAATAAATAAATAAATTTTTGTTCTAGGGACCTGTATAGGTCCTTATGGGGACCTATATAGGTCCCTAGGAAATTCCAAAAATCAAAAATTTCGAATAGCTTACTTAATAAGCTTAATCGATTTGTGCAAAAATACACGTTTTGTACATAAAAAAATGCTTGATTTTCTGAAACAAAAATCAGGCAAATTTGTTGACGGGGTACAAAGTTATGGCAATTTCAATGTTGACTAACTTCATAAATATTTTTCTCAAAAAGTAAGAGGGAAAGTTGACCTCACATTTTGACAGTAAATAGCAAATTTTTTGTAGATTCCGAATCTGGAATCAGATCCATCGGCTCTTGTAACATGAAGGCTGTGAAAATTTTTATAAGGTCTTTTTCTCGTTAAAAAATCTTAAAATAATTTCTACCGGCTTCACGTTACAAGAGCCGATGGATCTGATTCCAGATTCGGAATCTACAAAAAATTTGCTATTTACTGTCAAAATTTGAGGTCAACTTTCCCTCTTACTTTTTGAGAAAAATATTTATGAAGTTAGTCAACATTGAAATTGCCATAACTTTGTACCCCGTCAACAAATTTGCCTGATTTTTGTTTCAGAAAATCAAGCATTTTTTTCTGTACAAAACGTGTATTTTTGCACAAATCGATTAAGCTTATTAAGTAAGCTATTCGAAATTTTTGATTTTTGGAATTTCCTAGGGACCTATATAGGTCCCCATAAGGACCTATATAGGTCCCTAGAACAAAAATTTATTTATTTATTTACTATTAAAATATACAGGCTCATGGTTATAATAAACAAATTCTAGGAACCTATATAGGTCCCCATAAGGACCTATTTAGGTCCCTAATCCTGGGGACCTAAATAGGTCCCTGAACATAGACTGTAATTGTAATAATTAAAATTACATTATACTTATACATTTTGAAATATTTCTGGGAAAAATTTCGTTTGAGAATTTAGAATAAGTAATAGAGAGGTTTATGCTTACAGTTTTACATGGTAAAAGGGCTGCCCCTTTTGCATAAACGTCTGCTGTCTGCAACAAATCAGGTAGTATAAGTTTTCCTCATTGCAAATTAAAAACGTTTCAACGGTTTCAAAAAACGAACCTATTGTTTTTCAAAGGTTGTACGAATATTATTTTTGATTCGTTGTTTTTTGCTGTTGATTGTCTGCATAAACCTTCTCCTTCCTTGATATGGTTTTTCAAGGGACATTCTGTCCATAGTTTCTTAATAAATAACCACAAAGTTGAAACGAAGAAACACTTCAAATTAAATCGTGTTCTCTTCAGTGAAAACATTTTTAAACATTTCGCATTGCAAAATTCAATCACAAATACTGCCGCAGCAACCACAAAGGCAGCCGCACATACCAACATCACAACTCTTAGTTTTTGCCAGTTGATATGATCCGGACTAATTGTTTTTGCAAACCTTTTGCTTAACAACTTTTCGTTTAACAGTTTCTTCCACTCGGCCCAATTGTCCCATGTGCAAAACAAACCCGATTCAACAATTCGTTGAATAGAAACCATTAGCCATATTCTATTTCCAGTATTGATTTTCCAGTGCTGAAATCGGGGATAAAATTTTTGTTCTACCGATAGACATTCAAAGCTTGCTTTTAATCGTTTTTTAAAAACGTGTTGCATAATTTCAGGTTCAGATGATAACGAATCATCATAATACGTAGCAGTTTTTTCACCTTGACTTACCCTCTGCATTGCTACAATGTAACCGTTTCCTATGCTTTCGTTTGGCGTAAGTGGAATTATCGCACTGGGTACAAACTTTTGTAACCCAAAAATCTTCAATTGTCTTCCCATAAAATCTTCTGCTGTTTCATGCGGACTATTTTGTACTAAAATTTTGTACCCGGCTTCAAGCAGCTCCCTGATGGTTTCATACATTACAGGAGATTCCTTTACTGCTACCATACCTACTAAATCTCCCTCGTAAAACCAACAGAGAAACAGTGCACTAAACAACACTATCCAGTTCAATATTTTTTTGATGTAGCTTCTTAACTGTATTTCGGCCCCCCTTAATACCAATATAGTGAATGTAGTCACTAATACAAAGGATGCTATCAAACTCCAAACGCTGATATCTAAAACTTGAATCCAACCTTTGAATTCCAGAATCATGCTTTTCTTTGGTTGAGTATAACGACAATACATTAGCTTGCACCATTCCATTTTATAAAATTTAAACTGACTTTGGGTGGAAAGCACGTATAAATTGTGGCTACTATATGCCATGCAAGGAATAATGTGTGAAGTGTAACCGCTTGGATTCATAACGTGAAACCTGTTGACATCGTAAATATTCGACGTGCTATACAAATCAATTGAAAAGTTATGCACTTTAGCTAGACTCAAAGCTGGCATGATGTGTGAACTGCATTCGATTCGGAAGTTTCTATAATTTGAGCATTTTGTAGTTAAAACATTTAAAGAACCTTCTGATCGAAAATTGTATGTGTCCGGAATTAAAACAGGATAACTTATTCCTTTCGAATTCCAAAAATATCTGTGTAAAAATGCTTTTATGTTTCGAAAAATTTGTTCAAAATCTTTAAATTGTAATTTGTAACGCAAACCGTGGTCCACCAGCAAGTCCAAGGTTGAATTTTCAGTACATATTAGCACAAGCGTTATAGATGGAAATGTTATACTTGATACTTTTGATTCTGAATTTGATGCTTCACTAAATTGAATAAACAAAAACGCAGTAGAGTGAGCTGGCAGGTAACGAAGAAAGTTTATTTGTCTATTTTGAATTATAAAATCTGCGATAGTATTAAAAATAGAGTATTCACTGAGTACCACAGAAAATATTTGATGGAATTTATAATTCACTTTAACTTTTTGTGTGTTTGCTTGTACTGTAATAACTCGAGCTAAACTGGAATAAATGACTACTTTATTTAACAAATTAGTTCTGCTACTGTTGGTGTTTACGTCGTGCTGAAAATCAAAGTAAAGTGTGGGATCTTCAAGTTCTAAATTTAAATTTAGAAAAGTATTAGTGCAGAAACTTTCACAAGCTCTAAGAATGCCAAGTAAAATTATTACTTTAAGATTCATTGCTAACTGATTTGTTAGCATTTTTACAAAAGTTGGAACGTGTGGATCATGCCTACTGTTATGGTATGGTTTTGTACACTGTTCAATATCAGTAAGGAAACTGGTAGGTTGCATAATACGTTTTCTCTGTGACAATAATAACTACCAAATCGATAAAAAGTAAAAACAGTTTAAACTATAAACAAGGTTTAAGTGTTTATTGAATGAGTTATCCATATTCAACGTAGGGGTGTGTCCATTTGCTCAGTATGCTGACACAACAAAAGTACCCTTCCATTGTTTGAGGAAAATCATGCCGAATTGGTGTACGTTTTACAATTCAGCAAATATAATCATGCCGATATCTGTTATAGAATTACGATAACAAGTAAACTAAAATGGTAATTGTTTTTATCCTTGACATTTTGCAGGTTGCAAAAATAGGCAGGTCTTAGTTATTACGCAACGTTGTTTTGCCAAACGCATATCAATTGTGGTTCAATGGCAACAAGTTCTGGAAAATACAAGGACGTTGGACAATGCGCAATGTCATCATAATCGTACTGGTGTTGTTGCAAAAACAGTGTAAATCCGTTTTGTTTTTGCTATGAGAATAAATATGTCAATGTCTTTTCTCGATTTTATACTTATTGATAATAGTACTATTTATATACAATATTATAAAATAGCATGATTTATGAAGTATTAAAGTTCAAGTTTAAAGTATTATTATATGTGTACTTGGCAAAGAGTTTAAAGATACAGAATATGAATGGAAACTTTCATAAACTGTGACACATTTTTAAAATGCGGGGGATTTTATTACACAATGTTTTGATTCATGAAGCCTCAAAATAGTGCTTATTTTTTGGTAGGTAAATTATTCACATAGGTAATTTAAGAAACCCATATTCTAAAAACACAAAGACAACATTCTACAATCCTTGAAAATAGACCAATATAATTAAACACAATAACAGAACCCATTGTACCGTTTACCACTTCATTTAAATATGTTCTCATACTATTGCTCTGCATTTTACCAAGTGAACCGTACGTAAATGAAATTGGACGGATGGAATTCACTGCTTGCTTTAAAAACTTTCTTTCTCTTGTAATCATATTATTTTCTATGTCTCTATACCATTCGATTTTAACGTTTGTACTGGTTATGTTTACAACTGTTGCCATCCTGCAAATAGAAATAACAACCAAAAATTCAAACTCGGCTGCAACAAATATAATAAAAAAGTTGTACCAAGATATAGCACTGATTTATTTATATATTTATTTATTAAAGACGGATAAAAAAATTGCATCTTACACAAACATGTCACAACACTGATTCTCAAAATACAAACTGTGTGCTTCACTTGTGTTGTCCAAAACGTCACACCTAAGATAAGTGGCAGCTCATCACAAAAAATAGCATTTGTACGAGAAAAGTTTATGTAAATTGCATACATTTTCTGAATAGTTTTACCCGAAGCACAAAGCTGCTCACAATGTTTGAGTTTGCATTTGTAGCTTATAGTTACAAAAATAGATACAAACACAGTTTGCGCATTGTATTAACTCCTTCAGCAAGCTCCACGTTCCAATAAATATCCGCACAGCAGAAATAATTATCCAAGTCCAGTATTGCTGGAAGTAACTATGGTATTACAATATGAAAGAAGTGGTACGGCGCATCTAACTTTATGTAGAATACAAACAGTGGTATTGATATAGCAAGAACAGAAAAGTAAAAATTAGAAAAATAAGTAAAATGCCATTTATATCCAACAAGCCATCACTCAGACGTAAATGTTTTAGACAGGATGCTAAAAACAAGCGTATTTTAACATACATTTGCTTGTTAGACTTTTGACGTTGTTTGGATTTGTCGGAGAATGGACTTGTTCTAAGCAATGAGTTAAGCATTGCTACATACTCTTCTGACATAAACAATAAGCAAAGAATTCCAGACACAAAGTACTGTAACAACTAATTGATAAACAAGAGTAATTAGCTGGAGTATATTTAGATTAGTGTACGTATTTTGATAGTAGGACACTATAACAATTACACTGTTAAAGATGCCAACGACGACGAGATGTTGGACGAGAAAGTTAATTAGCAGCCAGGGTAATAGTTTACGTTTAGTCTTACATTGTTCAAAACAACCATGTGTGTTGTTCAATTTGAAAGGTTCTATGTAATGGAAAATTTTACTAAGAATATTATTAATTAGCTGTAGAGCTGCACGGCATAAAAATGACATTTCCATTTTAGAAATGCTTTGCAGATGCTTTGCTTGCCAAAAAACCAATGTTTTATGCACAGCTTACAGATTTTCAAATGAGTGTTATATTTGTCACGAACAAAATATCTATGTTAAAGCAGACGCTGTGAGACTTGTTGTATGTTCTGGTTACTACTGATGTGGGGCAACGTTAGACGTTAGTAAATAGTGTTTTCAAAGTTAGAGGATTTACCGATTTTTGTGGACTATTTCAGTAAAACGCTTTGCAGAGAAATGAAATTGCAATAATTATGACTTTGTAACGATTGTTCTTGCATAAATCCAGCAGACAAATTTAGATACCTTTCCCAAATGAAACAGTTATTCAAGTTACTAATATGTTTCTAATACATGTTATATAAATATTTTTATATCTGCTTGACAGCAAAATAGTCACTGATTCATAAATAATCTATTGAACATTTTAAAACATGACTTTTTTTCAAAGCTACCTGATCCTTAGCTATAATTTTAAAAACTAATTTGAGTACTGTATGCGTGATTCAAAAGGTACTTACATGAATGTTTTTGTAAATGCATTAATGAAGTCATGTTAGCATAACAATACAATAAAGTTTATTCTTTAACAAACATATAACTAATACTTATATAACTTGAAAACTGTAAAAATAGTTGATGTAAGATGATTATGCAAATAAGTGGATTAAAATAAAAACACGTGTGCATATAAGTTATGATTACTTTAGAAATCAAAATTATATATTGAAGTAATTCTGAGAGAATTTCTTCTTAAAATCAAAAAAAATGATAGAGACGTCTATGCATAATTTAGCTTTGAGGAAACTATTACATAACAATAACATGCAAATCTGCTTTGTGTTATATGTAAATGGTACGCAAAAACAGACATTTTCTCAAAAAATGTTTGTTGTACAACAGTTGATACAGGTATCCTAGTTGGTAAATTTATAAATTTTGAACAACTTCAAAAAATAACCTATTGCTTTTCAAAGGTTGTAAAAATATTATTTTTGATATAATGTTTTTGCCCTGTTGGTTGTATGCATACAATTACTATTTTCTTGATGCGATTTTAAAACGATATGCTTTCCATGCATCAAAACACAAACGCAACATTGATACATAGATTTGCTTAAAACTGAATCTTTCTCGGTACAATAAAAACATTTCGAAACATTTTGCATTATACAATTCAGTTACAAATACTGCCGCAGCAAATACAATGGCAGCGGCACATACTAACATCACAACCCTGAGTTTTTCCCAATCGATGAAATCCGGACTAATTGTTTTTGCAAATTGTTGGGTTAATACCTTTTTCCGTAACAGTTTTTCCCACTCAGCCCAACTGTCCCATGTATGAAACAAACCCGACTCAACTAATCGTTGAATAGAAACCATTAACCAGATTCTGTTTCCAGTATTAATTTTCCAGTGCTGAAATCGGGGATAAAATTTTTGTCGTGTTGATAGACATTTAAAGCTTGTATTCAGTCTTTGTTTGTAAATACTTTCCATGATTTTAGGATCTGATGAAGACGAATCATCATAAAATGTAGCAATCTTCTCACCTTGGTTTACTCTCTGCATTGCTATCAGGTAACCATTTCCCATACTTTCATTTGGCTTAAGTGGTATAATGGCACTAGGTATAAAGCTTTGCAAACCTAAAATTGTCAAGTGTCTCCCCATCAATTCTTCTGCTGTTTCGTGAGGACCAGATGGTGCTAAAATTTTGTACCCGGCTTCCAGCAGCTCCTTTATGGTTTCAAACACAACAGGAGATTCTTTTACTGCTACCATACCTACTAAGTCACCCTCGTAAAACCAACAAAGAAACAACCCATTGAACAAAACTATCCACCTTAATACTTTTTTCACATTGTTTCTCTGGGATAGTGATAGCACTCTTATTGATAACATTGTAAATAGAGTTATCATTAAAAATGATGCCATTGAAACCCAAACGCTCATTTCTAAAACCTGAATCCAACTTCTGAATTCAATGATCATACTCTTCTTAGATTTGGTTCGCTGACAATACATCAGCCTGCACCATTCTATTTTATAAAATTTAAACTGACTTTGGGTGGATAGCTCATATAAATTGTGGCTATTATATGACATGCAAGGAATAATATGTGAGACATAACCGCTTGGATCCATAACGTGAAACATATTAACGTCGTAATTTATTTGCGTGCTATACAAATCAATCGAAAAGTTATGCACTTTGGCTAAACTCAAAACTGGCATTATGTGTGAATTACATACTCTGCTGAAACTTCTGTAGTTTGAGCACACTGTAATCAACAAGTTCAAGGCAGCTAATGACACATAATTGTAAGCGTCCGGAATAAGGACAGGATAACGCATTCCATTCGAATCCCAGAAATATCTGTGTTGAAATGCTTTTAGGTTACGCAAAATTTTTCCAACATCTTCAAAGTTTAATTGGTAACGTTGGCCGTGGTCTCCCAACAAGATTAACGTTGGATTTTCGGAACATGTCAGGAACAGTGTTATAGATGGAAATGTTACGCTGGAAAACTTTGATTCAGTCCTTGTTGCGGCACTAGTTTGAATAAACACAAATACTGTGGAATGTGTTGACAGATAGCGAAGAAAATTTATTTGTCTGTTTTGTATTACGAAATCTTGGTGAATATTTAAAGCAGAGAAGTCGCTGAGTACCACAGAAACCACTTGATGGAACTTATAAATCACCTTAACTTTATGTGTCCTTACTTGTTTGAAAATAACTCTGAGTAAACCAGCATAAATAGCTACTTCATTTAGCAAACTAGTTTTGCTAATGTTTGTCTCTAAGTTGGGTTGAAAATCTAGATAAAGTGTGGTACCTGCAACTTGAAAATTTGGGTTTAAAAAAGTATTTGTACAAAAACTTTGACAAAATCTATGCATGCCAAGTAAAATTATTACTCCTGGATTTGCTGCAATCTGACTTGCAAGCATATTGGCAAACGTCGGTAAACCTAGTGTCATGCAATCAGATTAATATTAAAAAGTTTTATGCAATCTTAAGCAATTTGATCAACTATTAAAATTTACAAATTGCGAATATAAATATCTCAGTAGCAATTATGTTGCAAAACAGTAAATATATACTAGTAATTGCAAAGGACAACAAAGTTTTAAATTATCTCCAGTCAATTTTGCAAATTGTGTGCTTATATAAAAACTGCTGCAGCTTAGAAGAATGGTGGCAACTTTTGCACATCAATTTGGACTGTCTAGTCAATTCCATGAAAAAGTAGTGGGTTTCATGCTACATTTTTCTAAAAGTACAATTTATTCTGGTTGCGTGGCTCAACCTTTTAAAAAGTTCACTTATTTATTCAATGTGTTATCTTATTCAAAGGAGAGGTGCTTTTACTTGGTTATTATGCTGACACAGAACAAAAGGGTGCTTACATTGTTTGAAGAAAATTAGACTAAATTGGTTCACGCTCCACACTTCACTAAACTTAACATAAAGATCTCACTGTCTGCATTGAGATGAAAATAGAATGCGAAGTAAAGTGTTTTACAATTCTGCAGGTTACAAAGTTCTATAGCAAATACCTGTGCAAACGTAATTACAATGCTTAAATGTTTCATGAGTGTGTCATCACTTATCACGTCAGTCCTTCGAAGTAACCCACGTGCATTTACCTGAAGCTACATATGAATAAATAAAATCGATGCCTTTTTCACTACCCGGTGCAATCAATGAGATAAAAAAGAGCTGCTCTAGTTACACAAGTGAAAATAGCGTGCAAAATCTGTCCAACTGACCATGTAATGTTCTTTAAAACGATTTAGACTTTTTCATCATCATCTTACAATCATCATGATGAAATTCTATAGACCGGTATAGACTCAAACAAAACATAATTATGATAAAATCCTCATGAGGAAGTATAAATCCAAAAGTGGAAATATGAATTGAAATACAATGATAAGTATGAAAAAAGGAGTCGAAATAGAAATATGATTATGAAGTCTAAACCCAAAACGGAAGTTGAAATGCAAAAAATTTCTACTCTCGTAGTATTTCAACTGTAGTATAAAACCGGCTTAATGCTTGACAACATGTTAAATACCATTATGCTTAATTTTATGGTAAACAGCATAAATCCCATAGAAATTGTAACGCATCAATCTCAAATATAATCTTATAATCTCAAATGCTAATCCCATGTTGAATTTGCATATGCTTAATTCAATGCTGAATATGCACATGTTCAATCCTATGTAAAAACGTATATGCTTTAGACAATGTAAATGGCGTGCACCTTAATTTTTCATGTAAATAACATAATATATCCTTTAATGCCATGTAAATGCCACTTAAGCCCGTATAAACAACACGCGACGATTAATCCATGTAAAATATGCTAGGGCGAATATCTGTTACGGCTGACTTTCAACTTACCGTCCCATCGGCTCTGTTATTAATAATGATTTGTTTTTCAGAGTTTAGAATTACGTCGTTGCAAAACATTTTCTTATACGCCCAAAAATTCAAAAAGAATAATTAGATTGTACTTTTAGCAATAATTTTTGAAGCAGACTTCTTTTCCAAGGATCATTATCGTCACGCAGACTGTCTTTAGCCAAAAAACTGGATACTAAATTATTCATTTTTAAAGTATATAATACGTATTTACTTTGTCAAGAAAATTACATTTTATCAAACAATATTGCTAATGTTTGATAATTGCTTATTTAAAATGGTATATCAATGAATATGATGCTTCAAATTGCTTTCAGGATGAATCCAAATGTTATATAAACACTCCAGTGCCAGGCTTGGTGTAAATATTTCAAAGGTCCTGCTAGACTAAGCAATATTAAATTTTTAACTTTGTAACAGAGTGAATATTTTGCTTTTAATTCCTCCGTTGTGTTCTTTAATAGGATGCAGAAATAATAACGCTTTGGAAGAAATTGTTGAGAGTAAATTGGAAATATTTATTTTTCACACTATCGTTAACGAAAATGTAGATAGAGGTTAGTTTATAATTTATAATTAAGCCGAAATATTGCACTACAGGGGAAGACTGAAAGAGCCCCTGCACTTGCATTCACAACTTGTGTAGATGTGTCATTTGATTTATATAGGAGAGCTGAGATTTTTCAGCTCTCATTCCTTTTCCACAACGTACATGCATACGCCACATGGAATTTGAGATGTTGAAGTTGGTGCGGAAGGCTTTACGTCATGAGTGGGGCTATAAAGTCCCCCCACCAAGGCGGTGATTGTGGACATCCGGGTCAATCAGCGACGTTGTTTGGTCCCACGATGTAAAGCCTGATAATCGACGGGTTGTCGAGGACGAAGAATTCTGTTGACAGGAGGAACTGGTTGTTGAGATGGGAGTGTGACGGGTGAGGACGGTGTGGATAACAAATTAGAGTCCGTAGGAGGCATCAAATTTTCGGATGAAACAACTAGGCTGGTGTCTGAATGTTGTAGATATTGACTATTTTCCTTGTCCGAAATATCTGTTGTTGAGTCTGTCCGAGGAACGTATGGTCGTAGCATCTGAATGTGGATAGGAGACTTTTTTGTGCCATCGGGGAGCGTCACCTCACAAGTCAGATCATTAATGATTTTTGAAATAGTTCCAATGTCTTTATAAAGGGGGCAAAGGCTAGCGGTGATTTTCTTCTCACGATTGGAAAGTGTGGTATCTTTTAGACAAACTTTGTCTCCAACAGCAAATCTTGTAGATTGATGGTGATTGTCATAGTACTTCTTTTGGTGAATTTGGGCGGACTGCAAATTTTTGGACGGTGTGTATGGGCCAAGCAAATCAATGTAGACAGTATGCCAAGGGCTGGTGATTGGTTTGATTCCCATTAAGCCATGTGGCTTCTGATTGTTATATTTGTTCCTTTGGCATATATCACAGGTATGAATGTACTTCTCAACAAATTTGCGCATTCCGGGAAAATATGCTCGTGTACGTAACTTTTTGAAAGTTTTATCGATGCCAAGGTGGCCACCAGTAGGGGAGTCGTGTAGAGACTTCATTACCTCCGAGCGTAAAGAATCGGGGATAAACGGAACTAATTTTCCTTTGTTAAGTTTCTTGTAAAGTATGCCGTTAACAGCACAAAACTGATCCGGATTTTGTAAAGCAATTTTGTTGCAATTGGGATCATTTTGCTGTGCACTTTTGATAACTTGTTTATCCAGATTACACGTGAGTGTAGTAGCAATATTGATGCGATAGTCGAATTCCTCATCTTCATCGAATTCGTCCGGAAGATAGCGACTTAAAAAGTCGCAAACAACGTTGTCTCGTCCTTTGATGTGGGTAATGGAGGGGCTCCATTCCTGAAGCTTCATGGCCCATCTCATTAGCTTAGCGTTAATATTTTTCATACTGTTGAGATAAGTTAGGGCTTGATTATCCGTCTCTATAGAAAATGTTGAACCGTCAAGATAATCAGCAAATTTATTTAAGGAGTATATTATTGCGAATGCTTCCTTTTCTATGGTGGAATAATTTTGTTGGGCTTTGTTGAAAGTTTTACTGGCATAGCATATAGGCCGTTCTAATCCATTATCATCTAATTGTAATAATAAGGCCCCGAGCCCTTTAGACGCAGCGTCCGTTCTTAAAACAAAGGGTTTGTTGAAATCCGGATGATGCAGCACTATATCCTCAGCAAGAATTTGTTTTAAATGGTTGAAGGCTTTGTTAGCTTCCGGTGTCCACTTAAATTTCCGCTTAATTTCTAGTAAATTGTACAGCGGGTAGGCAATTTCCGCCATTTGTGGGATGAAGTGGCGAAACCATCCAACTGCGCCAAGGAAACTACGTAACTGCTTTCGAGATTTCGGGACTGAAAGCTTATGAATAGCTTCCACTTTCTCCGGGTTTCTCTCAATTCCTTTGGAGGAAATGATATGCCCTAAAAACTTTACTTTTTCCCTGCTAAACTGACACTTCTTCGAAGAAATGGTAAGGTTGGCGGTGCGCAAACGTTCCATCACTGCTTGAATGTGGACAAGATGATCTTCAAAAGATTTAGAAAATATCAAAATATCGTCTTGGAAAACAAAAACGAAGGCATCCATTCCCTTAAGTGCCTTATTCATGAGACGCTGGTAGGTAGCTGGGCTGTTTTTCAATCCCTGTGGCATTACTTTGTAGACATAGGATCCACGGCGAGTTTGAAAAGCTGTAAACTTTTTATCTTTTTCACGCAGACCCACTTGCCAAAATCCACTTTCACAATCCAGTGTACTTAGGTACTTAGCTTCCGATAACATGCGGAGAAGGTCAGCTATCCTTTTCATGGGAAAGCGGTCAGGGATAGTGAGGGAGTTGACATAACGGTAATCATGTACGAGACGCCAATTTCCGTTTGGTTTAGGGCGGAGGACAACGGGGGAGGAATATGGAGAGTTACTTTCTTCGATGAGTCCCTTATCCAGCATTTCTTGGACAATTTTGTCGATAATCTGGTGTTTAGCTTCGGAAACAGGGTATGGTTTTATTAGTTTAGGAGTGTCAGCAGTGACATTTATTTCGTGTTCCACAAGTGAAGTGTGTCCGAGTTGTGGAGAGTCCAGTACAGTCGGAAACTGTGTCAAAATTTCTTGAATTTTCTGTTGTTCCCAATCTGTGAGCACTTGTAGAGATCGGATGTGGTGTGTTTTCTGGCTGGATGGGCGAAATTGATACCGTACGTTAGGTCCTTTATCTTTAAACCAGAATTGAAACAAGTCAAAGTCGACTTGCATGCCACTATTACGTAGGAAATCAGTTCCTAATAACATCACAAAGTCACAGTTATCAATGATCACAAATTTGTGCTTAAAATTTTTATGTCCAATACGAAATTTAAGTGTTACTTGTCCCTTTGGTAGCACAGTGGAACCATTCACCAATTTCACTTTACCCTTTTTCCACATTTTAACTTTCTTGTCTTTCCATAAGCGTTTATCACCAATTGCAGAAATATTTGAACCACAGTCCACTAATCCGTCACCTGTCACCGTGTCACTTTCTTTGGTATGGGGGTCTACTATTGGAAGTTTTACTGGAATCATGGGCAAATTACAGTTATGGCCACTTAATGAATGATTAATGTGAAACGAACCCATACATTGATTTGTTGATGTTTCAGAAATATCATCCTCCGAGGAAGACGACTCCTGTTCCGCAGGATTGGAATTTGGTAGAATTTCCGCTGCGTTAACTCGGGCTTGTTGTAATTTTTGTCGACATTCTGCTGTGGTATGATTATTCCTACCGCAAGTACCACATGGGTCCTTTCGAAGATGTGGAGGACGGTATTTGGCTTTATCCGGGGTTGAGAGTGGCTCATTCTGTGCTGTAGAAACTGGCGGGGTAGATTTTTGTTGAAATTGGTATGTTTTCTGAAAAGGCTGGTTTGAGGTTTCCAATTTGGAGGCAAATTGAATAAGTTGATAAATATCCACTGCTTGGCATGCCATCAAATGTGGTTTGAGTGAAGGAAGAGCCCGTTCTGAAATAAAGTCCAAAACCACCTTTTTGTTATTTAAATTGTGACTTTTATGCAACTTTAGGTATTGCAATTCCATTTCCATCGCAAACGTCGCAAACTTTTCATTTTTCTGTTGACGCCGTAGTAAGAGTTTTTCTAGTGCCGCGTTATGGTTGGATTCAGAACCATACATGCGCATAAAATGGTCACAAAAATCACTCCACATCTTGACTTGTAGCTTTGTGCATTGCCACCACAAATTTAATTCCTTGTCTTTTCCAAAAATTAGGTGTAGGTGGGATAAGCGCTCCTGTGGTGGGATCCGTCTCTGATTCATGTAGTGTTCTAATTCTTCCAGAAAGGACTCAGCTGTGTTAAGGTTCGGGTCAAATTTCGGAGGTGGTATTGTTGAAGGAGGACTGTAAGTAATCGGTGAAAACGGTTCCGCAAAGCAATGTTTCTGTGGGGGGTTGGGTGAATTTGACAGCATTGTAGTGCTGGCAGAAGAAGGTGGACAAATTGGAGGGGGACCAGGTGCACATGTTGATATTTGAAAGGTCGGAGTCAAGATTTGCTTCAGTTTTTCTACAAATGGTCGAGGGATGAACTCGCCAGCAAGGATATTTTCTATTCCATTAGAAAATTCTTCTATTGTTTGTAGGTCTTCTCGAATTTTTCCCAGTTCCCTAGTCATCGTATTCCGGATATGGAGTGTATCCTGAGAAAGCTGGTCAAATTGACGTTGTTGTTCCTCGAACATGCGTTGCAGATCACTGTACCGGAGATCTTGACGCTGACTTGCAAACTGAGTAAACTTCCGAGCCTCGTTTTCCACATCCGAAATTTTAGCACTTAATTTATTTTCCAGTCCGTCTAAATCAGATTTGACTTTCAACATTTCGGTGGAAATGTGGGATTTTTTTCGGGTCTGTGGTGCATTCTCCGGAGAAAACGGGGTTGTTGGAATCAAAACTGCGGGCGTATTCCATATTTTCCTGTGGATACTCCTATAGAGACGGTTGGCCATTATGTAGAGATAATGTACCAGCATGGGAGTGATGACAGGTATAGAAATTATTAGCCACAGCTGAAGATTCATAACTGATTCTGGCACAAAAAACTGAAAATATGAGGACGGTGCTGGCAGCTCCGATTTCATTTTGGCACAGGAGTAAGTTGTTATGAGGTGGGCGTTAATTAATTATCTGCTTAATCCTTTAACCAAGTAGTTTCAAGGCACCATTGTAACAGAGTGAATATTTTGCTTTAAATTCCTCCGTTGTGTTCTTTAATAGGATGCAGAAATAATAACGCTTTGGAAGAAATTGTTGAGAGTAAATTGGAAATATTTATTTTTCACACTATCGTTAACGAAAATGTAGATAGAGGTTAGTTTATAATTTATAATTAAGCCGAAATATTGCACTACAGGGGAAGACTGAAAGAGCCCCTGCACTTGCATTCACAACTTGTGTAGATGTGTCATTTGATTTATATAGGAGAGCTGAGATTTTTCAGCTCTCATTCCTTTTCCACAAAGTACATGCATACGCCACATGGAATTTGAGATGTTGAAGTTGGTGCGGAAGGCTTTACGTCATGAGTGGGGCTATAACTTTATGTAATGTATCAGTGCGTGCACATAAATATTATTAAGTAGCCGCAAGGCTAATTTTTCGTTTTGCGCATTTGGTCTGTTCCTGGTTCGTCCGCTCGATTGTTGCCCTTAATACGCTCCATTCATTTGGAATTTTAAATTCTGCTTTATGTAAACGGTTACGGTATTACTTCACAGTGCCTTGCTTCTGGTCTAAAGAGACATGCACAAAAAACACCAGAGAGAGCGAAAAAATTGAAAAAACTGGATAACTCGGTTTTTTGTAACTTTTTTCGTTTCTGTTTGTTGCAATAGACTTTTTTGTACCTACTGCACCTCCGTAGTTCTTTTTTGTTAACCAAAATTTTACGTGGCTACTTATTTCAGCATTTACAAGGGTTTATCATGCTACTTGAAGCTAGCCAGCATAATTACACGCGTGGATTTAAGCGGTGTTGCATGAGGGTTGCCATTTACTAAAATTATGCGAGTTAAGCTCTTTGTAATATTTAATTTAAAGAATTTAAATTAAATCCTGTTCTTATAAAACGCTCATCCAAACATGCTTCGGGACATCAGACCTGTTTTATTTTCTTAAAAATCACAACTCAGAAGTCTCTTACTTTAAATAATCCTATTTTCTTCTAAAATGACTCTCATTTCAGACAACTTTCTTCGCACCACTATAAGAGCATTCCAAATCATTGATAACTTTTGGAGCCTCAATTACAAATGGTGTTCCAAAAAACAGCTCTTTGTTCTGTTACCCAAATACCGAATTTGGTTAAATAAGCTTCGGTTGTTCATTGCCTACACCAATTTTTCCTTGATCCTTTTGCAAATGTTGTACACCTGGCGTTACAACAATATTCTGGTGAAAACCTACTGTGTCATGTGTATCGGGGTTTATGTAATGATGCTCTCTGGAACTCATCTGAATTGCCTGAAACCATCATTTATAATTGGGCTTTTGAATAGTATGGTTAACTATGAGAAGCGCAGATTGCAAAACAGACGCCCTGAGAAGTCATTTTACAATGGATTCATCAAGTTTCTTATAATCTACAATGCAGTGAGCGTATTTTTTCCGGCGCCGTACTTTTTCAATACCATGCTGAACCCTTGTCTGCCCAGTTATGTGGGATCATTCTTGCTGTTGGAACAATGTGACGCTAAAGCACAAGGCTTTCCCCCGGATGTTTTGAATGTTCAAATTGGAAGAAAGATTTTTGTGGCCATGATTGCATTTCTCAATTGGCAATTTCTTATGCCTGGAATGGCTGTACATCTTTGTCTTATATTTGTACAGGGACGTTGCTTACCTTCTTATATAAGGAGTTATGGAGGGTACTTACTCTATTTTCCTTTAGTAACTTGCGACAAAATCGATGGCAAATTAATAGCATGTGCAATATGAAAAGTTATTGCTTACGATTTGTGCTATATAAAATTTTCACAAACTTTGATTTGTGCTTTATAACAAAACCTTCAAAAACTTCAAAAGGTGATGTATGCCTTTTTGGGCAAAATGAACTATTAGTACCAAAATGCGTCTTAAAATATCTGAACAATTTTTGGTACCAGTAGTTCTTTTTACCTCAAAATATCATGAAGCACCTTTTGAAGTTTTTTGAAAAATGTTATATAGTACAAATCGAGGTTTGCAAAAACATATAGCACAAATTGTAAGCAATAACGTTTCATATAGCACATTGTGTAAATTTGCCGTCGACATACTAAATTCATGGTTTTGTATTTGTGCATTTTTACTTTCAGAAATATTGCTGGAACAACGCAAATAATAGCAAATTCAGACCTTCAAAGCACCACATCTGCTTTTCGGGAACTTCAAGTGATGACAGTAAACTATCGGAATATCAATGGTAATCTGGTAATTATTGCTTACATATTTACTGGCTTAACCAGCGAAATAATGGCCTTGTACAACTGCATTGCACTCACCCTACCCACACAAATGTTTTTCTTCTCCTTATGGACTGCGGCTGTTAACGCATCCACATTCATATTTGCCTATGGTTGTTTAGCGGATGTGTTTCAGGCTTCGTTGGAATCTGAAGCAGTTATTGTTGGCAATAACAGCGTAATGAAAAACAAGTGGTTTCGAAGGTTTGTTAGATCCTGCCCAACTCTTAAGATATCATATGGATCTGGCAATTTCCTGGAGCCAGTTACCCCTCTGGTGACACAGCAGTTTGTATGGGATCAAACAGTAAGTTTGCTGCTGATGGGGTAGATTTTATTTTGGATTAGCATAATCACAGAATAATTTAACACGAGCTATATGATTAGTTAAACATGAAAGCTGGAAGAGGTTATAAAATATTGTTTGTAAACGATTCTGCAGACACGAAAATCAAATAATTTATCTAAAAAATATCATTATCCCTAATGTTCTCCCTTCTGCTGGTAGTTTTATCCATCTATTTTATTATGAAGTAGTTCCATGAAGTAATTCCGGATTCTTATGTAGTACCTAGTATTTTTTTGATATATCGTATATGGGTACAGTGGATGTTTTTAAGCTATGCACTAACACACCCGTATCATGTGTTGGCGTGGCAGCGCCGGCGGAATATAGCACATTGATTTGATTTGATCATCAAGCGTTGTTGCGCGACGGCGTGCTAATGCATGGCTTAAAAAATCTACGGTATATACGGACCTCGTGTAGATATATATTTCAAATCAATATGTGTCATATTATATATTATATAATTATCTTATAATATATATATATATATATATATCAATCACATAATTTTCTGTGGTGTGAGAAAAAAACAAGAAATCCTTTACGTGAACACGCAATTTACATATATTAGTACTAATATTTCAAAGTCTTTAGCCTTTAAATATTGCATGATTGATAAGTAGGTGCTTTCGCAAGAAACCCAAATGCTTAATGCGTTCTCAAATATTCATGTTGATGTCTTTTAAAGTGGTTGGCTTAAATGTCATAATTTTGGGTTAATAAACAATATATATATTGTACTTTACCAAATAAAACAATTTTATGTGCAATTTAATCCACTTAAGTTGTTGCTCAACAATTTTTATTATGTATTCAAATTAACAGTTTAAAAGGTAGAAAGCATGAATTATTATTTATTTATTTACGCGGGCATTAACTACTTTCTGTAGACAATTTTCACATCAATATGTTATGGTGCAATTGCTTAGAATTACGAATGGAATAAAAAATCACCAAGCAAACTAGTAAACACAGTAATTCCCCATTGTAAGCAACGGTCAAATTTCTATTTTTCAAATTGAAAATAGCTAAATAGCAAGATTATCCGATAATATTAAAATGATTGAAAAAGTCCAATATCTTTAAACACAATGACAAGTGTCATTGTACTGTCGAGCATATCGTTTAGGTATGTTTTCAAACTACTTATTGTCATTTTTCCAAATGACGCATATGTGAATGATGCGGGGCGTATTGATTTCACTGTCCTTTGAAGCATTTTGCGCTGCCAGGAATTCCCAAGTTTTTCAATATCCCGCATCCACTGGACCTTAATTTGTTTACTATCACTTTCCACATGTGTTTCCAATCGATAGAGTAAAATAACAAGAAAGAAGCTTAACGCAGTGGAGATCCATAGGCTAATATAAAAATACCACGGAATATTCTTATAGCCTAGAATGCTCACAGTGTTTAGCATTTGTTGTGCCCAGTACATCACAAAAATTATAACTGGTAGTTCCAAGTAGGCGATTTCGTTGGATAGGGTCATATAGATTTCAACAATACGATATATTTTAATTGAATCATTGGAAACAAATCGTAGTGAACAGCATTGTAGTTGATTCTTGTAGCTTATAGCTCCAAGAAGAATGTACAAACAATACTTGCAGATTGTATAACTTCCCTCCCATAAGCTCCAGGCACCAAAAAATATGCGCATAGCGTTAATACACAACCAAGACCATAACCACTGGTGCATGTTGCGTGGAAACACAATTTGGAAAAAGTGATATGGTGCATCTAGGTTGAAGTAAAAAACGAAACCCGGAAGAGTTGCAGCAAGAAAGCAAAACGTATAAACTATAATTATCATTAGTAGGCCATACACATCAGAATTTAGAATTTTCCTTTGAAATATTATTTTGAATGCTTTTAGGAAAACATTATTTCCAGTCAGAAGAAACTTGGGTAATGTGGCGCTAGATGATTGTACGTTGGCTTTAAGCAATCCATTAAGCACTGATACTATTTCTTGCGACTTTAGTATCAATGTTATGGAATCAACAACACAAAAGATTGCCATAAGCAATTGAAAATTGATTATTAGCAGTTGAAAAATGTTTAGGTCTATGTATGTGTTTCTGTAATAACACACAAGCACAACCAAACTATTTACAACGGCAACATAAGGCAAAATTATAAAGTTAATTAGTAACCAAGGCAATAATGTACGCTTGTTGTTACAGCGTTCAAAACAGCTTTTGTAGTTATTCCAGTAATACGGGTCTTTGTAGTTGAATATTTTACTTCTGATGTTCTGATTTATCTGCAATGATGCACGACATAGAAATGATATTTCCATTTTGTGATAGACAATTAACTGCAACTGATTTTATGTATGGTATCCTATGTTTGTAAAACAAATAACCAGATATCTGGAATAACATTTCAACTTGTGTTTTCGGTAGGTACGAAGCAAATGAAATTGACAAGAAACAGGCTCTTACATAAGACCTAAATTGGTTTTTAGTTAAACATTCAATTTTGCAGGAAGAAATTGCGGAAGCAGTCTTTTCCTTGACCTCATTTAAAGCTAAAAAGACAAGCAAGTGGGAGCTTTCCGCAACATACTACCGTTTAAATTTACCGGAAATATTGTCATCGTAAAGTTTTTATTTATTTAAACAAATAGAATTTCATCCTTTCCGCATATATGTATTTTAATTACTTAATTCAAATTCTGATTAAGCAACTGGTATTAGCGTTAGGCAAGTTCAAGTTCCAAAGCAAGAAAAATTTTTATTTAATAATCAAAAAGCCTATTAAAAACGTTTAAATAATACAAATTGTTGCATGTATAAAGTTTTTTGACGGACTTCGTTGCAAGTGCGTAATTTCCACATACCCCTACTTTCTACTTGCAGAAAAAGTAGGCATTGAGTTTATAGTTTATAGTGCGTTATCAGCACTGTGTATTGAATTTTAGCATGAACAGTAAATGAAGGTTTGACGTTTTAAAGGACAAAAGTTACATAAAATTTACTAGTCTGATGTATCATACTATTACAGCATGAACGCTTTATTGAAAAAAGGCTGAAATAAGTGCAGTAATTTTTAAAGTACATTTATAATATGGCCGATTGGCATGGTATAGCTAGGCCAAGTATATTTTTAAACCAGTAGAAATATTCCTATCTTATACGTGGAGTCATTTTTGTACACACTGGCAAATAACTGTATTAAGTGCAATTATTATAACGCACAACGTTGCTACTACCAACGGCCTTGTAATCAAAACGTATGACTTATAGCATCTTTTTATTCAAAGTTCTCCAAATATGGTAGAATTAATATTCAACCATGTAGCGGTTTGAGTTGCGCTCTGAAAATCCTTGTTGTAAGTGACGTCATAGTCATATATCTAGTCGGTTTCAAATATTTAAAGTATGAATACAAGGTTGATGCGAAACCAAAATTTGGGCGTTGTAATCCTTATAAATTACCTAGAATGTACGTAATAAAACATCAATATGATTTAGTTAGTTGTAATTTGTAAAGACATTGACATTATACTATTACAGATCTGTGTATAATTTGAACCTGTTTAGCTATTGGTTATGCAGCTTCCCGTGTATTATATTAAAAAATCAAGTAATTTTCCTAATGGCAATATTTTATTTGTCTGCAAAAAATCTTTGGTTTGCTGCAGTTGTTAGGCAGCTCTTCGCAAATGGAAAATAATTGTAGAATTTCCGGAAATGAATGATTTTTCGAAGCAAAGGCATGATTTAGTATAAATTTAGGACATTTTATCATTCGCCCAACTTCAAACTTCTGCAATTATTTTCCATTTGCGAAGGATTGCCTAAAAAATGCAGCAATTCAAAGATTTTTTGCAGACGAAAAATTGCATGCCTTTCCTAATTTACATAGGTATACTAATAATTACGCCATAGGTTTCCTTGATGCTTGTTGCAAAATGTCATTTACTACATTATAAACGATCATGAGTCTAGATTGCCTAACTGACTTACCAAAAATCAATGCATGGATTAATTCAAAATAATAAGTAACTATCAAACATATGATTTGCATTACCAAACTCGAACCAAGTGAATATTAAAGTATACTGTTTACTGCCAAACAAGGTTAAAACAATGAAGTTGATAAAAGGTCATGTCCTTTTGTTACCATACTTGAAATTACAACAGTAGTACTAAATTGCACTTCAACATATTAGTACTGTGTTTTGACTTGCAATAAAAAACTTCATTGTATTTGTTTAGACATACACTTCGCCACGGTATAAAAATATATTCAATTAAGCTTACATTAAAAATACACATTAAAGTGTCACATTTTTTGAAGGTTTTACAAAATCAAAAACTTTGGTTCTGTAAAATCCAAAGTAAAAGAACATCATGATATCAAAAAGACTAGCTAAACTTGAAGGGTTGTTACTAAAACTGAGCAATTTATTTGGCGGCACAGCAATTACACAAAACCCCAAAACTTTGGAGTTTCTGTTTGTTTCAACACTCGCACACAGAGTCAAGAATAGCTTTGCAATGGCTTTTGTATGGGGTGCTTTATGTGCATTTCTTTTACTAAAACACTGGTTCAATGAAGACATGGACAATTTTCATTTAACAATGGCCCTGTAGTTGGGTTATGTTGCATTGCTCACCTTATTTTCAATATCCAGATACTTTGGAGCAGACACTTGTATCACCAGGAATATGTTCACAAACTTATACAATCATTTGAAAGGTGAGAAGATATACATTTTAAAGAACCTACTTCTAGGTTGTTTTAATAACTTTATTTAATAATTTGTATGATGTGTTCTCTTTAGTCAATCATTATAAGAAAGGCTCAAATCTAGAACAAACATCTTTAATTTTCCTGCTCTTGGACGTTGTGGTTACGCTAGTAAACAAACAGTAAACAGTGCTTTGGGGTATTTGTTCTGCTTTCTTCTTTGAATCTTATTTATCCACAACAACTAATCTTTCTAGGAGGACTTGTTCCAGCGAAACTGTTTGTTTTGCCTCTACGGTTACTGTTAACAGTGTTTCACGTTTACGTGTTTGCAGCAGTTATGACTAGTGCTACGTTTGTTATAACTGTAACAATATCATACTGCTTTCATGCTTATAATTTCATTGCTCGGGAATTACGCATAGGACGACTAAACTATTCCAGCAATAACACCATGAGAAGCTTCCATTCACTTCAGCATGTTTACAGAGCATTTCAAATATTACATCAAAGTCTGCTTACTGGGAGTCATTTTGGTGAATATGTTTTATGGTTGCACAGCTTTGCAGAATTACTGGCTATATATATGACATTCACCTTGTTACGATATTGGTTTGGGTTACAAACGATTACTCTTTTACTACTGGGCTTAGGTGATGTATTAGCTCTAGGCGCGTGGAGCATTTTGCTACAAATAGGTTGCTTGCTTCAAACTGGCGGAAACAAAACGCTGAATTCTTGGAAAAGGCATGACTGGAAGATTCAGGAACAAAATAAAGAAATGCGAAATTTTGTTAAATCTTGCAAGCCTATTGTTTTGTCGTATGGGAAGCAGTTTACCGTTGGTAGGTTGACGTTGCTTAATTTTTATAAAGGTGTGGTTCGGGGTACTGTTCGAGCATTACTATTGACCAGATAATCTGCCATGGTATACGGATTTCCAAGGTTAAGCCTTGTCAAAAAATTTAAGTTGTTTTTAAATATGCATTGTGGTTTGCAGTTATTATAAATAAAATTACAGTCTCTGGTTAGTCTCCCTGATTGTGAAACAATTTGTTGGAACAATCAATTAACCAATTAGCTCAAGGTAGTTGCTATTTCAATTTTAACAGAATACAAATATAAAATATCCGATTAACTATTGATTCCCTATCTTACTGTGTTTTGTAGGTATATATCAAATACTTTTTACAATACCCATAGTTATTAGCTCTCTGCTTTGTTAGTCGTAAGTTTTGTTGTTTTCTCTGTTAATCATAGCATAAATCTATTCTCTTCTTGATTTTATTTCTTGACAAACACTCCTCCCATTGCTTATTTAAAAATGAACTAAAAATGGCGTGGCACGTAAAAAGACCCAACGTAAAAAGACCCAACGAAAGAATCCCCAATTCTTGAGACCCAAACGTAAAAATCCACAATGCGTAAAAAGACCCAACGTAAAAATCCCCAATTAAAATTTAGAATTCATACAATAACCAGCATGAACGCAAGTAGGGTAAAAACAATAATTGGTAAACAAATACATAGTCAAAATGTCGGTTTTTATTTAATTGTTCCTTATAGTTTTCGGACTCTACATATATCTTCATATTTACATAACAAAATCATATTTTTTAAAAGTTTCAAGTACACTCTGTCCAGTTAATGAAGCAACGACCTACTAATTCAGTGTATCTCCAAAACGGTTCTAGGGATTTACTCGAAACTCACAGTAAATGTTAGCCATCTTACCTTGATATTGCATGCTAAGTTTCAGGAAATTTGGTTTCATCGTATAAATGTTATAACAAAAGTTTGAAGGTCATCAAAAATTAGGTGTCCAGAAAATTAAGCAACGATTTTGGACCCTTTGCATTTTTGTTCACCTTACCGCTCGAATTGTATCCAAATTGGCTTTATAGTGTTTATTAGTTAATAAGCTGACAGAATAACTGCAGTGAACTACTATATTTGAAAAATATTAAAGAAAATAGCAAATAACTGAAGGTCACTCCCACTAAGGGAAAATTGATCAATTGTTTGGTATACTGAATTCACGCTTTTCCATCAAAATAAAATTTTTCAAACCCAAAGCATCCAGAATGTATGAAAAAGTGTATTTAAAATCTTACTATGACCAAACACTCTCATGTTTGAATCCAAAAAGAATTTGAAAGATTCTTCGTCACTCAGGAATTTTTGAAGTAATCGCAATTCCTATATATTTTTTGAATATTTACTCATAATATTTTCAATAAATTGTGATATTTTATCACTTTTAAACCAAGCGTTAGTCCAACAGCAATATTAATCAAAAAGTTGATGAATTCCGAATTCCACATTAAATTAAATGTGAATGAGATATGACAATAAATGCACCTATTTTGATGCACAAGAACTTTACAGCTTTTGGTGTGTACGTGAACATCACTATGGCCACTAAGAATTTGTAAGCATTAAAATACACTCATCACAACATTATAAGCCTAAACCTTGCACACATTAAAAAAATTGTGACACAGAATCTGATTATCTGAACTAGTCAATTATCAACTAAGCGCACGATGACTTGGAAACGTGAATAGGTGATCTAAATTTATATTCACCCAGCAAATCTCCACCAGGTTGAAATCTGTGTAATGCAGTTTAACTGAAAATTCATTTAATTGCTGGAATGTGGCTTGTTTTCATATGTTTTGAAAGGTAATTTAGTGAAAAACATAAAACTCTATGGTAAATGTTTAGGCCTCAGCAGGCAGCAAGCTACAAACATGACGGTGTTTTGCCATAGTAAGATTTTAAATACAAATTTTCATACCATCGGGATGCTTTGGGCTTGAAACATTTTATTTTGATTGAAAAGCGTGAATTCAGTATACTGAATTGATATACCATATACCAAAGAATTGATCAATTTTCCCTTAGTGGGAGTGACCTTCAGTTATTTGCTATTTTCTTTAATATTTTTCAAATATAGTAGTTCACTGCAGTTATTCTGTCAGCTTAATAACTAATAAACACTATAAAGCCAATTTGGATACAATTCGAGCGGTAAGGTGAACAAAAATGCGAAGGGTCCAAAATCGTTGCTTAATTTTCTGGACACCTAATTTTTGATGACCTTCAAACTTTTGTTATAACATCTATACGATGAAACCAAATTTCCTGAAACTTAGCATGCAATATCAAGGTAAGATGGCTAACATTTACTGTGAGTTTCGAGTAAATCCCTAGAACCGTTTTGGAGATACACTGAATTAGTAGGTCGTTGCTTCATTAACTGGACAGAGTGTACCTAATGCATCATACAATAACACGTCTTTCAAACTTTTAACACTAAATTAGGTAGTCGTACATGCCCAGCCCCCCGTGCAACAAGCTTTTTACCTTCATAACTATAAATAATTTGTCCAAACTGAAACTGATTTACTACCTATGTATGACTCTAATATGACTTTAAGTATATAAACTATTTTTTGATGCGTTCCGCAGGTAATCTTGAAATGTGAGCATTTCTCATTTTTTGGGGTACTATGTGTAGTCAATAATGACCAACAAGATTCATGCATTGTCCTTGTAGGAATGCAAACTAAGGGACAAGATATTAGGATATTTTGCATGTTGGGACTTTTTGTGACGAAATATTGTGATTTGTGAAAAAATATTATTTTTGTTATGATAATATATATAGAGTCCCAAAACTATAAGGAACAATTAAATAAAAACCGACATTTTGACTATGTATTTGTTTACCAATTATTGTTTTTACCCTACTTGCGTTCATGCTGGTTATTGTATGAATTCTAAATTTTAATTGGGGATTTTTACGTTGGGTCTTTTTACGCATTGTGGATTTTTACGTTTGGGTCTCAAGAATTGGGGATTCTTTCGTTGGGTCTTTTTACGTTGGGTCTTTTTACATGAGACCAAAAATGGAAACAATGGTGGACAAGCATTGCTTAAGAGTAAACCATATTTTGCACAGGGACAGAACATTTCGGCATTTTGCAGTGCATTCAATAACAAATATTGCTGTACTAAATACCACAGCAGCTGCATATACAAGCATCACAACTCTTAGCTTTTTCCAATCAATATAGTCCGGACTGATTGCTATTCTAAATTTCTTGTTCAGCAACTTTTCTTTCAACAGTTTTTCCCACTCAGACCAATCGTCCCATATTTTAAACAACCCCGACTCAACTATTCTTTGAATAGTAACCATTAACCATATTCTATTTCCAGTATTAATTTTCCAGTGCTGAAAACGCGGATTAAACTTTTGTCGTACCGTTAAACATTCAATGCTGCGTTTGAATGTTCTCTTATACACGCTCTCCATAACATTAGGTTGCGACACATAGGACTCATCATAGTAAGTAGCGATTTTTTCACCTTGATTTATTCTCTGCATTGCTATTTGGTGACTATCCCAAAAACGTTCATTTGGCTTAAGTTTAAGAATACCACTTGTTATAAATGCTTGAAGACCTAATCTTTTTAATTGTGTTCCCATCCACTGTTCCGCGGTTTCGTGAATAGAATTGGGCGTTAAAATTTTTAACTTGGCTTGAAGTAGCTCTTTTATGGTTTCAAAATTAGTAGTAGATTCTTTCACTGCTACCATACCTACTAAGTCACCCTCATAGAACCAACAAAGAAACATGGCATTAAACAAAACTATCCATTGGGATACCCTTTTCTAAATAGTTGGGATTTCGAGTTTTATGCTTTTCAATACTAGCATTGCCATTAAGGCTACTGACGAAATAGACGCTATTAAAAGCCAAATGCTTCCATCAAAAACCTGAATCCAACCCTTAAATTCTAAAACCATACTTTTCTTAGATTCGGTATGGCGGCAGTACATCAGCTTGCCCCACTCCATCCTATTGAATTTAAACTGACTTTGGGTGGAAATTATGTATTGATCATGGCTACTATATGCCATGCAAGGAAGAATTTGTGACGTGTAACTGCTTGGGTCCAGAACGTGAAATCTATTGACATCTTGCATGTTGGACGAGCTATACAAATTTACTGAAAAGTTATGCACTTTTGATAGACTCTACGCCGGCATTACGTGTGAGTTGCAAGCTTTGCTAAACCTTCTGTACCTTCTGTCTGCGCACAACTGAATTAATACACTTATTGGAGCTACAGATTTGAAATCGTAAATGTCTGCAGTAAGGACGGGGTAACGTAATCCGTTAGAGTTCCAGAAATACTTGTGCTGAAATGCTTTTAGGTTAGAAAATAGCAGTTCAGCATCTTGAAAATGCAGTTGATGACGTTGACCGTGGTCTCCGAGCAATGTGAAACTTAAAACTTTGGAGCATGTCATGACAAGGGTTATCGATGGAAACGTGATTCTAGATAATGTTGATGTTCTTGATTTTGTACAAAACTTGATAAACACAAACACTGTGGTGTATGTTGGAAGATATTGGAGAAAGTTGATTTGTCTGCCTTGAATTATAACATCCTCAAAAATATCAAAAGCAGGATATTCGCTGAGTACCACAAAAAATATACGATGCAATTTTTGAAATACTTTAACTTTCTGTGTTAGTGCTTGTTTGGTAATAACTCGTGGTAACTCAGAATCTGTGGATAGCTTATTTAGAAAATGAGATATACTAGTATTGATTTTCAAATTGTGCTGGAAGTCAAGATATAATGTGATTTTTCCGTTTTGCAAATATACGTTCAATAAAGATTGTGTGCAAAAAGTTACACTGAATCTAATAATAGTAAGTAGAAAAGTAACTACTAGAAATCCTGAAAATGGGGTTTTCAGCATATTGAAAAGCTTCGGCATCAATACTAAAGAAATTGTTTTTCGTGCAGTCCTTCTTTACAATGTTGAACAGTTTAATCAATTACGCAAAATATTTTAGTAGCAATTTTGTTATAAAAGAGTGCATAGATTGTATCACTTGTAATATAAATGAAAGTTTTGAATAGTGTCCAATTAATTTCATAAAATGATTTGCCAAGTATTTAAAGTCTTTGAAGAATGGAAGCAACCTATGCATTTTAATTTGTACTCTTAACTATTCGATAAGCAAATTGACAGATTTAGCCCAACGTGGTTTGTTTCTTTTATACTACAATTACAAAGTACAATTGAATTCGGGTTTAGAAAAAGTTAAGTCTCTTTCAAACCCGTAACTAAATGCATCTATTTGTTATTGTTGTTTAACTGGGTGGCTCCGCTTGGCTTGAATCCGTAGTATTCTGAGAACGAACGAAGGTGTCCTTTTATTGTTCGTTCAAAACTATTCTCAATTGGTTCACGTTGCACGCATCACACTGTGTAATCGGAATGTTTTAAAATTAGAACAAAAGGTAATGCAAAACGTTTTATAACTTTCTTGGCATTGCAAGTTGCAAAGTTAGATAAAACAGACCCTTCAATGAATGTCATGGTAATTCTCTCATTGGTAACCCAAAATTTAAAATGGTTGTTTCCTAAATTCTTATATACCCAAGGAGGGAGATGTCCCATGAAGTTCATATTAAGCCTCATCTTTCGTAGACTCTTTATCTGTTTGATTGTTATATGCCGCCTTTCCAACAGCCAAACCCGAATACAGCTAATGGGTTTAAAATGAGCACTGCAGTAATAAGACCCACCAAGGCATTAGCAATGACGTCACTATTATGTCAACAAAATAGTAAAACTTTATATTTCGCACTTCTAGTTTTAATGAGTTCACAGCTTGCAATATTTTAAATACCAAAACAACTATGAGGAAAACTTTTCATTAAATATACTAGCTCAGATAGGCTAGTATGCTACCAACCACCAACTGTGCACTCCAATTTACTTTTGCTGACAGGTTTGCAGCTTGCATGCACTAATTAGAAACTAGTGATGCAAAAATACTTTGAAAAATTAAATCAACAGCAAAAGTTTCTGTAGATGCTCTATATGCAATGCATTACAATTAAATTGTAGAACCAAAAATATAAATGCATTGTCAGCTTTGAAAAGCAATTACCTACATGCGCTGTGCTTGAATAGATATTGGGTTCAACCACCCACCTCATGCACCAGCTTACTGCAACAGGATCTGATTGGCACTTGCTTGAAATTTTCCGTAGCCAAAATAATAAAGCCAAATAGAAATATGGCTAATTTATTTATTATATTACTGCTATACATTTTGTCATTTATTGAATTCACGGTGGCATCCAACGATCAAGAAATTCCCTTTGGTACTCCAGACCGACACCAAAACTTTTTGGATCCCCAAGGAAATTATTTTTTGGAATGGAATGTACACTGGGATTCTAAGCTAGTTATTTTCTCTGTCGTGGTGAAAACTAACGGGTACATAGGTTTGGGCTTATCCAAAAATGGAAAATTTAACGGCGCTGATATTGTCATTGGAGGAGTTTATCCAAACAGCACAATATACTTTGCGGATTATCATGGCACATCTAACGGCGTAAAACTTGACCAAATTCAAAACTTGATTTTGATTGAGCAAGATTGTATGGAAAATGAAACTCACACGGTTCTCAGCTTTAAAAGACTATTTGATACTTGCGATAAGCAAGATATCAGCATGAACAACAATACCCGTTACATTTTGTGGGCTTATGGGGATACTGACGATTTCAGTCAATTTCCTGGAAACAATAACGGTGCGTTTGTAACCTACATGTTGGATATTGAATTGACGCCCTGGAGCATCAAACAATTTAATCGAGGTGTAGCAGGATCAACGCCAGAATTGGGAAATAGTATAGAAAGATGGAATATTAAGCAAACGTTTGATATTCCAACAAAGAGAACGACTTATTGGTGCTCCGTGAAAAAGTTCATTTCTCCAGGTCCTCGTCATATAATTGGGGTAAGTGGAGCAACTTAATATTTGATTTTATGAGATTTCGTAATTTTCGCAATTCCTTTTTTTGTAAATTTTCAGCAAAATGTTCGGATAAATCCCGAAGCTCGAATTCACGTTCATCACATGTTAATCTTAAGATGTGTATTTCCCTTCAACCCTTTTAACATTCCGCTAGATTTATATTTTGATTTGCTTAGTTCCCTATATCCAGGTGAGGAATGCTACAACCTGGCTGAACCTTCAGGTATAATATTAACGCCATTCTGTTCCGAGCTAAAAGGCGGTTATGCTATTGGACAAAGGCCTGTGTTTTATCAAGCTCATGTAGGAGTACCTATTGGTGACCTGGGTACATCTAACGAATATTTCCTTTTGCAAGTGCACTACGACAATCCTGCAAACCTGAGTAACATCACGGTAAAAATGGACATTGACTTGTATTACACTGACATACTGAGAAAAAACGAGGTTTCCGCTTTTGGTGTTGGACACCCATTTCCCGGCTCTCCATCCATTTTGGTGCCATTACAGTCACAAAATCATGCTATTTATGGACATTGTAGCAGTGCATGTACACAGACAATGTTTCCACCAGAAGGGGTTCGAGTTATAGGAGCTTATTTGCATGCTCATAATGCGGGACGAAAAATGAGATTGCAGCATTTTAGAAATGGAGTAGAATTGCCGTATATATTAAGCGATGACAATTTTCAGTTTCAGTTTCAAACCGTGAGAGGGTTGAGAGAAGAAGTGGTTTTGCTTCCGGGAGATCAACTAACAATGAGTAAGTTTAGATTTTAAGACCAAACTATTTCAATAAAAATAAAACATTTTCTGGATTTCTTATAGCGTGTTACTATGACACCACAACGGCAAGTAAATCCGTCGTTGGAGGATACTCAACCGACCAAGAAATGTGTATTGGCATGATAAGCGTATACAAAAAAATTGATGCTTTTCCCCTTTGCGAAAGTCAAATAAATTCGGTGGAGTACATGAAACGTTATCTGAAAGGAACAGAGAAACTTCAGTGGAATCAAACTATTTTGGAGTATCAGCGAATAAAACCAATATTACCAATAGATTTGTTTAAAAAATCAGTTTCGGATATTTCAGACCACTTCGTAAATTGGAATGCAGATCTTAGGCGGAAATTGGAATGTGATCATTTAACAATGGAGCAACAAACCTTTTGTCCTAATGTCAATGATTATATAGCTCTGGCATTTGGACTTATTTTTCCACCTACTCCCAAGACAACTACTTACCCGATAAACGCAAAACCCTACCATCCTCCAAAACAGTGTACAAAATCAGATAACCCCATAGTTGTTCCTCCCCAAGATGATTTGCATATTTGTGTAAAACCAAGTGTAAAATAATTACATTTTTGTATTGACCAATTTTCCGACGACTTCTGTAAATTATATAAATGCAATAATTCGACAGTGCAATGTGATATAACCATAAAAAGGTTATTATTTTACTTATCAAATTAAGTTCCATTCCTATAACTACTTTATTTTCTAATGAACATTTAATATGTAAAATTTGAGTTAATCTTACTTGACTCCTTTACTGAATCCATTATTCCATTAACAGGATCTATGATACATTTAAAAGGACAAAATTGATGCAGAAAATATTCTAGTTTTGAGATATTTTGTAGAGGAACAGACGTAGTAAATCATATTTATAAATCTAACATTCTGCACTTTTAAGTAGGTTTACAATTCAAACATATAAGTTTACATGAAGTATGCATACGCAAGCAATAAAACATGATTTCATTCATTTTCAAATGTTTTCTGCTTGCTGCGACATTACATCAATTCATCAAGAAAACGATTTTAATTAACAATATGCACAATTAAGCATTGCATTATTTGATCCATTAAAGGTAACATGCACACTGCTAAAAATCTGGATGTATATGTTGTCTAAATTTCTAAGAACGTCCGATCCATGAATATGTATAAATTGTGCAATTATTATAACTTGGTCTTTGGCTGAAAACTTATTATATATTGACACATTTTCTAAAGCTGCATTTGTTACAAACGACCTGGTTATGAAATCAATACATATTTCTTCCTCCACAATTGCACTTTTGTCTTTCAGTACCTAACATTCCAAGACATTGCTAATGCAATTTTGCTCCTGATTCTCAATTATGATATGAAATCGCAGCTAGACCATTCTCTTGATAATTAGTGGAAGCTGGCGGTGTCCTGGGGGGCTGGTGTGGTATGTTTCAAGGTTGCCTGTATGGTAGTTCTCAGTACTGTTACTTTGGGCCTGTTAAACCCATCATTACCCATCCTAATTTAGTATGGTGAGCAGTAGCTTGATCAACATTCCCTTTTATCTCCCCCTTTGTTGTTTGAAAAAGATCGTCGTAGATCGGCATGCCTATGATAAGATCAATTCGTCCTGGGAAATTAAAGTAGTAGTCGGCCAATCTCAATCCTTTAATATGCTTCCATGATGAAATGTCAAAGTATTCATCTGGTTCTTCAGTTGTGATTTGTAATAACACGTTGGCCACAATATTCCACTTATATCTGCTGTTTATGTTTGGTCGCAGTTCAAATGAGACACGACCACAGGATTGAATTGGTTGACTTCCCGCACCCGCAAACGATTGTTGCGTTTGTGTTGATTTTAACCCCAAGCGTTTGACCACAGGTAATGAGAGGAAACAACCCTGTGCGCCTTTGTGGAGGAGGCACCTCACTTTGATGGACCTTCTCCCAGCGCGTAGTAAAACAAACGCTGTCGGTAGCAGATCTCTGGTTTTATCTTCAGAAGTTACGGCAAAATGCAGAATAGGAGACAAAATCTCTACATTACTAGCCGCTCCTACGGTCACTGTGGATTCTTCCGCCTTCCGCAGTACCTCTGCCTCTTCTTCCATTTCCAACAACATCTCTGAGCCCCAAGATCGTAAAGTTGTAGTAGTGGATCCGGTGAAATAAGTGAGCCCTGTTTGCTCATATAAGACAGGTTCCGTCGGCACAATGGTTTGAATACCTCTCTCTGGTGCATTCCCATTGTTCTCTTCTGTCTCAATGTGCAAAGTCGTATGATGTTTTTTGCGGCATTTAAAACATCGTTGATCCGATTTACATTCATCTACTCGGAGCTTTGGTGACAAGCAATTGAAACATAGGTGATGCTTATTGACTACTGCTTTCTTTTGGATGTGTGTCATTTTCTGGTATTGAAAGCAGTCATTGAGAATATGTCCATTTTGAGAACAATGAGCACATTGTTGGTTGCACTTGGGTTTCTGGGAATCCAAAGTATTCTGTTGCGCTGGTTGCGGTTTCTGATTCGGTTGTCGTGGTTTATTGTTCTGAAACTGCAATCTGTTCTTGTCGCTGACAACAAAAAATGCAGCATTCCGGAACTCCTCATTGTCCCTGTCCATTCTTCCTCGCTGCTGCTGTTGATGTGGTTGTTGCTGTTCTCTGAATGAGTGTCACCTAGAAGTTGTGTTAACATTGACCCCTCTGGCCAACGTAACCTCTTTGGCTTTATTCTCCAGAGACTTCAGAGCTCTGTTTATTGCGGAAGCTCAACTTTTTTGGCTGGTTCAACGTGAAACCCCTGCTAAAATATACTCATAAAAGCTTAAATCCTGAGGTTTATATGCGCACAAAACTACGGAGTGTACCCCATTAAAACCGAAAAATCCTATATTGTGGAGCCAAATAATTGCCTATATGAGATTACTTAACATTGAAAGTGAAGAATAAAATAAAAATGAAAAACTGTTCGTTTTTTACTAGTTTAATGCAAAGGTGTTGCCAGATCAAGAAAACATTTTCGATTGAGGAAAAAACTATCAGAGAAATGGTGAACACAAATGTTGGTGATGCTTAAATCCACTAACGGATAAGAAATACGTAATGTACGTCTGTAAAAACTGACATAAATAAATAGTGTGGGAACGTTTCCCAGAAAATGAAAAAGGAAAAGAAGCTTTACATTTCTAAAAAGATAAAATTTCAGAGCTGAACAGGGGTTTCATACTATGGTAATAATAGGTAATAACGATGCGTCATGCATTCTGTTGTGCACTCTGCAGTTACTTTTCAAGTAGAAGTAGAACGTAATTAAAAAGGTTTATCACGCTTACGTACATAACAAACTAAAACCTGCGTTGTGACAAACAAAGAAACCAAGACCTTTCCTGCTTTGTGACATTAATCGCTTTGAAACAAAAACTTTTTAAAAACTTCTTCTCTCATAAGGATGAAATCATAATATGAAGAAAAGGTAAGGTAAGGTAAGGTAATTCTTGACCAAGTTGAATAGTGTAGCATAGAATGCTAAGATAAGGTATATTATCGTAATGCCGGGTAGTGTACAATATTATAATGAATGTGTGTGTGTTCATTGTTCACTTTGTCTGTCGATATTGGTCACTGTTCTATTTATAAAACGAATGCAGAAATGTAAGAGTGGAGAAGAGGACGAATGTTCATTGTTGCTATTCTCTCTTGTCGGTAATCCCACCTCACGGTTTGTGGAGAAGTTATATAAGGAAGCCGGAGGCATGGGCTCGGATCTCTTGTTAGTTTAGACTCTGAGTAGTTCAGATCTCTTGGGTATTTCAGTATTCATTTGGGCATGTTCTTGTTCAGACATCCCAGTCGCAAGTAGAAGTCGTATTAATGATCTTGTTCAGATCTTGTAGATAAAGTCGCAATAATATTATTTCTTGTCGTAATATTTCTTTTAAATATTTATTTGTCGTTGTCGAAAAGATCACTAAAGTAGTTGGTTTTAGTGGAAGAGGTCGAATAGCCGATTTGAAGTTAAATAAATGTCGAAATACAGCAGTTAAACTTGTCGTTGTCATCCGTTCATTTATCTGAGGCTAATCCCCGGACGTCATATTCATTGGAGTCTACCACCCGCATCTTCCATTAAATCCACACTACAATAGTCATAAGCATTTTAAAAATTGTGAAACTAACATTGGCACTAAGTTGTGCAATTAATAAGTTAATAAAAGGCATAAAAGTTTGTACCACTAAATAACCATTATTTCATCAGCATTTTATCATAGTTTTAAGCTAGTTCTCGTCACATCATAACTGGATTATTTGTTTGCTATGTAGGCTTTGCATTTGCAAATTTAAGAGTAATTATTATCTAAAACAATTTATATATGTAATTTTGAATGTATGTTTTGTTTTTATATATGCATGACAGAAGAAGCAAGAAAAACATAACAATAATTTTATTTGGTAGTGGTTATTTGTTTCTTCTTCTAACAACAATCCCAAGTTTAGGAGGCAATCGCATAAACCCTGAAACAGGCTTCTGATACTCTGCAACATTTATATTTTCTTCTTTATAAAAACAGTATTTTTCCACAAGCTTAGAAGTATACCAAAATGTAATATGCTTTGCGATATATTGTCCAGGACATTTTCTTTGTCCTTCCAGAAACGGTATCACCTTTTCTTTTATCTCATTCCTTTCAGCTTCAGTTCCTTCAAGAAAACGTTCGGGACGAAATGTTTGGGGATCTTTCCAAACATTTCTGTCCATGTGAGCATGGTACAAATTAGCTATTAGTAGTGTGCCCTTTGGCAAATTAAAACCTTTATAGGTAATATCATCAAGTATTCTGTGCACAGCTCCACAAGGAACCATACTAGTGATTCGAAAAACCTCCAGTATTACAGCATTCAAATACGGCAATCTATAAAAGGTTGTCAAGTTTGTTTTAGTCAATTTTTAGCATAGGTAATAAATATTTTCACCTTACTTCGTTTTATCAATTGTCTGCAAGTTGTCTTCTGAAACTGCATCTACTTCAGCTTGCAATTTTCTTTGCACATTTGGATAAGCAAGCAGATAGTGGATCAGCCATTTAATATTGCTACTTGTTGTTTCGCCTCCTGCCACAAGCAAACTAACTACAACATACAAACTGTGTTTCATTCCGTTTTCTCCAAAAAATGTACTACGTTGATCCTTACAGTTTTCAACGTGTTCTAAATAAGCATCAATAAGATTAAAAGGGATACTGTTTTTCATGGTCGATTTTCTAGCCACTTTCCGCTTATCAAAGACGCTTTGAACCTGCCTGTGAAATTCTTTGGTTGTTTTAACCAATGGGTTCCATCCGGTTCTTTCAGGCGCTAAAAATCTTAGCCATGGCATAAATATCAGCACCGTTGCGTTGTTAAACTGCCTCACCAAAGTTTCCAATAGGATAGCTATTTTATTTTTGCTGCTGGCTTGCTGTTCTCCACACAGGGCATTCCAAACGATGCTTGTCACAGAATGAAGTAAAGCTTTTTCTAGGTTCACACTCCCAGTTTTGTTTGCATTCAGTTCATTATCAATCAAATTGATAAGATCTACACATTCCTTTTGAATTGTGGGAGCCAGTAGATTACCTCCAAGAAATCCGATTTGTCTAAAAGCCTTCATAAGAAACTTGTGCTGCTCAAACCACACACTACCTTCAGTATTTACTACGCCATAGTCAGGGCCGTCAATAAGGTCAACTGTAACTGTTGAATATTTTCCAGTTGCGTTTCGATGGCCAAACAGGTCGCGCATGGTTTCACGGTCATTCACAACTAAAGCAGGCGTTCCAGAGAGGTCAATGGTGTAAAAAGACCCAAACGTCTCTGCCCATTTTGACAGCTGTATGTAGGGCTTTTGGCCAAGTTGAAGTAGGTTACCAATGAACGGTATGCCACCTGGACCCCGTGGTAAGTTTTGAAAACATCTTCGTTTTCGTCTAGTATATTCAAACGACGCCAATAGCACAGCCACAAGAACCAAAATATAAAGAAACATTTTAAGCAAAAAAACAGAACATAAATAACTAGCTTGCTTAAGTTTACAATGTACAAATTAGACTGGTTTGCTACGTTTAAAAGACTGCTACAAAGACCAGGCTTGATAAAAGTCTTTTAAAAGGAATTGACGGATATTTTCTATACTCGCATTTGGTCTATCTAAGCAGTTATAAGTAAATCAAAATCTTAGTTAAACCATCGTCAAGGTTACAATAAATCATCTCGATTTTACGTTTGGCAAAACACGTTTTAATGAACACACTTTTTCACAGTACATATTAGGGATATACACTAATTTTACAAGTATACCTTCCACATAAAACATACATATACTTTTACGCAACACTAATTATCAAGCTTTTATTTTACACATCTACTTTTATGAACATTAAATATTGGCATTTTATTTTCTCTTGCTTCCCTTTCAAAAACGCAGCCCATAATAGTAAATTCAAAAAATGATCGCTCCTCTAGTCGGAGAGTTAAAAACTCTAAATTAGCAATATAATATGTAATGTATGTGCCTGAGAAAAATAAACTTTACTTGATTAAGGACTATTTGCCTGGTTTAGAATTAATGTAAACGGACAGACAAAAAGCCCGACGGACTTGTACACTAGATTCTTATATACATCCTCTGCAGAAGAAGCAAGCTAATAAGCATTACCTGTCCTGCTATGACCCAAATATTTTTAATAAATTATACCTTTGGCATTATAGATTTAATGAATCTAGTTTGTATAGACGTTAACAATTCTTTTTACCGTGCTGCTATTTCTAAATGTGAGTTCTCCTAAAATGTAATTTAATTTTTGCTTCACCTTATTTAATATAAAAAATTATTTTAATTGTGTTTTAATGTAAAGCTTTTATTTATTAGAAAGCAAACCATAATTGTGCTTCCTGCATAAATATAAAAAATGGTTTATGCGAGGGATTCCCTTCTTTGTATCTTACATTCTAAAAGGTTAAGTCATATTTTTTAGAATCTATATTTTTGTAGCAGACATGATAAATTATATTTGTATCCCTACGGAATCATTCTTGTCCCTAAATAAGAAAACTACAAGCGTGTTTATTTTATTCAATTTTTAAATAAATACATTCTGCATACACAAAACTGTTAAGCCCGTGTTTCTAATATTATCAAAAAAACCACATGTACCATATTAAAAGTCATATCTATAGAAGTTTTTAACATAGTCACACCATTATATAATCGCAATGTACCCACAGCAATTGATTTGGCATTCTGTATTATAAATATCTACTTACTTTAATGTGTTTTAATCATTTGACAACTTGATCGGCAATTAACAACGTTTTTTATAAACTTTTCACAAGTAATTATTACCTCAAAAATAATAACAATAACAGGGCACAATACTAAGCACAAAAATGCAAGAAATACTACCGCAATGTTATCTCTAATAGTCAACGGAAACAGCAATGGTGTTGCCCTTGCCAAGGTAACTATGTCATTCCACGTTTGAAGCCGATCCGCCCATTTGGACCAAATGTCAAATATACCAGCTGCCTCTAATATACGTATTCCATTTGTTAACGTGTGTACACTTACCGGCGACCTTTCAATTATCCAACGAGCTTGCAGAGGTGGAAGTGAATACTTGCTTTTAATTATTTTGTAATAGTTTTTGCTGCTTTGGTACTTGTGTTTTAAGTGCGCGTAAAATTGATAAATTTTACCCCAATCGTCAATGTACGCATATTTGTTATTATTACAAGATCCAATCAAGTTCATAAAGAAGTCTGGACGACTTAATTCCGAAAATGTATAGTTTGTAAAACGATTTATTCTCTTACCAATTTGCTCAATTAGAACTGATTTTGGAGTATTTCCACGCAAATAAAGGTTGTCAAACTTGTCGTATTTTGAAAGTCTTCCTTGCCCTCTTTTTCTAGATCAAACTGCTGCATCATTAGAATTATTTTAATATGGTAAGTATCATCCAAAGCATTTTTCATATAAGGCGCTGTGTCCATTCCAGATTCAAATTGAGAGAAAAATGTAAAGTTTTTCTCAACAAGGGACTCGAAACATTCCGGGACACGTTTATTAATTGGTGAAATCAATTTTGTTATATTGTCCCCTTTATATGCATTAGATATTACAACCCCCATCAAAATCCAAACTGATGCTAGAATTTGTAAATTTTGTACTGCATTTGTACCTATTTCAAGCAAAACTTTAAATGGAAAACAAAAACCCGCAAGTTTGAAATTCTTTTTTATTTTTACTAGAAAGTGTGTAGCCACGTAGCCTGTAAGTATTGCTAAAATTACTAGTATTGACCAACTGTAGCAGTCAAACGCTGATGTAAAACCAAACAAAGAAAAGTTATCTAAATCAGTTAGATTTGAGCAAATAAGAAAAGCCCATCCTCGCTTGCTAATTGTATATACGTGTGGCTCTAAAATATGGAAATCACTTGTCTGAAACAGTAGAGGGGCCTGTAGTGACGTCAGTTGTTCACCAACCATTAGTGTACTGTTCGAAAACAAAATGCTGAAGACAACTAATTCCGGGTACACAATTTCATTTTCGAAACTTGTACTTTTGTAAATATATTGGCTACGAAGTTGTATATTTTTCAATGCGTCAATGTACCTCATTCCTCTTTCGGATTTAGGAACAAAACTCCAAATCATGCTTTCCCGTCTATCAGCAAAGAAATTAAGTTTCTGAATATCAATATGGTTTGATATCTTAGCTACTAAGTACAAACTGTAACCGCTTGATTGCCAGTTTGCAGCACAACCGTGAATAAAAACAAACGGAAGAAACGAACTGCAATGATCAACAATTTTACGAATAATAGTAGCGTAGTTCAAATTTACAGTGTATATACCACTTATTTTGTACATGTGGTTACTGCTTACAGAAACTTCAAAAAATACTTTTTTCCAAGGCGTGAAATACTGAAGTGAATTTGCGTTTGGTATATTAAAATAATAAAACAAATTATATACAAGTGAATGTTTTAGGCTAGAAGCATGTCCAACAAAGCACATGTATCTGTTGTCTTGCCAAACGTATTGATTGAATTTGTTAGGAGACGATTTGTCAACCATGTAGGGAATCGTGTTGTCATTGGAGTATATCCATGAGAGCTTCCAGTCATAGCAACTCAATGGCGTTACGTACAATACAACGGTGCACTGAATAAAATTAAACGATTCATTCATATCAATTGTATTCAGAATTGGTCCTGGATCGTGTTTGCGTAGCTGGTATGTATTGTACTTTGCGTTGCAAATAAATGTAGGTCTCGAATTTATTGTGGTGTGCGTTATTTTGTGAAACTTGTATGCATTCAGTGTCAATGGTATGGTTTCGAGTGTCCTTTTGGACAAACTTGTAACAACAGTGTGTGGTTTCTGGAAAGCAAAGAGTACCACTTATGCAAAAATATTTTAGTATTTGTTTCTGAAGTCAGCATATAATCAACTTACGGGTTTGGTTTCAACCAGCACCGATGTATAAGCATGAATCCAACAATTTTGGAAACTTACTAGCTTATTTTGGAGACCTACCTCTAAGTAGTCATTTTGCTTTGATCAAAATCCGGAGTGAAGTGAAAGTATTACGCATATAAAAAATGTCAACATTTTAAGAAAAGAATTGTTGTACGTATTATCACTTTTATATTTATAAACGTTTATGCCACCAGTATAGTGAAACAAGACCAAGCAGTACCAAAATAAACAAAAAGCGGAACCAAAATTTTAATTTATAGTATAACTATTTAGTTCTTAATTTTTTAAAGGATTATGCAATAAGTGTGTGAGAGAAATGCATTGAGGTTCTGCTTTCACAGTAATCCATTAGATGCTCGCTGCTATGGTCGCACACATAATATTTAGAGCCAATTTGCTTGGCTTAGGATAAATATGTTTGGTTTAGAAAATTAAGTAGACGGACGGACGAGGAAAACTGTCCGAGGTGTGAACTGGACAGTGAAAACTATCCTAGTGTATACTGAGGAAATGTACTGGGTCCGTCGCGCAATCAATTAATTTTATTAATAGTACCGGTAAACAGCGTATAGAGGCTACTTTAAAATAACAGATCAAATCACACGTTTAAAACTGAAGTGAACATTATTCAGCAATACTTGTTCTTCTTTATTTTTGCATTTGGAACCGTGCGAAGCGAAGCGGAGCACCAGGATTAATATTGCGTGCAAAGCACGCGATTCGGGCAACGAAAATATTCGTTGCTATAATCCTTCACATATGCTTGCATTCAGTGTCACCAAAAAAAACGACCCACTGGGTCGATTTCGATGAAATAAATTTTTTGACATTCTGGAAGGATGGAGTAGGGGCATGGATTCGAAAATTCTTAACAAATCGCATTTTTGGTACCATTTTTGTCAAAAATATAGACCGCTACATGGCTAAATGCAAAGCACATTGTAATGGTCACTATGGAATGGCTGCATGCAATTTCATGATCCTTTTTGTGGAAAATAAAAACGAATGGGATGTAAAAAAAACATTTTGAACTTATCTAACTACATCGTATTGATTGGACAACGTGTTTGAAAAGCGACAAGAGCAAACAGAATGGCGCAGCTTGTACCAGATTCTTTAGCATCCATTCATGTAGACGACATTGCTGATCGTATGCGACAGTTGTATAACAAGAAATCAATGGTTCATAGGGCCGTGTTTTTGTTCACGAATAAGGCAACGATTTTGGAGGAACGCTACTACTTTTATGTGGAATTACCACTACTTTTAATGTAAGTCGGACGAAGTATAAACAAGACAAAGCTAGGTTTTCCAGAAAACGACTTCGTGCATACACGGTTAGTCGGTCAGTCAATTAAAACAGTCAGGTGTACACATACACAATGTTAACTGCCACGACCAACCTTTGGATGAAAGTTTGGTCTTTAATGATATTCGGAAGTGTGGTGGAAGAAGAATCTTATGTTTAGTGTCGATTTACGCTGAAATGGAACATTGACCCTCTTGGCGGCGACGTAACGGTAGTATTGTAACTATACGTTCGTTTCGGTTAACTGGTCTTAGGAGGGAACACTTGTCTGATGGCGATATTCCGGACTGTCTTGTAGAATGTTACGGTCTGGTATGCAATTCACATCTTGGTGGCTACGCTGGGTTTGAGAACTGTGTTGCAATTAAAGCCCTAACTTTCGAATTCCGTGTGAAACGTGAAGTTAAAGTAAACACTTATCAAATCCCATTCGTTTTATTATTTCCCTTTTCAAATCACCAGGCTCAAGGGCTGTCTCTGGACCCTTGTACAATTCATTTGGGTAAAGATCTCTTCACCTCAGGATTAGCATACGTCAAAACATCTTGAGTTAGGTCTTATGATCGATTATACATAACTTGAAAGGAAGAAGCTGATTGTAAACAAAAAATCAATAATTGTACGTTGTGACACAGTTTTGTTAATGGAAGTGTACAAATGAAACATATTACATTTTATGAAAGATGCGAAGACGATTTAGATGAGGGATTTCTGGAGGATCTATTAATGTGGAACATCGATATCGATAAAATAGATATCAATAAGTTATGTGCAAAGAAATGTGAAGAGTGTGAGAGTGAAAAATAAAATGTATAAATGTTATTTTTAATCAGCAAAAATCCCGGAAAATTGAAAGGGAAAAATTCCACAAGCTTGCATATGAGACATAGGATGTGCACGGACAAGTTTAAAATATTAGTATTAGTATATTACATTACTAAGTTTTAATTGCGCACGGTCACATTTCTCTCCACCGGTATATCACGACTCTCTTCCAAAAAATGCATTAAATGTTCATGTACCAAAATAAAATGTCAAAAACTACATTTTGAAACAAAAAACTAAATATACTATTGAGGGCAGTGAATGCTTGCTTACAAAACTTTAAAGTTTATCATAATAATAATATATTAGTTTAGTAGTATTAACAAAAAGATTGGTAAGCATTTGAGGCATCAAGTTACAGGAACCAAACTGCATCTAATGTATGTATTTTTGTAATATTACAAGTGAATATAGCATAAGCAACAATCGCATTTATGGAGAGTCATTATACAAGAGAATGGAGCGCATGAAAATCCTGTTGAGTATTGTAGAATTATTTTCTGACACTCCAGAAAATAGTTTGTGGGCTATGATGCGACTATCATGTAGCTCAAATTTTGAGCAGAGTCTCACAAGAGAAGAGACTGAAAGTCCTTTTTCTGGTCGAAAAGCAATGTGCCGCTTTAGACTGGAGACGGTTCGGAGCCATGCTGTTTGTAGGTTTTCTCCGATTCTTATGTTTCCAGTTCCAGTGTCGAAAAGAACCAGAATCTTTAAAACGTCCAAAATGGCCACGTCATCCAGCCGAGGAGCCTATGTCTGGTTGCACAGATCTGTTGCAAGTTCCCCCAAATCTGTCAATTTCCGTGAAATTGAGTCTTCTTGTCCCTTTCCCCTGAGACAACCCACTTGTAGAAGAAGGATGACCAGTTTGCCATGAACCACTTGTAAAGGACGTCTAGCTTGATTTCACGAGTGTCCCTGTGTCGTCGCTGCATGCTCAGGGTCTAAATCAGAGGTCGGGTGACAACCTCCAATCCGAATCTGTCACTTTCTACGAACATAATCAATATCTTTGAGAGAAACGTTCCCTCCAGCAATGTAGGATCCATAAGCCCAATGACAGAGTCCACTTCTTCTTCAACCTAATGCATTAGAAAGTAACAATACAAGAGAAAATTTTATATGAATGTATTCAATTGCACACTGCACACACGTTAAGCTTGCAATTGAAAAGAAATTTTCTCCGTTGTGTTAAAATTTATACATATGGTGAAGGAAGCCTTTTTATTAGAGACTTTCACCTCAATTTAATTTAAATGAACTTAATTTTGATTCACTCATCATTTGTTGCATGAATAAATAGATGCACGTGAATTCTGATTGTAGGTAAAAATATACAGCTAGATAAAATTATAGCTATACCTTTTTAGTATAGCAAAGAGTAGAGGCCTTTTTCTCTTTCATTCATCTCATCATCTCATTCTCATCTGAAGAAGTAGGCATTTCCTCAGTTTGGGTTCCAGTTGAAGCAGTCTCATTCGAGTTTGAAGATAAGGAACTGTTGACCCCAGATGTGGAATTTCTTAATTCAGATGTGGAAAAATGTTGGGAATCGACTGACGTGGATGCACCATCCTTTTCATCGTTGTCTTCAAACTGCGACAATGAGAGCATCGTGATATCTGCTTCAGCATCATTTTTCTGCTCATCGTCATCATAAGAACATGAGGACTGGAGGAGTATCAGAACTCTAATCCTTTTTGCGTTTCTTTGAGGAATCAGTGCGTTGGCCAGAAGCTTGAATGCTCTGTTCATCTCTCGAAGTTCGGGGATTCCGAATCTCTCCTTCCTGAATGATGTTTTTTCCTGCACGTCGACTTGTGGAGCGACCAATCGTAAGATGGTTAACAGAGGAGTCTCTTTCCACATTTTGAAGCTGTGGGATTTTCTGAACGGTGTTTTCGCGACTGGTGCCAAAACCACGCGGCAAATCTCTCTCTGAAAGGGGAGTGAAATCTTGAGAACCTCCCCCATTTTGGATCCTATTGTAATGTGGTCTTGAGGTGGTAATCACTTTCGGCATTTCTTCTTGCATGAAGCTACAATCAAATTTGTAAAAGTATTTCCCTTGACATCTTTCACTAACTTCCTCCAACTCCTCTGTTACGCAAAACGTTTTTCTAATTTCTTCAAAATTTCATCGGCATTATCAGGTAGCTCCTAATTGAAAATAAATTAACAAAACATTAGCATTTCATTTTTCTCCAACACACATTTCGCAGCTTAAACTAAACACAAGAGTGGCAAAATATTTGCAAAATGCATGAGCATAAAATGGTATAGCCAAAAATTCTACATTTTCTACATATGAGATAAAAATTATTACCTCTGCAATAAAGTCTGGATCAGACTTAGTCAGGATATATCACTTAGCACACTTTCAAATTCTAAAGAAAGAGTTTATTTTTCACTTATCTGAATTTTTTTAAATATTTGTTCAAAAAATGGTTGACAAATCCAGAACATTCAAAAAGGCACGCTTTAATGCATCTGGTTTGAAATGACTCTTGACTGTTGTTTGAACAAATGGTCAAAATACTCTTAAATTACCCCAGAAAGAGCTTCTTCATTACGCACCCATATACGCTTCACTGATATTGCTCATCTTGATGTGCAAAGAGGCTCTCGTTTTCCTGCGGAGACCACGAATCCTAAACTGGAACTGAGAGTGTTCTATCCTTACTTACACAATTGTATTGGAACTTGAAAACGAAAATCTATTCAGTCTAAAGCTTAACTACTGCCTGTTGCTGCAGTGTCCCCCCGCTTGCAGTGAGCTGTGCCGCTGTAAAGTCGTCTTCCAAAGCCTCTGACACTAGCAATCTACCTTTAAGTACAACAGATCTATAACTTCAACATTCATAAAGGCAACACATGGAAACGCAGCAAACATCACGCTAAAAATCTCAACATAATGTTGAAGAAAAGCAGCATTTGTTCTCACATTACAAATGCATATGTTACTTCTACCATAATAAAGCGTTGGTGTTTTGTAGTTTAAACTAAAGCTTACTACCTTAGATATATAAAATTTTGTAACATAAACATTGTTAATAGATTGAAATGGATACTTGAAGGGATTCAAATAAGTTCCAATTACAAATCTGAACCCAAGTGTAATAGATTATGGGGATTACAGGTTTTGAAGGAATATGGATATCTACCAGCAATTCAATACCAACACAAGTCGCAAAAATTATGCTATAAAATGCGCCTTTGCACAAAGTCCTGCCTTTTATTTTGTTGTAAAGTCAATAACTTGAATTATTGTTCATCTGTGCGCAAACCATTTTGCTACTAAGCGCGCGCTACTAGTTTTTCTCAATCTGCTACATTTATTTGCTACAAATACTTCAAATTATCACTTTTCTCATAAATTTCAGCACAGGGGCATATGCAATATTCAGTAGCCAGAAAATCTTGGTCACTTTAAAAATCTCAAAGGACCAGCCACTTTAAAGGATCAGTCAATTTTCAATGTTAACGAAAAAGGGTTTTACACCCAGACCACAAGGTTAACCCAGCTCTTGTTCTGTGTGCAACAAAAAGGGAGCTTCAAACAGAACCAACTACTTTTACTACATCTGAGTCGTGTTTAGCTCATAATAGCCAAAGAAAGGGATATGGGAAGCTGAACAATTTTTGTTCCCAAGATTCTGTGTTCAGTGCAAGCTTAGAGTGCTGAGGAAGAACTCTAAGCTTTTAGGCACTCTTTATTTCTCAGATTGCATTATATGTTCTCGACCTACCCATAGAAAGACGAAACGACGTGATGCATGCTCAAGATTGTTTTACGTGAGTGCTAAGGGGTTTTAATTGTAATGCTTAACAAGTAAATGAACCAAATCAACAAATCATTTCATAACACAGAGATACAAAGCGGGTGGAGGACTTTCCATTCTTCCAAAATGTGACAGCGAGAACTGTGACATCCATTTCGAACGAGGAGCTAGACCACTGTGCAACTATTGCCGTTATTCAAGACTTGTCCCTCATTTTGGGACGCCAAATGTTCATGGTAATTATTCGTTTTAAAAAATTAGCCTTACAGAACTTCATTAAAATATTCTTCCTCATTCATGACTTTTAGTAGCTAGTACACTACAATGTAGTACTCCATTCATGTGACACTACTGTGTGGCATAAAGTTTTGAAATTTGTCTTTCAGTTTCTTCTGTGTAGGAAGAAATTTGTGGGATAATCATTTTCTGCGGTAGAAAACTCTACCACTTAACTTACCTGATCATATAAATTGATATCACTAATGAAAAGAGTGAAATGGCACAGAAATATGTTCACCCTCTTCTAAAAAAATACACAAATGAATGGGAGGAAAATCTAATAATACTAGTGTATAAAATTATCCATTCTTTCAATGAATTAGCTTTCTTCTTCAAGATTGCACGCATAGTCTAAGCAACACTTAAGGGACACTTAAATAGTTACCGCAATATTTTTCCAATTTTTACTTGTTAAAAATGCTGATTTTTATTTGTTTATTATCCTGTTTAACAGCTGACCCGGAAGCCAATATCACCGTGCATCAATCAAATCAATCAGAAGTAACAAGTTGGGGATCAAGACATGGGACAGGATGCAAGTTCCATGGACCAAGGAGCATTACCACCAGAATATATTGAGGATATTGATACAGAGGAAGGACGAACTGCTTATATTATTCAACATTCTGCCGTAATAATAAGCTCATTACTACTTGACGTTTAGTTAATTTAGCAGTAGAAAGTCATTTTCTCACTTTTCTCTTCTTCACAGCCATCCTTTTACCGTTCGGTTGAGGGATATAGCCAAGCCCTGGAACACTTTGTCACAGCTGGCATCCAACTTTTGCAAGACCACACTGCTTTCACTCTCTTCTCATAAATTGCCAATGAGTTGCATTTTTTTGTGAGGAGGATCCAAGTTGTCATCTGTCATGGCGCTCAAAGCGTTTACTAATTAGTAAATGCTGTTACCAGCTATACATTCTAAGAGAAGTTGATTTTACGTGACGGTAAGCGTTAGGTCCTGAAAAACAATAAGTCTTATCAAAGGTTTATGCTTTCATAAGATAATAAATTATTATTTGCATAAGTTCATATCTGGACAAAAAACGTTTTTGAATCTGGTGCACAATAAAACATTTAGTGCAGTGCAAAGGGTATAGAATGCAAAACCGATGTAAAAACTTCATAGTTTCAAACTAACATTGGTGAGTAATATTCAATTGTTAAAATGTATTTTTCTGTCCAAAAGTTACTATAGACATGTGACTGCAAACATATTCTTGCAGATAAACTCCAAAATACATCAGCAAACTACGCATTTCTGGAATTGTCATAGCCTAAACCCTTGTGAAAACCAGAGACCCATATTTAATAGTTTTTATTGTTTCTACAATAAGGCAAATTTCCAGTGCAATCGATTTTAGTCTGCTTTTAAAAGCTTTGGTCAACGGCAAATAATTAGCATCGTATTCAAAATGGTTCTGCTTTCCGAGGAAGAGTATTTTTACAAACTTGATAATATTATTCGTAGCTCGAGTGAACATCTCAGACAGATTTTTAAAACTAGATTTAAAGCTGAAACTGTAAGCGACTAGAAAAATGACTCAGCCCAAGTTCAGGATTTTATTAACGGAGTTGGAAAAGCAGTTTATAAGAAAGCTCTGTCATATCAGAAAAATGAAATTAAGACAAAACCCCTGGAGGAATGGGATTTGTCGTTGTTGGCAACGGTAATTCAGAATTTCGGGAACGGTCTTAAATATGGCACAGAAAATCAAGCAGTCCGAGATCTTAAAAATATACGAAATTTTATTTGTCATCAAAGCAACAACAGAATTGCAAAAACAATTTATGAAGAACAAGTAAACGTTTTCAAAAACAGTTTAAAAATTTTGGGAATTCCAATTAGTGAAATCGATGAGCTGATTGAGAGAGCTGGTTTAACCTCATCAGTAAAAGCTTGGGAAAATGTAAAAGAATTATTGGAAAAAGCAAAGTACTTAATTAGTAAAATGGAATCCAATGCGGCACTCAATTGTTACTCCGAAGCTCTTCTTATGCCAAGTTTACTTCCGGAAAATCTAGCAACTGTGTACGAGCATATGGCACAATATCTTCTGGAAAGTGCAACAAATTTGTTAGATAATCCGGATATTTGTAGTCTAGCTTTGCTTGATATTGAAAAGGCTTTGGAGCTTAACCCACAGTGCACTATCTTGCTGCGAAATGTTTCCGGTTGCAAAATCGAATGAAAGAAACAATTAATCACTACCAAAGTGCATTGGCAATTTCACCAGTTCAAAAACAAGTAAAAACCGATTTGGATACGTGCATGGTTTTAGCAAGTTCGTATGAAGGATCTGTGCGTTATAACTTTAACTGACTGAAGGACCAAATCCGTTAAGTGGATTAATCGCTGATGTTTCAGTGAAATGATGATGAGTGAAAATAAAATTGATAAAAAGATGAGTTTAAAGCCAAATGGTTAAATGTGTACTTGATATGCTAAATGAATAGTCGATAAAGCTAGTCAGTGTTTTAATTTACTGAAAACTTTAATACTGAAAGCAATTAATTTAATTTCCGCTTCAGTTTGTCAAAATAAAAGAAAATTTAGTAGGATTATTACAGCACGGTGTATACAGCAAATCTGGGCACTGAGAGCAAGGAGCAGCTCAGCTTTATAGTAAAAAAATGCCTTGTGAATTCTCAGGCGACGCGTTCTGGACAGTGTGGCTTGGTCACAAAAATAATATGTTTCAGTATACTTTTTACCATTTACAGAGTCAATTCAATGTATACTTAACATAATACAAAATTTGAAATGTGTACTGGAACCTTTCAGAATTTTACAATTAGCATGTGTGCTCATAGATATCGCTACTTACAATAGACATTGTTAAAATGAAAACATGAAATTTTACATTGAAATTTTACTTCATATTATTATGAACGTTATGCGTTCTAAACACGATCAGATCACTTTAAAGTTGATCTTATGCCCACCGATTTAAACGAATGGCTTGAATTGATGAAGAAACAAAATGGAACAGTAATAACGGAAGATTTATTCAAGGTACTTGAAAAGGTTTATGCAGATTTGCCTCAAGGTCATGACCACGTGTTTCAGGGTCAGAATTATGTACATGGATTGGGTGCTCAGAAAAATTTTAAAAAAGCTACCAAACATTTTGCACAAGCTGCCAGGGAGGAAAATGCAGAAGGAATTTGTCATTTAACGGTATGCTACTACCAGGGTCTTGGAGTGGAGCAGAATGTTACTGAAGCCTATAGTATATTTAAAAAGACTGCAAATATGAAAAGTGAGACATGTGGACATATTACGCCTTTGAACTGTAATTGGGGAGTGGCTCTATCACAGCATGCACTTGGCTTGATGTATACCTATGGAATTGGTGTCGAAAAAGATCTGAGAGAAGCCGCCATGTGGTATCAAATTGCAATGAAAAATGGTAGTGGATATGCTGCAAATAATTTGGGACTCTTTTATTTTAACGGTTGGGGTGTGCAGCAGGATACAAAATTGGCAGAACTTTGTTGGATCCAGGCAGTTCACTTAAAAGCTGTAAACGCTCCACAACAGTTGGTTGGATACTATTTGACTCATATGGAACCAGAAAAGGCAGCTTGTTACCTCAAAATTGGGCGTGAAATGGGTAACGAATCTCTTCTACGTTTGGGTGATGAAGAATTTAATAATGTTATTAGGATAACGAAAGCGAGAAGAAAAAAACATGAGGTAATTGTAGACAATTTTGAGAAAGCATACGGGTTACACGTAAAAGGATTGACCTTCAAACAACGTTTAGTCAGATTTGACAATTCTTGCAATCCTGAAATATCAAAATTAAGGGAACTATTGGATAAGAGAGAACTATCAGACATCATGGTCAAGCTTGGTTTTTGTATGAATTTAAAAATATCGGGTGGAAATCTTCAGTCAATGACGCTTCAAAGTCTAGCCGATGTTTTAGGAAAAGCCATTGAAGGATCCGAAACAGCAAAACGAATTGTGGAAACCTTTCAAAATTGTGTCAAGCTTGATCACTTGTTAGACTCAGAAAATATGTTTGGAGACGATGAAAAACTTGAAATTCTGAATGTATTGTACAAAGTGGTTACAAGTGGTCATTTTTTGTTTTCAATTAGAAACGGCAAACGACTCAAATCTATTCTAAAGAATTTATTTGAGTTGCAATGTACTGAAGATGGAGATGTAGATATGAAAATACGAATTTGTTTTGCAGTTGTTAACTTGGATGGAGTCGATTTCACTGATCATGACAGATTAGCTATAAAAATTCTTCAAGAATGCATCAGAAAATATCCCACAGCAAATTCGGCTCATTACGAACTACTTGCGGATAGGTTAGCTCTAGTAAAAGAGTGGAAAACAGGTTTCATGTACGCTCAAGAAGGTTTGAAACATTTTCCTGGTAACATAAGCTTGATGTATTTTTATGCATTTTATTTGGCAAATAATGAAAAATCAATAGATCCAGAAATTAGTATACGAGCTTTTCAAAAATATCTAACTGCAGCAAACCGGGATGACTGAAAATTCCCAGACGCTTACTACCAAATAAGCTATATATATTTAACAAAGGCTGAAAATGAATGTGAAAACAAAATGGCTTATTTAAAACTTGCAGAAGAAAATTTTGAATTAGGACTACATGCCGAAGAAAGTCAGACGGATTTCTATTTACCTTACAACGAAACAGATGCAAAGCAATTGGTTAAAACTTTGTTAGGTAAATCGGAAGCAATATATGAACCCAGGTCTACAAATCAAGAATTATTAAAGCCGGTAAGTGTTTTGGAGAGGAAACAATATTTAAAAAGTCCTACACGGATAGGTCATATTGTTCAATTTAGAAAATTCCATAAAGATGCAAGTAAACGTCTTAAAAGTGAAAATATGCTTCTAAGTTTTACTAAGCCTCCATACCTGCAACAGCGTGTACCAAAAGCCATGAAATTAATGAAATCGATAACTTTATTAGAAATGAATCCTACAAAGGATAATATATTTGAAAATAGAATGCTTGAGCTCACTTTAATTGAGGATCCCCATCCACATTTGACAGCCATTGCAACAATTGCAGTAGACAAAAATGGAGACACTACACGACTTTTCATATACAATGTAGAGAAAACTAAGAAAAACCTTGACAACTTTCAAAACGGGTGTAGATTAACGGTTTTAAATCCTTATACGAGAATTGGTGCGGTTAATTTATCGAACGGAATTAGAATTGACGAGCCAAAGTGCATTGTTTTTCTAGATAAACTAGAAAATATCTGTAGGTTTTGTGGGGAAGAGAATTCTATTCGGAAATGTTCCAAGTGTAAACGACGTTACTGCTCAAGAGAGTGCCAAGTGCTTGATTGGAAAATGTTAAATCATAAGCTTATTTGTTCCGTTGAATATTGAACTAATGTTATTTAATGAGCAAATTTAATTTATTAGTTTTAAGTACCGAAATGCAAACTAGTGCCAATCTGTAAAGTACTCTGTATCTGTGTATGTAATATTGAATAAAGAATATGAATTTCCAAATACCTGTGAATGTGATATTATGAAGAATTACAGTTTTTTTGCTAACATGCACGTTACAAAAAATGATACAAGTCTTTTACATTATCATTTCATGATACATAATATAATATATCGAGTAAAAAATAATATAGTGTAAACTATAACCAGTAGAAAATAATTCAAAACATAAAGAAAGTGCTGTTTAGAAAAGATGTGAGAATAAAGTGGTAAGGAGTGTAATTGAAAATTAATATAATATTATCTTTCCTGAGCTACAAAAGTTGCTTTGCTTATGAGCTTGGATTAGGTTTTTTGTTGATCTTGTTTGAGAAAGATTACAAGTAAGGAAAAGCAGAATGAAATTATTATAAATGCCAGGGGTAATCAGTCTTCTAAATTCTAACTAGGGATGCTTCCAAGGTGCTCCGAAAGTTCAGCTATGGCATATAGTGGATCTGGACCAGTTTATTTCGTAGATTTCAAATATATTTTCATTTTGGTGTAAAACGCAGACACGAAAATTTTGTGGCACAATTAAAACATTTGCAAGTATATAGACTGCATTGGGCTGATCAGTACTTCGAATACAAAAGGTTTATGTGAAAGTTCTTACTGAAGTTTTGTAGCCCATTTCTCGTTGATTATTACGCGTATTACTTTGGAACGTGAAATTGAATAGTATCACTTACACTAAAGGTACAGTAGGACAGCAGGTGGTTATTCGCTTTTAAAGAATATATCTGCTGAAGGTTCTGTGCTTTTAAAGGTAATATATTTTGAATGCGTAAAGGGAGCACTCAAAGTGTGTTGCAAAAACAGCCGTAATAAGCTATTTTTATTAATTTATAACATACGACGCAACATTTTACCAGCCAGCGTATATTTGTTTCAATGAAAAAATGCACCGCCATTATTTCTTGTATCCGTGCAATGTACGGATGATATGCAGGAAGTTAATATTCTGGAAACTTTAAGTGATCACTTTAAAGCAAAATTCAAATGGTATTATCAAAAACTTTGCGATAGCACCGTTATAGCAACTTTTGAAGCAATGATATGTAAAGGGTTAGCTAAATTGTTTTATAACTGTACATAAGTTTATAAAAGCATACGTGCATACCTATCTCCTTTAAAGTGTATAACCACCTGCTGTCCTACTGTACCTTTAGTGTAAGTGATACTATTCTATTTCACGTTCCAAAGTAATACGCGTAATAATAAACGAAAAATGGGCTACAAAACTGCAGTAAATACGGAAACCTTTTCTATTCGAAGTACTGATCCACCCAATGCAGTCTTTATACAACTTGCAAATGTTTTAATTATGCCACAAAATTTTCGTGTCTGCGTTTTACACCAAAATGAAAATATATTTGAAATCTACGCAAAAAACTGGTCCAGATCCACTATATCTTATAGCTGAACTTTCGGAGCACCTTGGAAGCATCCCTAGTAAGACTATTAAATCTGCATGACTGCAAAACATTTAACTATTATTTTATGCCTTATATTTTTGATTAGAAGATTTTGTCTACAATGTATTCAATACTTAAAGCAAATGTAAAGTAAGAGCTATTCTATCTAAATGCTCACCGCCTAGGCTCAAACTGAAGTGTGAACATGCAATGCAGTATTTTCGACAGGTTACCATTTTCAGTCTTGTGAAATTCATCTGAAAATTATCACAAACGCAGGGTGACGAATATTGTTTCAAGAAAAATACACTTTCAATGCGGAAAACTATAATGCTAATATAACGGTTTAGAAGAAAGCACCGCAAATCAGTTTACGTATTTATGGTTTTTTTCATAAAACTATTACGTGCTCATTTCTCATCTTTGCATTTGCATAATAAGCTGCTTGGACAACAATAATGTAAACCAATTTTCGAGATATTTCTTTGCTGTCCATATTATACAGTATTTGTTCGCTATCCTAGAGGTAAGTGAAACCTTTTCAGCAAAAACTCATCAAGTATGTTTAGGCTTTCATTAATGAGCGCAAGGTTGGTGTCTTAATCAGTAACTAGTGAGCTTTGATCTTGCTTTTACTCAAACAGACACATTCACAAACTTTATACTTACCACAGATAGCTAAGCGGATATATATCTTAATAAAAACACATTTAATTGGAAGGACGCTACAGGCCTCATAGGTAGCTTTCTACCATAGCATCGTGAAGCTGAACATTTATATTCTGAATAATACACATACGTATTTGCGCCTTTCCCATTTCATACTAACCCACTGGTCAACAATTAATTATAAATTGTTATTGAAATATTTACAAAATGGATGGAATGGAATGGAATGAAAATTCAAGATAAATATGTAATTTGTATTTGTATGAACTTCCACCGATCGCCTGCTAAAACTCAATAAATTTGCTTATGATATCAGCCAGAATATAATTGTAGCCTTAATACGTAAATCACTAGTATTTTAGGTGTGTTCACGCTAACACTCAATCAGTCCAGTCTAGAACAATCAAAAGCATTGGCAATGCTTCTAAGGAACAATTTAATATATAGCTTAGACAGAAGTTTTAAATCTATTTCCAAATGGACACCAACTCCTTGGAAATTTCCCTTTGTTGTAGTTAGGGACACATTTGAAAACCCTGTCTTTGCTGCTAGCAAACACTATAATAATACTGGTTGGAAATGGCATATTATAGTATCTATCCTAGAAAGTGGTTTGTTATTTTATAGATTCTTCTACGACTGTCCAACTCCAGTACATATGGGAATAAATTTGGCTACATTTTACATCTTTCTCTTTGTAACATATATGGTGTACTTTCTTCACATCAACTCAAATCAAATTGCAAATCTGTACAGTTCATTTTTGGATATTGAAAAGCAAACAACACAGTTTACACAGCGATCAATGCAGAAAAAGTTTTCCTTTAAACAAACTAGTCTAGACGTATTGTTGGTGCATGCTGGCTTAAAATTGATTAACTTTAGCTACACTGTTAGTTGTATTGCAGCTGCTGTTAGTGCCATATTTTTTCCATCGGCTCCATGGAGTGTTGTTCCCGTAGATTTGTACAACTTTGCAACTGTGCAATTAAAAAAGATACTACCTTCAACATATTGTGTAATCGTTGTCCGACTTGTAGCTGGTTTCTGGACTTACATTGCATGTAGAATTGCAACAGCGTTTGGGGATATTTGCATGTGCTTTTCAATCCTGGCTGGAAGTTACTGCTTGTACAAAGAGGCAATTCTGTTCAAAGAGTAAGTGAGCATATATTGAAATTCTAAGTTTCCTTAAGTCTAAAATTTTTCGCTCTTTTCAGAAAACTCATGGCAGCCGCAACTGAAGAGTATCTAATTAAAGCTACAAACTTACTTAGATTTCTTCAAATCCAAGCATCTTGTTACAACAACTTAATGAAACAAAGCACTATCGTTGGGTTCGTCATGTTGTGTCCACTACTGTCGTGTATGGGAACGTACATTTTCATAAGCCAACAAGAAAGCTTAGATGTGATGATGATGCTGATATCAGTAAACTCTGTGTTTTTGGGAATGGCAATTAATTGGATATGTTTCTTTTTCCCCAGAAAGTTTTACGCTGAAAGCAATGGTATAAAACTACGACTACTACAGCTTCAAGTGTTGCCTTACGTTCACAGCAGCTCCAGGTTTGCAAAACAAATGAAGAGAACCTTCACGTCGTTCCCTCTATTCAAAGTTTATTTCTTTAGTAGCAACTATTTTGACAATGGTACACAATTGACACTAATGCGATTTTCAGTGGATCAGGTAGCTAACATTTTACTAATGCACTTGTAAAATTATGTTTTAAGTCTGTGATACACTGCTTACATAAATTAAACAAGTGACATATATGGTTACTTATGTAAATCTTTCGTAATTTAGCTAATGTGGATAAACAATTTTTGCTGTTTTAATATTATATAGTTTGAACTACGAGTCTCTTCACTTCTAAATCAGATAACGCCTAAGAGTTTAATCTAAACATGTAGCGATAAAATGCAATTGATATGAAGTAGGGTAAGTCACATTTACATCATTATGAGCAACTGAGCAAGCATTTTCTCCCAAATTTCCGACATTCTTCGGATTGTGCTTCTGCATTAGAAGAAATCAGGCAATCTTAACAGAAATGTAATACAATAAAATAAAATAATAATAATAAAATGCAAAATATATCATAGTTCGTAAAAATGATAAGATCACGTTTGAGATCCGCATATCAAAAGGTTTTTTTTGTTTACAAACGCGTGTAATTTTGTACACGCGCGTATTTTGTGTATGTAGTATTTAATAACGTCTGCAATCAGCACACAATTAAAAGCTAACCGCGTCGTTTGTATTTTTGTTGAAGTTACATGTAAAAACTTAAATTGTGCAATCTTTGTTGTTTTCTTTCAGTTACAAAATGTATAACCTTAATTCTGATTAGTTTCAAGCTAACTATTGCTAAGTACCAAAGTTGGCGTAAAAATAAACAACAAAATTTTAAACCACTTTCTATTTTCCCCACTATTAAACGTATATTTTCAGTAATAAAAATCCACACAGCTAATAGTAAACCATATAGCAAGACGAAAAATATAACAACAATATTTCCGCTTAAAGTAGCTTTCTCTGGTGCAACAGCGTCAGTTGATATTTGAAATGAAGAGCGTATTCTGCGTCCAGACACCCACTCAATTATACCTGATTGTTTAAGATACAAAATCCTTTGGGGCACTTGAGAAGACCCATATCCGCCGACACTTAAAGCCAGAAATCTTCTGCCATATACTTCTTTTCCCACCGAAACAACTTTTTTGCCTAAAGCTTGAAGTGACCTTGCAAGACTAAAACTTGTTATTTCCGGAATAACAACTGCAGTTTTCTTACAATCTAAAAGTAAATGCTTAATCAATTGGTGTTCATAAGACTGAAATACGCTTTGTAAAACTACATTAAATCTTGCTACACTATATACATACTTTCGTGGCATAATACCTACTGCAACCAATGCTTTCAGATTGCTAGACATAGTTTTAGCCCACTCAACTGATCCATTGAGCACCAATACTTTGGATTTCACACGATTAAGAATATTTGAATCATTATTAAGTTTTTCATTATGGATACTTCTTGCTACTTCCGTTTCTATATAAGGGCGACAGGATAAACCAATAAAACAACATAATACCATGAAGTGAAGGAATCCTTCTTCGTTTGGTGACACTCTACTGTAGATGGAATAATTGGCCTTAACTAACTGCTCAATAGTCTCAAATAAAAGCACTTTTCTAGGCAACACCATTTTGTATACATTTTCATTTCTGTAGGCATTATTTATAACAAGTGAGGCTAAGCAAAATCCTGACACGAACAAGCGAAGAGCGGTTTTGTGCGTAACAGCCTGACCAAATGCGTTTTCTTTTTCCAGAATTATTTGAAACAGACGAAATCCGTTTTGTAAACAAGAATTATTTCTAATGGTCCAAGTATGATTGATCAAAACTGATAAAACGAATATAGAAATAAGAAGAAATATCCAGACTGATAGTTCAAACACCCGAGTGAATTCCTGGAACGGAAGCGATTGCACACCACGCTGGCCGCAACTAGTAAAACGAAGAGAACTGTAGTAATTCTCAATAGAGATGTCATATTTAATAGACGTGTTAAGTTGTGATGTCTGCAAAAGTTTCCACTGAAAAAGCATTGATTCTGGTAATATATTAGAAATTTTTGACTCTGAATAAAGGAATCCATTGTTGCATCTAGTGCGCTTGTAGTAATCTGCAAAGTAGGTGGCGTTTTGCATGATTAGAACCATTATCTGTGACACGGAATGCACATAAATTTCATCAGTATTTGTAGGCATGTTTAAACTTAAGTAGTGCTTAGGACATGCTCTCATAAAATTGACTATTCGATAGAGAAGAATATCTCCAAAGTGACGACGAGCGTCTAAATTAAGTTTTGTCTCTGCCCATGGTAAGTTAGGTTGAGCAAGTTTAGTTAGCCATAACGCCGTAGTAAAGAAAAACTGTTTCATTTCAAGTGCAATTATTTCCACAAATAAATCCAAAGTAGTAGAATATCTCAAAAGAAAGACTTGATTTACATTTTGATTTTGTTTAGAAACCCACATGATAAAAAATACGTCGTTGTGTATAACCGACTGGTCTCCTAATATTCCTCTTTCGTAAAATAATTGTCTTGGGATCATCCAATTGTCGAATATTTCAGAGAGATTATGTTCAACTAGAGACTTAAATGACACAAGAATATGAAATACAGGAATATTTGTCAAATTGAAAAAATTCCGTTGCGCACTTGTTGTAATTTCCGTATAAGGATGCCTTACTAGCATACAGTCTCTAGACTGTCTGCTAAGCAATTCCGGAGGAAAGAAGCTTTGAATTGAAATCACGTTTTGCCAGGCTCTAGAAATTCTGAGTTTGGATGGAATTTTAATGTTGTATAAAAATTCTTGCTCTTCTTTAACCATGTTGCGGGAAAAGAAGTGATTTATAGTTTTATTCCAAGGCTGTTTTGCATTGTTAATCCATTCAGGGCGGTTTATCACAATTGGAAATTTTATTCCCAGAATGTCCAATCCAGCAAAGTTTTTCAACAGAATCAAGCTCCTCTTGCTGTAATCTAGGTGGGATATAACACTAGCCAGATTTTTTATGCCAGCGATTTTCAAAGCTGGTACACGTACTTGAGGTAAAATCTCTTTCAAATATTTTGTACAAAGTACTCGTAGGTCGTCTTTAGCTCTGATATCAGACGGTCTTGATAGGTAAAGGAAAAACGCAAACAAAATATAATGTGAAAACAGCATCGCGGCTTTAATCTGTAAAACTTGTTTGCTAAGCTTACATATATCTAAATAAACGAATATTATTTTAGAGTTGTAAGCTTTAAATGCCCTGGCAATATCAGAGAAAATTCTGAGGAATTATACCGTCGCATCAGGCTATGTTTTATGTACTTTTTTATTTGACAATTAATAACTTTGCGGTTTGCACGAGGAAAGGTAAAAAATTAATTTGCTTAATAGTCTGCGAGGGTTGTTGAAATATTGATTTTTTTCTCCATTTTCTAAACTACTGCCCAAACATTTCGCGAAGTAAAACCAATGCTTGAAACTAACCATACAAATATATAGTAAGGTACAATTAATATACAACAACTTTAGGTTGGCTACTAAAGATGCTAACACACTATGATTACTTTCAAAAAATACATTAAGTGTGTGCATACCTGGACATTTTAGGATCTTAGTTAGTGCTTGGTAAAACATTATATTTAAACTTTCTATGAAGTTATCTAACTGCTAGATTTCCTTTAATAAATATGCACCATTTTGTTTATTGTTTTAACCATGTTTATTAAAAGTTGTTAAATTAGTTGTACTAAAGGAACTTCTGCCTCATGTAAACCAGATTAAGTAGTTCTTGTATTTCATGTTAAAAATAAATAGCAGAGTACTGGTGTAACAGAATAGGAACTGGTGGGAAGTCTCGTTAACATTCAGAAAGGACCGTGAGTAGAAATAGTGGTAACCGCCATATTCCAGGTGCTCGTGGGCATAAACCTTAAAAGTGCCTTTTTATTAAATTAAGATCATTTTATTGATCAATCATGTACACATTATTTGCTTATATCTTATGCGTATTGCGTTCACCTTGCACCAGCAAATTGCAAGAGTTGCAAATTCCGCAAATGTCAAATTATTTCCAAGTTTGAATTCATCATATTGGAATAAAATGATTGAAATATTTCTTTGGTACTAAGATAGGGGCACTAAATACGTCTGTATTTTATAAATACACTTATAACAGCACAGTAGATAATTATAATAAATGATGTCAATTTCGTCCTCTTTTCGTTTAGTTCCATACTTCTAGATTACCTTCTGACAAACATGTGTCATTGAAAACAAAAATAGTTCAAAACACGGTAGAATAGATTGTTAAACACGTGTTTTTAACAATTTCCGTTAAGCTGACCTTTACAACCTGAATCGCAAAACTTTCATTAAAATTCTAAAGCTTAAATTATAAACAGAGGATACAAATAGAAAAACAAACTAAGCTAATGGTTTAAGAAGCGTTAATTATGCACCCAGAAAATGTACTATGCGGTTACAATTATTTTTTAGATTTTTTAACCGGAATCAGAACTTACAGGTTGAATTGTAAGTTTTGTTGCAGCTTAAATAATTTTAACTGTTATCAGCATACAGTAACGTATTCCTCGATATATGTCACCATACATAGATTAAAATAGGCTAAGAAATAATTTGCGTAACTATGTATGACCTCGGTGAAAAGCCGTCATACGTAGGAATATGTAGGAAATCCGGTATTTATCCTATTGATACCATACATTTGTTTATAACAAAACCGCAGTGAAGTACGTATAAAATCTTTTTAGTTAGTTCTCAAACGTTTCCCACCACGCTCAACCCGCCATCACAGAAAGTGAAACTTTCCGAAATATTTTAATCAGATTCAGTAGATATTTGTGTTTGTTAACCAGACATAAAGTTATAAAAGTATATAATGTTGAGTAAACAGCTATACCAACTATGGGGCTTTCTGACTAAATACGGTTTACAAATTGGTTCCTTTATTTTAATGTTCGACGAAAAAACTCAAAAATTCCAAAATTCTCAGAATCCCCAGATAATTCAAAGATTTCGACGTAACTTTTATCTAGTGTGCTTTTGGGCTTTTGCATCTCTTGGTATGACCATTAAATTCCGACAGGAAAAAGATATTGACCGATTCAATCTAACTCTTCTTTTTTGGCTACTTGGAATGTTAGTTAATTGTGTTCAATCCATTTTTGTTTGGAATTCTGATGATGTGTGCTTTGCTATGAATGGAATGATTAAGTTTTTGAAATGTCTTCGTGGTAAGTAAAGATAAATAACTTCAAAAATCAATGCAGCGTGCAAGGCAAAACGATTAATATATAGTTAATTGCAGAAAGGTACATGCCAAACTTTAATCCAGAGACGTCAAAAACCAACAAGCTTTACGATATAGTATTTGTAGCTACCAGTCTACTCATTGTTATTGCAACAACCCTGTTAATTCTCTACTGCATATACGACCCCCGTGGAGCATTCTTTTTGGCTGGGCTTATACCTGACAAGTATTACACTTATTTTCCATGGGGCTTTTTACTAACCGTTTTCCACGTTTACTTAACAGTCGTCGTAGGATTTACAATGGCATTAGCTTTAAGTCTTGTGATGCCTTATTTAATGTATATCACTTTAATTTTAACTAAGGAACTGCTGCTAGGACAAAAAACGTACAAAACATTGCATTTGCTAAGGGAGCCATTATACTTTAGACACGCATACAGAAGCTTTCAAGTTATGAATGCAAATGTAATGTGCTTTCTTGGGAAATATCTTGCCTTTATTCATTTTGCTGGCTCGGCTTGGCCCATTTTTGGTAGCGTTATGTTAATTAAATATTGGAGTGATTTACGAGCAGTGGCGAAAATCTCAATAATTTTGAATTGCTCGTTAATATTGGTTTTATGGATGATATTTCTTCAATTGGGAAACTATTTGTGTAGTAAAGGAGAGAAAGTACTTAGTTCATGGAAACACGTTCGTAGTAGGGAAAAATATGAGAATAAATTGATGGAAAAATTTATAAAGTCATGCAGACTAATTCTTATTCATTATGGTAAAATGTTTGTAATTAGAAGAATTACACAGTTTGTTTATGTTAAAGGAGTATTTAGAGGAATACTGAGGGCTCTTCTGGCTCTTAGATAAAGTTAAATGTTTAAACTTTAATATAAGAACTTATATAAGGGTTTTAAAAACATTTCTAAATTCTTCAGATTTTCCTTGGCATTTTCAAAATCAACAAGAAACTTATAAATTAAAAAACAGAATTTTGTTTACAATGGTTGTGCTTCTTTATATACCTGCGAGGCATCTGTCATTCGACTTGGATGAAATCCACAAAAACATTTAGTTTACTTCGTGGAATCAGAACAATAGACTATTGTGTTTTTATTTTATTGCATTACTAGCATTGATATGTAAGTAAATCAGAAAAGAAGAAAAGATTAAATTAACTATGTTCTGCTGTCTGATTGCTAGTAAATCGTGTTTAGTAAATATCTGTAGAAAGCTTTAAATTAGTTGTACTCGTGAATGGAATAGCTGTAAAATAAAACTATGAGCTTTGCATGCAAATCAAACTTAATAGTTGGTTTAGAAGGAAATATTAGTGCTTAAAAACTAAGGTCAACTGTAGACGTAAACAAATTGAAGTTTTTCTGTTTTTGACGTTTATGGCTTTCTACTTCTTATTCCGTGGTAGAAGTATTACAACCCCCAAAGTCAGCATGTGCGAGTGCTTTAGTGGCTTGAACTGCAACAAGTACTGTTATGATTTTTTTACAATTGTTGGCAAAATTTAACATTTTCATAAATGTTTAACTTAATTAACAATAAAGTTTTAATAAAAATCCACAAATTTCAATTAATTTCATGAAAAGCTAATTTTGAACGTTTTAATAAAATGTTTCTACTAATGGAAGCAAGTCAAACTGTTATTTTCTATAAAGAAGCATCTAGTCAGACGCAAAGTATATGGGCAACATATTTTCAATATATCTGCTTTCTGTTTGATATATAACCAGTATTGTATCAAATAATAAGTCAAAATGTTCAGTCAGCTTTGGTGACTTACCAACTTTACAAACTATGGAGACTTTTAACCATCTATGGGATGAAAATTGGTGCATTTACTCTAGTATTCAACGACAAAACACAGTTCTTTTACCTTTCTCAAGACCCATCCACAATTAGGAAATCTTCATCTCTTTTTAAATTCAGTTTATACAGAAATTGTTACAAATTTTCTAGAATAAATGCCAATTGGGAACCCAAGCAATTATTACTAGCCTCATATTTGCTCCAAGCAGTTCCATTTACTAAGGTACAAGAAGGTGTTCCAGAGAATTTTAATGTCTTCTTCCAACAAATGCATTTGGCAATCTGCAGTAAAAACTGTGGACATGTAACTCATAATACATCTACACTGGGATCTTCCATATTTGTTTAACGATATTGTAAATTAGTACGTATTTTATTGCTCAAATCTACGGCAAATTCAGCACTGGATCTCTGCCAGCATGAATGCTTGGATTGAATTCATGCCAGTATCAACTGTAATGTGTTTATTTGTTTCATTAGTAGCAATCACACATTTTGCAAAATATTTGAAAAAGTATTGATATTACAAATATGATTCAAGCGATTTGATAGCAGAGCTATCAGGCTATTTGGTTGAAAATGCCTACAAACGAACACAATTTTTGCTTCTGGAAAGCTTACTTTCAATAAAATTATTGCCATTTTACTTCCCTAAAAAATTACCAGTTACAAACGTAACAGCAAAATTGCTGTAAACCAATGTTCTACCAAGCTAGACAAATACTTCACGTGAAACTGCGTTCCTACTTTACATGTATCCAGAATTTTTAGCTGAATTGGTTGTAACGCATTTGCTTGTTTACACTTCACTTTGATTAAATAGGACGGTGCTCTAGAAAAATTGCTTTTGGTCCTTAAAACATTCTTCCGCAGAGCCAGTTCGGCAACCTCTACAAGTTTTTTAAGTTGGGGCAAAATGAACACAATTATCCCCAACATGATTAAGGCAACGAATGAAAACGTGACGTACAACAAAAGCTCAATTTTCTTGAAACCTCGAACGCAAATCCAAAGCATTTCAATAGTAAGTAAATATATCACTATGACACCTGCTGACAGTGAGTAATTTAGTTGCCATTGGATTAATCTGCTAATCAAGTATAGCTGGTGCTGAAACGTTATAAAGTCGCCAAACCTGTTAACGTGTTTTGCTAAAAGGGTTAGAATGGTATACACACTGTCTATAAAAATTATTGCTGTTATTCCCATGAGAGAAAGAAAGCGACACGCTTCGAATATTATTGGAGTTACCAGTACAAATCTTCCGATGTGTATTAGAACAATGTATGTTATTGTTCTTTCGTATTTGGGAAAATGAGGAGCTAGTAAATCTTCTAAAATAAAATGATGCGGATCCAGATCTTCATATAAGTTTACAATTATGATTCCAGGCGGACATAAAGCTGCGTCACAAACAATAAAATACATAAATGCCGCAATTTTGTCAATATTGAAAACCAAAGACCCGTAACGTTTAGCCAATAGATTTGGTGAATAACGTTTGATCAGTTTTCTTTCCAGTTTTAGCAATTGATTCCCGGCACTTATATTTCTGTGAATGTCTTTTGTCCAAATCAGCGTAAAGCTGGAGGTTATCCATAATCCTGATCCGGCGGCAGAAGCAATGCAAACGTTAACTAGAGTAAAGTCAGGTCTTTTTAGAAACAGTTGGGACACTAGAACGTATAAATTTGCAAATGCGCCTAGAAAAACATCAAGTGTTACAAGTAGCCACAAAACCCATTTCCAGGTGGCGCCCTGAATTTGAATTTTCTCACTTTTGTTGTCAAAGGTAAATGGCAGAGGATTCAGGTAACAGAACAGGGACTGATGGAAGGAAAATGCACTTTTGCGAAGCCTCGTTAACATTCTGACTAGACCGCTAGTGGGAATAAAGTTGACTGTTATGTTTCTCGAATTATGTTTAGTTACTGTAACGTTTCCTGAGCAAATTTTCAGCGTGAGAAATATCCATACATTTGTGGATCAAGCATACATAAACCCCACTATAGTTAACTTTCTCCAAAAAATGTTAATGCGTCATATATAAAAACACACTAATAGTGGAACTAGCTCGATACCAAAATCTGTTAGATACATAACCTAATCAATAGTAGTAAATATGACAAGAACAGAAATATATTTTCTTATAAAAGAAAAAATATCATTTTACTAAACTTAGAAGAAATACATGACTAATCTTTAGTTACCATCGTCATTGTTTATTCAGCTTATGAAAACTTTTTATTTAGAAATTAAAATAAATTCAAATAAATTTATAAAAATATTTTAACGTTTTTGATATGTAGTGCGTAATAAAATTTATACTGACAACGGATGTAATATGTTGGTATTAAAATGATTTCTAGATATAATAAAAATACAGATAAAAATTATTTCATTTCTAAAAAAAGTATTATATTAAAAAAGTTTGAATTTGTAGTCATATTTATTAATTTGTTATAAAGAATTACTAACAACCAGCTTTATTGAAATATAATACATATCTCTCGAAAAGCAGTGAAAAGAAAAATTGGTCAATCTACTTACTGCTCTAACTGCTTACCCCTGCCTTATTACAAAAATAAGGCAGGGGCCCAGACCCTCGTGTAGTTTGGTTTGAAACCCGAACTGATATTTATTTAGAAAGTAGCTAGACTTCTGAACTTTTGCACTTCACGCTTATGTGTTTTACAACAACACTTTCTACGCCTTTACGTACGCTCCACCTCTTCGGTCCTGGCCTAAAAAATTTCATTAAACCAGCAGTAAAGTTCAGTATACCGGATTGTTTTGCCACTTGACATTCATAAAACAGAAACACTAAACCAGAAACCAACATAAGAAAAAACCCTAAAAGAAACAGTCCTACGAATCTGTGGTCCAGTTTAAGCGTATCAACACTTACATCCTGAACTTTTGCAAAATTCTCAGTTCTTTTCTTAAAGTTTTTAATTAAACTTTGCAAGAAGAAACGAATTCCACTTTCGTATAACACTTTATTTAAAGTTCTTTTCATTCTTTGTGCAGTGTTACTTTTTCCGTAAATTCTAGTCAGCGCCATACCCCATCCATAAGTTTTTCTAGCAGCCACCCAAACCGCCTCTTGTCCATCACTTAGTTTAAACTTTGCGTCCTGTTTTTGCTCTCGAGGAAAAACGTGCAATTTGTTTATGTAATACGGGTATAAAATAGATTTGGGTTGATACAAATCTTCTCCTGCACTGTTCCTGTGTTGAAGTATCCAAAACTTTTCATCACTCAAATTACCCAAGAAACCTTCCGATTTTAAGCCAACAGTCGCAAAGCTTAGCAGTCCTAACCGTAGCTGTTTCAAAGAAAAACTTCCGTTGAAAGCGTTACTAATATCTGTATAAATATCCACCATCATTGCAAATTTGTACCCATTTTGCAAAATTTCGCTTAAAGACCCCATCACATAAAAAGATGGCGGTGCAATTATATTACCCGTCATAAAGCTATTGTAAGCAAAACTAAGCAAAAAACTTGCTTGTAGAAATATCAGGCTGGGAAAAGAATTTTCTGGAATTTGTTGAAAAAGCAGAGCAATCGACCTAAACACACTGTTAGCAAAATTACTGCTCATACAATTTATGAACGTTTTCTGAATTCGTTCCCGTGAAAATAGAAAACTACTTATTAGTAAACTCGCTATTAAAATGCACATCCAGCAATAACCATCAAACGGCTTGGTAAGAATATAAACAATATTTGATGTTATCCAAACGTTATTTGTAAGAGAATAGATTATTTCATTTGAATAAGTATCCCAAAAAACAATGCTACTAATCTCAGACCTATCAAGATGTGCATAAACTTGTTCCATTTCACCCATGTTGAAAATAAAAGCTATTGCTCTGGTGTATATTCTCTGATCAAAGTAGAAATCGGCATAATCTTTAAAGTCAGTATAAGGCACTATGTCGTAAAACATTGTAAAGTTTAATTTGTGTGCCAACGTATTAAATACGATTATGTTACCATCTAGGCAATAATGTAGTTGAGCATGAGCATTCTCGGTTTTTAAAGAGCGATACATTTTAAACATAGTTTTGTGATAAGGACACTTTTCGTCGTATTTTCTTAATAAATCCTGTTTACAAATAACTAAAGGCTTTATAGATCTTGACTGCATGTAGAACCAGGCTATGAGACGCTGCACATCGTATAGCATCTGTAAAGCATTGTATTCTACATCAGATAGGCAACTTGTGCAAACCGGAATTATAAACTTGACTTTGTATTGTAACTTCCAATCAACCCAAACAATGAAGGTTGGAACTGGTGATTGGAATATCCAATAAGGCGTGTTTGAATGAAGTTGTGTTAGTTCCATTGTTCCAGTTGTGAACGCTAGCATCGCTACACTGTCACTAACTTTTATAGAGTTGTTCTGTGCTACAACCGATTGCAGCCAGAAAGACCAACCAAAAATTGGATCCGTCGGTTTTTTTCTTCGGAATTCATTTACTTGATTGAATGACGTGATTATAAACGAGCAGTAGCTTAGCTGTCGATATCGATAGTTTCTTATGATTCTAAAACCTTTCACCGGTTTTGTATGTGCTTCTTCTTTTCTAAGTTTCCAGTAAGCTTGGAAAAGTGTCCATTTGTTGTCAACTATTTGCCATAATACAATGGATTGAACTGCTTTGGTTTCGAAATTGGATCCAAATGCTGGTATTTGTGCATTCAGCATGTCCACAGTAAAGACGTGCCTGAAATAATTAGCTGGTCGCACCAAGTACACAATGGAAAACGGACATTGCTTTGAGTTTATGCTGATTGTTTCAGTGTTCATGAAATAGGTGGAAAGCAGTAGAAGTAAGGTATGAGCTGCACGTACACTAATCTCCATGTTTTATAATTTGAAGTGCAGAACAACAGCAACACTTGATTCTGGCTATTGGCAATGATATTTGAACACCGCTGATATTACCCAAATAAATATTTATTCAAGTTACCAATTTGTGCTTCTACTGGAAAATATAGACCACAGCTTTTTGTTTCTGCGAAAACCTTATGCTTTGTATTATAAAATCATATAAGATATCTTTTAATGTTTTACAAAGCCAAGCTGGCAATAAAATGCACCAAAAGATGTCTGTCAGTTAGTAACTGTAGTCTCGTCGACGTAATTGAAAACGTTTTGACATGTGACTAATCGAGTAGTTGAGGTACTTTTTGCATACTTTAATTTAAAAGTGTTATTAGGGAAATGGCAAAAAAAGTTTCAAGGTATTCTGGCATGCTGCAAGAACATATGTCTGGTATAAAAGGTGATTAAAATGTGATGTCTACAATCACGTGTTTATACATGTGCTTCCAAAATAGTTTTGGTTCTTTTTGAGTATTGTACATACATGTATTAGTGAGGTACACATGCATTGCAAACCAAATGCCTACTTATTGTGCAAAATCAAGTTTTCCAAGAGAGCTGTACTAGAGCATATATTCATAGAGTTAAAGTTACGTGTCAAGCCAGTTTACTGAAAAAAAACGAATTCCATACAAATTATTCTGCCATTGTAATTTTTAAGGTTTTACAGAGGAAAGGCTTTTTTAGCCAATGATGTGGTTACTTCGATGGAAAGTGAATGAAAAGTTGATAGTAGAACCTTTTAAACGTATTTTATATATGTTACATCCATAACAAATTCCTAAATATACTTTACAATACGTTTATTACATCATGACTAAATATCAATGACTACACAGTTTAAAATGTATACATTTATTTGCTCAATCAAGCAATAAAATCTGCACGCATAAAGAAGCAGAAAAGTTTAAACAATTTAATGGCGTTCGTGCATCAATAAAATTTGAATAGCCAATCATAACCTTAAGTGGCTGACAACTTTTCCAGTATCTTAGTTGCAGTTTACGGTTTCTTATGTCAAGCTCCTTCCATTCCTGTCTTACATTTCTTTGAATGAGTTTGAACGAGTTTTGGTATATTTTGGAGGCTCCACCAATAAGCATGAGCATAGAATAAACGCAAGCAAATAAGGCAAACATAAAAATAATATAGTACATCCATCCCTGGTTAATGTTGCCAGCTTTACTATTAAAAATTACAGGGAGCATGATAGCAGGAACGCACGTAGGTGCAGCAATTAGCATGAACATAAATGCTCCGTACAGAACTTCGTTAAACAGTTTAACGAGTATTGTCAATTGCTTAAATTGTGAAACTTGACATCTCCACTTCTCTGCCTTCTTGTTGATTGTTGGTAACTTGTACTGAAGTCTGAACCTGTCAAAATTAAAATAGTTTAGCAACTTTATATTATTTAAAACTCTTATTACAACTGCTATTTAAAATTTCTACTAGAAAAAACTTACTGGAGAACCATGGTTTGCAACGTTGAAAGTGATAAGATGTATATAAGGCGCCATCCACTAATGACGTCACTTTAAAAAGCCGATTTTTCGAGTGACCCACTGACCCCTGTCACTATTTTTTAACGTTAGAGGATAGGGCACTTAACAAATGCCGTCACTTCTTATCCATAGTGACCCACTGACCCTTTAAAGTGACGTCATTAATGGACGACGCCTAACGCAGGCAACAAAAATGAAGCAGTGGAAGAAAAAATACCATGCGCCCAGATTTGTTACATAAATGCAAATTTGTATCAGAACGGATTCAAAACTGCTGTTGTAATTTGTAGCAAATCTAAGTAAAAAACTACCACTTAACGTATTTTTGTCAGAATGTTGCATAGGTATAACAAAGACACAACCTAGAGGATAGAGAAAGTCTACTAGTTGCGAAGTGCAAGCCATAAAAATATTAAATTGCTCCAAGGGGGGTCTTTTCTTAAATTTCTGTTTCTTTTCCATGTGTAAACCTTCATAGTCTAAAAGTGCGTTTATAAATCCTGCTATTTCTGCTTTCTTGCGGGTAATTTCAATCAAAAATATGTGTGCTATTAGTGAAGTTAGAAAAACAAAACCTTCATCCAAATTTATACGGGCAGATATGTACAGCTGTAGATACGAGACAAGTAATAGACTGATAGAAATGAAACACTTGTTTCTGTGTATTTTGCAAAATTTCCTATTGTTAACGGGCCTGCATTTTACTATTTTGGTACATGGGTCTATCCACCATTCTAAAAGCACGGACTTGAGCAATCCCTGCAATTTGTGATTTTTGTTAAAAAGATTTTGTATGTCGGACATTTTCAATATGCTACTCCTTTCAGTTCAGTTTCCAACCGCAATATGTTACTTATATCTTCTTGTTACAAACCCACAACTGCCATAACACATAACAATACATTTTACGTGAAATATGTAGTAACAAATTTATGTTGTTCTTTGTTCGTGATAAGAAAATCCGTAACCTTTTAATCTAGGGCACAGGGTTATGAAACTTATGAAATGACCAGCGTAGCACTATCCAAAAAATCTTAAGCAAAAAAAGCCTGCCTGAGTAAGTAAATTTTTAATTTTGTCTTTTGTAACTCTACTTACTTCATTGTATCTAAGAAAAATAGTAATATTTGAAAGTATAAAAGCCGTAATCGTTTCTTTATTCTACAAATGGAAGTACTTAACATCCTTTCATGGCTCTAGTTTTGGGATTGACGTTTCTTTATCATTAATAATCCATGTAGTTCGCTCGATTCACGCAGTTTTACTTTACAGATGCTTGCATTATAAATATGTAGAAGCTGATCTCGTTAAGAGATAACAATTACTTTTCCACAGCACATATTTTTTCTGTTTCCATTTAATTTTATATCTTTATATTGGCATAACTCGTGTAGATAAAAGAACCGGAGGATATTACGTAAAGTCCAAAAATTAGGTTTATAACTTTGTAATTAATGTATAGATTTACGGTTTGAACCTACATTTGAAAAAGTCACATGTTTTTAAACGATCACGTTTTGCGTACACGTTTCACGTTCCCACGTTTTTTGCAATTTCAGGGGTTTAATTGCTGAAAAACAAACAAAAATATTCTCACTGTAGATCCTTGGATAAACTAGTCGCTTTCTACGAAAACTGTTTGTACTATTGTCACTTGGCATGGTGTTTTGTAGAAAACCATGTTTGAAACAGAAACTTGTTATTGTAATGCCGACCCAAAACACCATTTGAACACCCCAAACTGTTATCGTCTAGTCTCCCGGAAAATATATCAGAGAATCTTATTTCTGTATCTCACTTTCAGGTTAATGCATGTAGTTGGGATGGTATACTACCTTTTCAACACTTGCTTGTTACCATGGGCACCAAAACATGTATTAATATAGTACATTCATTAAAAATGCTGTAATTTTGCTTAATTCATCATTAAAACCAACCAGTAGATTTTGCTCAAATTGGAAACTTGAATGCCGTATCCATTAAAGGCATAAACAAATTCTTGTTGTCCAGTCATATCAAATACCTCATCACTTTTCTAGGGGAAGCGAAAAGACCAGGCTTATATGGGAACAGGACTCAGTTCCCCTGGACAACTCGCCCCCGGACAATTTTCCCTGGACAAAATTTCCCTGGTTGTTTTTTCCTGCGGACATTTTTCCCCCGACACACTTTTCCTTAAAACGAACATAATTACCCCGACAAGCTTTCCCCCAAACCGGACATTTTTTCCTCGTCCTACTATTCCCCGACGCTTTTTACCCTAATAAACCATTCCAGAACAGCCTAATGATATTAGGGAAAAAACCAGATAGAAACCATCTGCGTCATGGTCAATTAAGAGTAAGCAAATACCATAGAATATTGACAATGCAGTCTTAACTTAACATATTTAAATTGAATGCTCATACACAGGCGCGTACCCAGCTCTGCAACCTGGGGAGGGCACGCAGTTTAAAATACTCAAATTTTCTTTTAAAAAATGATGATTGCAACTGCCCGTTTTGAATTTTTTATGCAAGAGCACAGTAAGTTGTGTTACTGCAATTACCGTAATAGAAAATGCAATTTCTTATAGCTGTGCGCGTTAGAGCAAAGAAAATTTTTAAAATTACCTCCATGAATTCTCAAATTGACGCTCGATTTAGCGTATTTGGAGGCTTGAGGTACAATATTGGGCAAAATAATTTCAGAAATCACGGAACTACGTCCTTGTATTTCAAATATTGGACAAATGAAAGCTTTGTGCGCGAAAGCGCGCAGCTTTTTTTATATATTTCAATTAAAATTTGAAAAAATTTCCCTTCCTCTCCTGGTCTGGGGTGGGCACGGGCACCATGTGCCTACCCCCTGGGTACGCCACTGCTCATACAACATTTCCTATACTTCTAAGTACAAAAATGCGTGTTTTTATTTGATTGCTGACTTTGTAAATTTATGTATTTTCAAAAAACCAAAAACACTATATTATTTTAATTTAGGAAAAATTTGTCAGGGAAAAATGTGTCTGAGGAAATTTTTTACTAGGGAAAATTTTTCCGGGGAAATTTCGCTGAATTGGCAAATAAAATCAGGGGAAAATTGTCCAAGAAAAATTTGTCCAGGGAAAAGAGTCCGGGGATGACTTGTCCGGGGGAATTAAGTCACCAACCCGGCTTATATACATATGCAGACTAACATTTTCTGGCATCTTATGATTTTTGTGACTTCACATATTATGGCTCTCGCAGATTGATATACAAAAACTGATTGATTGATTTGGGCCGTTTTGTGCTTTGGCCTAAAGGACAGCAAGAAAAGTCGACAACTTTAAGTTCAGCTTTGAAAGGCACAACGGAAAGTCGGGCATTTTATTTTATTGCATACAGCATTGAGCAAATTTCCCACAGAAAGATATAATCAACCAAAATATCAAAGGGCAAGCGTAGAGCTATCTTTTCTTGTAGCATAATCTTTTTGCCAGTGTTAGTAAATTGTTAATTTTGCTTTTTTAAGCTGTGTTGTGACAGTGTACCAAAAAAATATAAGTATTCTTTTGTTGGCAGTAGGCTATAATTAAAGCCGTAACAGTTTATAATGTATCCTTCCTGTCATACAAAGTAACCTGCTATTATGCTTTCAGTATAAGGGTAGACGTTTCTTTATAATAAATTAACAGCTTACTTTACTCGTGCTCAACCCACGCATACTTTTGACTTTCCGGTGGCATATTACATTGTTGTTACTCTCAGATATATAATGAAACAGAATTGGTTTTCCAAAGAATTTGCTCTCATCTTAAAACTATAATTTTCTAAACTGTCAACCAGTAATTATACAAATCTACATAAACCATTATCTACACAAATCTGTCCGGCCCGTTTAAATCACCACCTAGACAACATTTTCTAGAGAACAGTGTTTGAAAGGTTTACCACCACAAAACAATTTTTTAAACAATAAAATGATACAAATCGACTACTAGTCCGGCTTGTAACATTGGGAAAGGAGTACAATGGCATCCTTTAAATCTTTGCAAAATTTCTTTATGGGGTTTATTTTCAGGTAAATGCTTCTATTCTGCGCGAGTTATTACATTTCTAACTATGATCAACCTTTGTGAATTTTCATTACATAAAATAAAAATTGTCTTACCTTTGCTTTACTAATTTGAATGAAGAGTGCACCACTTGTGCCTATATGCAAAAAAAACAGGATGTACTATCATTAACGTTGCGTAAATCCGAAAGATAACAGAAAGCTATACATGTTTTATCCGTGTTACATGCGTAACATGTAAAGCAGGCTTAACAATGTTTTTATTACGTCAAGACTAAATATGAGTTACCATACAGTTTAAAATGTATACATTGATTTGCTCAATCAAGCAATAGAACCTGCACGCACAAAGACGCAGAAGAATTTAAACAATTTCAATGGTGTTTGAGCATCAATAAAATTTGAAGAACCCATCATCACCTTAAGTGGTTGACAACTTTTCCAGCATCTTTCGTTTTAGTTTACGGTTTTTTGTGTCAAACTCTTTCCAATCCTGCTTTACATTTCTTCGAATCAGTTTAAAAGAGTATTGGTATAATTTTGAAGCTCCGCCAGTGACCATATTATACAGTAAAGACAAGCAAAGAAAGCAACGAGAAAAATAATGTAGTACATCCATCCCTGGCTAACTTTACCGACACTACTATTAACAATTATAGGAAGCATAATAGCAGGTATACATGTAGGTCCAACAATCAGAATAAATATTAATGGTCCGTACAGAACCTCGTTGAACAGTTTCATGAGCATAGTCAATTGCTTAAACTGTGAAACTTGACATCTCCATGTTACTTCGTTCTTCCTGTTAGGTGATAAGCTGTTTTGAAGACTAATACCGTAAATTTAAAGCAGTGACTTTATGATATTTGAAACTAATATTACTTAGTATTACTTTAAAAACTTACTTAAGAACCATGCTTTGCAACGCTGAAAGTGATAAGATGTATATAACGCATGCAACAAATATTATGCAGTGGAAGAAAAAATACCAGGCCCACAGATTTATCGCATAAATAAAAATTAGTATCAGAACAGCATCATATTCGTAACTGTTTTTAGTAAGAAAGCGAAGTAGAAAGCTACCGCTCAAAGTATTTTTGTCACAATGTTGCATAGGAATAATAATGACACAACCTAGAGGAAACACAAAATCTACTACTTGCGAGGCAACAACCATAAAAATATTAAACTGTTCTAATGGTGGTCTCTTCCTAAATGTTTGTCGCTGTTCCATATGTAGATTTTCGAAGTCTAAAAGTGCGTTTATAAATCCTGCTATTTTTGCTTTGTTGCGGGTGCACTCAATCAGAAACATGTTTGCTATTAGTGACCCTATAAGAACAAACCCCTCGTCTAAATTTATAGGGGTAGAAATATACATCTGGAAAAACGAGACAAGCAGTAAAGTGATGGAAACCAAACACTTTTTAAAGTGGGTTTTGCAAAATTTATTATTGTACACGGGCCTGCATCTTACTAATTTGGTATAAGGGTCTATGTACCATTCTAAAGGCACGGATTTGAGCAACCCTTGGAGTTTATAGTTTTTGTTAATAAGACTTTGTATGTCGGACATTTTGGATAAATTAGTCTTTTCAATTCAGTGTCGAATCAGAAAATGTAACAGCTAGTTGTTACAAAACCCATAGCTCATAAAATACACATTACATGAAAAATAAACAGTAAATAATTTCACAACAAATACACTTACAACAACTAGCAAATCAAATCCATGCCATTTTAATCCACAGGTACGGGAATACAAACTTATAAAATGACAGGTTAGCAGTCCAAACAAAATCGTAAGAAATATTTGCTTGCCTGTGTCAGTAAATTTTAAATTTTGCTTTTTGTATCATTATATCTAATAAAATTATTAGTGTTTCACAGTATGACTAATAAAGTCGTAATAAATCGTTAATCAACATTTATTCTGCAAATGAAGGTATTATGCCATTACGATTGGGTTAGACGTTCATTTGTAATATTTTGACGGTTTAGTTTGTTCGACCCACGCATATTCCTGACTTTACGGTAGCTCGTATAACATATCAGTGGTTGCTCTATTATATTTGTGTCGACTAAGTAAGTTTATTTTTCCAAAGCAGATATATTTTGCGTTTATCTTTCTGTTTTGTTCGTTGTCAAACCAATATTTGTGCTGTTTATGTTGGCATAACCAGAGTAGATAGGAAAACCACATAACATTTCCTAACGTCAAAAAATTAGTTATATAATTAATACCTTAGAACTGCCATTTGAAAATAATTACTGGCTCAAAAATATCGCATATACAGGTTAGAAACTGCTCCGTTATTTGCAATTTGATTGCTAGATGTTTAATTGCTAAAAAAGGGAAAAGGGGTATTGCCACTGTGGATCCTCAACTAAACTAGTTATCTACAAAAACATGTTTTACTGCCAATGTTATAACATCAGCATTAAGTATTGTTGAAACAATGTGTTGAAATCAAACAATGTTATCGTGATACCAACACGAACAACTATGTAAAACTCCAAAATGCTATCCTCGGATTTAATTCAAGCTATTTTAAACCAGATAGAGAATAGAAAAAGTTTTATACGTCCCGAAGGAGATATCTGCTACTTGCTTCAAGGGTAATGCGTACAGCAAGAACGGGCTACTACTTTTCCAATACCTACGTGTCACTATGTACACCAACAACCTGTAATATTGAAGTGTTTTCAATAAATATGCTGTAATTTTGCAACATTAGTTGGTTTTAATAGTACATCAGAATTTTAGGGTGAACATATTTCATGGGCATTACAAGCACAACATAATGCAATATATTTGTATGATTAGCATTGTTTTTATTCCATCGCATCATGATCAAATACCAATCTTCATACAGCTAAAAATGTGTGCACTAATTTTCCTCAATCAAGCAATAATACCTGCACGCACAATGACGCAGAAGAGTTTAAACAGTTCAATGGTGTCTGTGCATCAATAAAGTTTGTAGAGCCCATCATAACTTTAAGTGGTTGAAAACTTTTCCAATATCTTTGGTTAAATTTACGGTTTCTTATGTCAGGCTCTTTCCAACCCTGCTTTACATTTTTTTGAATCAGCTTAAAAGAGTTTTGGTATACGTTAGAAGCTCCACCAATTACCATCAGTATGCAGTAAACACATGCAAATAAAGCAAAAATAAATATAATGTAATGCATCCATCCTTGATTAATTTTTACAGCAGTATTATTAAAAATTACAGGGAGCATAATGGCTGGTATACACGTAGGTGCAACAATCAGAATGAATATAAGTGGTCCGTACAGAATTTCGTTGAACAGTTCCACAAGTATGGTCAATTGCTGAAATTGTGAAACTTGCCTTCTCCACTTCATTGCATTTGTCCTGAATGTTGATTGATGGTTGAACCTGTAAAATTTAAAACCGTTAAGCAAGTTATAAGATTTTGAACTATTATTAAGAAAAACGTACTTAAGCACCATGCTTTGAAACGCTGAAAGCGATAAGATGTATATAACGCAAGCAACAAAAATTATGCAGTGAAAGATAAAATACCAGGCCCACAGGTTTATCGCATAAATGAAAGTTAGTATGAGAACTTCAAATCTACAATTGTAATTTGTAGTAAATCGAAGTAGAAAACTACCACTTAACGTATTTTTGTCAGAATGTTGCATTGGTATAACAAAGACGAAACCTGGAGGAAATACAAAACCTACGATTTGGGAAGCACAAACAACAAAAATATTAAATTGTTCCAATGGTGATCTCTTCCCAAATTTTGGTTTCTTATCCATGTGTAAGTTTTCATAGTCTGAAAGTGCGTTGATAAATCCTGCTAGTTTGGCTTTGTTGCGGGTGCACTCAACGAGAAACATATTTGCTATTAGTGACCCTATAAGAACAAAACCTTCATCCAAATTTATGTTGGGAGAGATATACAGCTGGAGAAACGAAACAAATAATAAACTGATGGAAATGATACACTTTTGTCTGTGTGTTTTGCAAAATTTGATATTGTTAATAGGTATGCATTTTACTAATTTAGTACGAGGGTCTATGTACCATTCTAAAGGCACGGACTTAAGCAACCCCTGCAATTTGTGTGTTTTGTTAAAAAGGCCGTGAATGTCGGACATTCCGAATATGTTTGTCTTTTCTATTCAGTTGCTATCCAGAAAATGCTACAGCTAATTGTTCCTAAACCCATAAACCATAAAGGTAAATTATACGAAAATTATATGATACATAATTTATGATACTTTTTGCTCATGCTAGTAAAAGCCATGACATTTTAGCCCAGGGGCACAGGAATATCAAGCTTAATGACAGGCGTAGCACTATGTAACGAAATATTTGTCTGCCTGCGTAAGTACTGGTAAATTGTTTATTTTGCTGTTTGTAGCTGTATTAATTCATTAGTAATCTTGGACAGTATAACTATGAAAGCCGTAATCGTTTATCATCTTTTATTCGGCAAATATATCTATTATGCTATTGGTTTTAGGATAGACGTTTCTTTATAATGAATTAACGGTTTAGTTTGCTCAACCCACGCATATTTTTATTTTACAGTGGCTCGCATTATAATTGAGTAGTTGCTCTTGTATATATGATGAAACAAAAGTTAGTTTCCGAAGGCACATATATTTTGCTTTTATCTTTTGGATTTGTTCCTTGTCAGTCAGTATTAATATCATTAAATTTATATTGGCAGAACCTATGTGGATAAAAAACTACATAACATTTCGTTAAGTCCAAAAAGTAGTTTTATAGTGCTGGTAAGACTCAATTGCATAAATGGCTATTTTCAATTTTGGATGATTAGTTGCTAAGAAAATACAAATAATAGTTGCTATTGTCACTGCGGATTCTTAACTAAACCAGTCTTTTGCTACAAAAACAGTTTTTACCGCCAATGCACTGTGATAACATCAGCGTGGTGTTTTGAAATAATACAATCTTACCCGTGATACACACAAGAGATTTGAGGGTACCAAAATGCTATCTTCTGATTTACTATCAGCTAATTAAAGCCAAGTAGAAAAGGGAAGGGTTTAGGCGTCCGGAGGAGGAATCGTATTTCTGCATTGCATTCTCAGAATAATTTATTTAGCTAGCATGGCTTATTCTACTACTTTTGCAATACATACAATATGCATGTTACCATGAGCAGCAAACATGTACATTGTTGTAGTGCATTCATTGCATATTATGCTATAAATTTAAAATTTGCTTATTTACTCATTAAAACCAACCGTAAACTTTGCTTAAATTAGATGATTTACCGTAAAACTTATAACAAATACTTCGTTACTTTCCTATTGGAAAAGCCAAGCTCACTTACTTTTCCCCACTCACCTTTTTTGGGGTACATATGGTATGTATTTCAAATTAGTTTAGGTTAATTAATTCTTTGGATATATCGCTTTCTAAAGTTTTCTTTAGAAACGCCTACGTCTTTCAAAATTATGGACAGTTTTTCCACAAGGCTTGGCATGACTTGACAGTTATCGATTCGATTTAGCAAAATTTGTTAGTGCGTCATAATTTTAAAGGCGTACAAGGACAACATATGAAAAATAAAGTAGGCAACATGCCCACATGTGACAAAGTAGCAAAAGTAAGAGTGTAAAGCAAACTTATTAAATTGCAATCGACATATTTTTTTTGCTTTCTATTAAACAACGTCGTTAGTCAAAATTAAGTCTAATTCCAAAAAATATTTTTTTAGTTTTCTGTTGAATGTCGTCGTTGATAAAAATTATTCAAAATCCAACAAAATATTTGTTTTCTGTTAAATAACATTGTTAGTCAAAACTACTTTAATTCCAACAAGATATTTTTTAGTTTTCTGTGAAATAACGTCGTTGATCAAATTTAGTCTAATTCCAACAAATTATATTTTAGTTTTGTTTTAAATAACGTTGTTTGTCAATTTTAGTCTAGTGACAAACATATTTTAAAGCTTTCTGTTAAACAACTCAGTCAAACTAAACAGGTCAAATGCCAAGCTGAAAGACCACCACCAGATATACACCATTGATGATTTATGACTTTCATAACTTTTGACCCTGCTGATAAATTAACCTCAAATTTTGCGCGAAGGTTATAAGACATGTTGATGCCAAGTTACGTTAAAATCGGTGTTACCTTTCAAGAGGCATCGCAAGGACAGACTCTCAGACAGAGAGACGGACGGACGGCTTTCACCGTCTTAATAGGTCGCTTTCGCTACTTAATAAATAATCCGATATTTTTACCTTAAATACTATTTTCAAGAAGTATTTCCATAATCGATTATCAATAAAATAAGCAGAAGGAAAGTCGTTTACTTGCACGGTGGCCTATGTTTGAATATTAGTTTGTTCCAGAGAACAATCAGAGCTGTACAACATATCGCATAAAAGGCAATGTATTTATTTCAAATCTAATTTCAAATTTTTCTCAAAGCAACCACAATCTCAAATCGTGACAAGTTTGCAATCTTTCTTTTAAAACGATGGGTTTTGGCTACTCCTTTATTAACACTCAATTGTTTTACCAAGGATTTTTTGATATGCCGTTATACTATGATCGCCAAAAAGGCAAGCTGATTTGTAATCCAAAGCGGCAACTAAAACTCCATCGAAGGGTATCAAAAATGTTGTTTTGGTATCTGAGTCAATTTCTAACGGTGTTTGCATTCCTGTATTCCGTAGTACACTGCTATCATTTAGCACGGCGTTGGCAAAACGGAGCGACTATAGATTCCAAGGAAATTCTTATGCATACTACAGTGGTTTCTATAACAACTCAAGCCCTTGTGACAGCTTACACAATGGAACGTTGTCCAGTTTGGTTTGCCAGAGTAACACAGGATATGCTTCATATGGCGAATATCATAAACGTTGGTTGGCCAAACTCTAAATGTCCTCCGAATTTGCAAGAAATTGTTGGTTATTTTATTGGCTTTGGATTTCTGAATTTTTCACTTCTGTTCACAATCGCACCTTTTGTCCTTGCGGTTGATCCTGTGAGTCTAGAATTGAAACATGTTCTACCAAAAATACCACTAGCAGTTCTGGCTTCAGCATTTTCTGGTTTTACAACCTTCTTTTCAGCAATATCCTGCGCGTGTTTTCTGTTGTTGATTTTGACTTGCTGTCATATTTCTGAAAAGATGTCACGACAAAATTTAAAATATGCACAAATTGAATCTGTGCCCAGAAATGATATCTGGTTTGAAAAGGGTTTATGCAAATTTGTTCAACATGTCTTGCGTTTGCTAGAGTGCCTGGATAAAAGCAAAAAGAAACAAGGAAGACTTTTGTCACAAGCAACACAACTTTGTAGTGAGTCTTGCTCTAAAATTAAAAGGTTTCAGATAAGTCGATGTATACACAATCAAATGTTTCTAATTATGACGCCATGTAACAGCAATGTGGAAATATTTATTCCTACTATGGCCGGTGTTGGTATAGAACTTTGTGTATTTGCTAACTACGCGTGTGTCAAAATTCACAGTAACTCTAGTCTTAAAATTATTTTCAGTTTTGCTGTGTTTGTATTTTTATGTATTCACGGACTTATACTGTTCTTTTGTTTGCACGCGTCGCTCCCTGCAGTATATAGTGAGGAGCTAATAAAATACTGGAAAGGCAAAATGCATGGAAAAATTGAATAGAAGCAAGTAGCAGCGATGACACCCTACGGTTACATGCTAGGACCATTTTTTACTGCAAAACGAAAAACAGCGCTGGATATGCTAGGAGCAATTATGAATTACACGGCAACGGTTCTACTGGCATAGAAACTAACTGATAAAATATATGCTAATATACAAGTTGAACAATTTGAGCTATATTACTATATATAATAGCCTTATAATTCGTACATTTATTTTGGTACATGTGTTTTTAAAAATGTAAAAGTTTGCTAATCATGAAATATATGTTTTATCTATAAATATTACCGTCGTGCCTTTTAAGTTCATTGTACAACGCCACATAACTGCTCACTTAGCCATAATTATACGGTTGGATACTTTAGTTTGTATCAGCAGTTTACGCAGGATTGTGCTGGTATTCATAAAGGCGGTGATTTCACCTCTACTTCCATTGTCACAAAAGTAAAATGTGATGAATTACGAAGACTCTGATAATTATAGTTCACTGCAATGCATCATTTTTTTAAGATAAAAGAGACTCATCTGTGATTAAAACTTTGTTTGATAATTAGATTCCCTGTCCTGTCTCAGGCTTTAGTATATGTACTCACCATAAATCATACTCCAACTCGAGAAGAGAGTGCAGATAACATTGTCAGAAAATCGTTTTAAGCTGGTTGTCTAGACTATGCATCATGCATTTGTTACTTGCTAACTCAGTACGTTGCATACGTGGCATCGAAACAAGCACTTCAAACTTTTGACCTGGTAGCCATTTTTAAAATTTCACATTTTGTTGCAGTAAAGCAGCTCATATTCACCCTGCCAGTATTCTCAACATCTAAATTCAGAATATTTTGTTTTCTTTAAACCAAAAAATGGATTCCACGCAAAAAGCGCACATTGAAAAAAACTTGGTAGAGCTAATTAGGAACACTAGTTGTAATGTTCAACTGCTTTCAATCTTGATGCAAAGTGGAGTAATGTCTCAGAGCGATTACGAGGATGTTGTAAGTCAACCTAACAAGTTTGATAATCTGATATAAATATTTCATAACGACTATAATGTCTCAACCTAGAATTCATTGGGAACGCCATCCGACAAATCGAAAAGGTTATACGAAATTCTGCCAACAAGAAATGGTGCATTTGGAGTACTTTTATCAGCACTCGAAGACTTGAACCAAACTGGAGCTCATCGAATACTCCAGCAAAGAGAATCCAAGTTTCAGGACTATGGTTTGATTTCCATAGATAAAAATCAGAAGCTTAGTCCATACGGAACAAAGTTTTACCGAGGAATGTTTGATAAGCGGGAAGTGGCTGTGAAGGTAATCAAGAAGGAAACTGAACAAACCCTTAGAGAAGTGGAAATTCTTCGAAAGCTAGACAATCACGAAAATATTGTGCGATATTTTATCGCAGAATCAAAAAACAATAAGGTTTACATTGCTTTGGAACTCTGTTTGATTAACCTTCAAGAAGAAATACAAATGCGAATAGTGAAACCTGAACCAAAGTACGTTCTTAAGAAATCTACACGTGGAATAGCATTTTTGCACAAAAACGGAATACTTCACAGAGACCTAAAGCCAACTAACATTTTACTAAATCGTCTTGGACAAGTGAAAATATCCGACTTTGGGTTTTCAAAGCAATTAGAATCTGGAACGTCATCCGCCAAGGCTTCCAGAGTTGTTGGTACCACAAATTGGATGGCACCGGAGATAATAGGCTCAGTGTATGGAGGCATTGAGTCGCTTAAGACAGAAATGGTAAGGTGTCTCCCTGGTTATTATCTCAAATAAGTTTTTGAATTTCAATTCCTCCAACTGAAATGACTTATATATTTTTTAAAATACAGGATTCTAAAGCTGACATATTTTCTCTTGGGTGCATATTTTTCTTTGTACTATCAAACGGTGAGCATTTGTTCGGAGACGGCTTTGAAATTCCGCTCAACATTGAAAAAAATAGACCTCAGTGGAGAAATGCATTAACAGACGATATCGTCAAAGAGCTAATAAGAAAAATGATATCTCAAATACCTGATCAGCGACCATCAGCAGAACAAATTTTAAGTTCAGAGTACTTCCGCAAAGTTCAAGGCACGGAAACCCCTCAATTGAATGCTAAAGTCAAATTAGTAGCGAAATGTAACCCTCACATTGCGTCACCAATCAAACCGAAAGCAACCCAAAATAACCCTAAATTGCAAAACAACGAAGGCGAAAAGAATATTGCAGCTGCTGCTTCCCCAACTAAGCAGGCCAATGCAAATACAACAGTAAGCAGAATCCAGTTAAAACCAGTATCAAACAATCAAATAGATAAAATAATAAAGAGTCACAAACTTTCAGAAGGACATGCCGAAAAGATAAGAACAGATATCAATGCAATAGACTATTCTGGACGGACACTTCTGCATTTTGCTGCTAAAAGTGAGTCAGTAGATGTCTTGACTTTATTGGTTCAGCTTGGCTGTAATTTGAAAGCCAAAACCATTAATGCAGAAACTGTACTCCATCTTGCCGCGGCAGAAGGAAACTTTAAGGCAATTAAGTATTTTGTGACTTTGGGTGCTAACACTAAGGCAAGAACAAACACTTCTAAGCTGACACCAGTACATTACGTAGTAAAAGCATACCGGCATTTTGTGGAGACACTTCGTGCACTGCTCGATTCTGGCGCGGACATTAATGCGACAGACATGTATGGAAAGAGCCTTATTTTGCTTGCAACAGAAAGAGGAAGATCTCGAGTCAGGTTGGAGGAAATTGTTGGCTTGGGTGGCGACTGGAATGCTAAGGATACTGAGGGCAATTCTATACTCCACCTTGCTGTAAAGAGTGGAAATGTTGATGCTGTAAAATATTTTGTGGAATTGGGTGCGGATGTCAACATAAGAAATACAAATGGAAAGACACCTCTTCACATAATGGCATCGTCCAACTCCGTCCATCGCTCTGTTGCAAATCTTAACTTTTTGGTAGATAATGGAGCTGATATTAACGCGACTGACAAAGATGGGAGAAGTATTTTAAAGCTTGAAACAGCCAGAAAAGATAGACCCAATACGTTGATAAATGAAATAACCAAACTGGGCGGGAAATAGGAAAACTTGATGAATGAAGGGATGAGGGATGAAGAAGCAGCAAAATGGGGTTAATGATAGTGTAACCAAGCAAGTGAGAAAGAGGCAATCAAATTCAAGGACAGAAAAGTAAATTAATAATGTGCCGCATGAGTACGAGACTCAGTGGTTAATCCGATAAAATATAGTGAAACTAGCGTATACATATTTTTCAAATTTAAAATGTATTTATTATTTTATTTTATCTCCCAAATATTTTTATTCAATCCAATAAATTACATACAAAGTTGCATGGTTAAATTGGCTATTTAACATCTCATGGCTAGAAGTTGATATACCTTCTAAATACTTTTGTTAAATACAATAAATTTGCATTTGCGGTGCTACTTTCATCTGAGGTGCTTTGGTCATCCGCACTGTTATCTAATAAAGGTTCTTTCGGTGTTTTATATCATGACACAGTATGTACATATGCAGTTCATCCTACAATGAAATAGAAACTTGAATCTGAATGGAAGATCTTATGACTTCTTAGTCTTGCTTTAACGGACAAAACAACATACAACACAAAAAGCACTGAATTTGTCAAATATTCAACTTGAATATCAAGTTTATTAAATATTTTGATTTTGTTATGGCTACACAAACACTAAGTTATAAACGGGCTTCATATAATTACAGTAAGTTTCATTGCATGGGATTAGTAGCCAACAGTGGACAGCAAGGGTTTTAAAAAATATTTTTTAATGGCTATAATATATTAAACTGAAAATTTGCAAAAAAACTGAGAATGTGTTTCAATTCGCAAAGTCAGAAAAGAGTATACAAATTATAATTTTAGTAACCATGTTTGTACTTAACAGCATATGAGATCTAACTGCTGTCCAGGAAATGGTTGGTAATACGGACTTTGAAACCCAACTACACAGGCACCTAACCAAACTCCCGTTGTGCATACGGAAATGACAATGCTTATTACTATCATCGACCAGACTATATAAGCCAAGTCTATGGAAGTGTCTGAACTTGATACCCAGCTTACCGCTTTAACCGCTAGAAAAGTAAAGACAAATGTAATTACTGCCCATCCTATGCAGAAATAGGCAATTCGAAGCATAAGGTCAGATATAAATAATATTTTTGACAACACTTTGTTTTCTCTTCCACCTGCTAATTCCAGCTTATTGATGACCTCTTGGTCACAAGCAAACGCTTTTGCAAGTGCAAGGGGAGTTTTATAATAAGCTTTTTCTTTTAAAATAAAATGGCGTTTCAGATCTAGAACACACATTTGACAATTAAGCATAATCTTTCTATCCACTAACAATAATATAATTTGGTTTCTAACATCTTTTTCGCATTCAAATACGTGTCGCCATATATTATGATATGATAAACCAACTGGATCCAAACCCTGATCCAAAACAAACTTAAACGCTAGCAGATTATTATGTTTTAAAGATAAACACAGTGCATTGTGCGATTTATAATTAGCTTGTTTAACTCTTCCTCCCAGATCTACCAAGTTTTGTAGCACCTGTATACTTCTATGTCCGACAATTGCAAAACCTATTGAACTACATCCCTTCAAACATTGTTCGTTAAATGTAACTTTACAGCTTTCCACAAGCATCTCTAGTGTACCTATTCTAAGCTCAATGTAAAGCAGTGCAAGCTGAAAAGATGTTTCACCTTTTCTGTTTTTTTCATGCAGGATGTAACTTATTTCTTTTGACACAAGAAAGTTAACAAAGCTGTGGTATTCGTCAGAAGAAAAGTATCTTGCCACTAAGTGTGCTACATTTTCGCCATCAGCAGTAGCACTAATATCAGCACCTGATTCAATTAAATAACGAATCAATGTCCAATGGCAACTTTTTGTGAGAATAGGTGGAATGCTTGTTATGTCATCTGTTTTGTTAATTAAACTGGGGTATTTTCTTAAAAGGTATTTTAGCAGGTCAAGTTTCTTTGATATTATATTTGTGTTATCTACTGTACTCTGAAACAACAGCTCATGTAAAACAAAGTTAAGACTTAGGACTTTCTTGTCATATTCTAGAATTAGAAACTCAGAAATTTCGTACTGACCTTTTGACAATGCTAGGTGAAGAGGTGTAAGATACCCATTCAAATGGAGGTCAGCAATACTATTTAATCTTAAAATACGACAAACTATTGAACAAGCAAATTTAAAGTTTTCAAAGTCACTATAATAAGCTGCTGTTAAAATAATGCTGGAATAATCTTCATTCTCAGTAAATGTCATTATGAAATCATGCAACGAGTTCAAACTATTACGTACATTTTGTGTGTTTATAGCAGAAGCAGATACTTGTGCTTCATTTTTCGTGATTGAGTATGCCCCCGCAATTAATTTGATTAAGCCCGTGGCATTTTCAGTTAAACAACAATGAAGCAAGTCGGTGAATTCTCTTTGCGCGTGGAACTCAGAGTGACTTTGAAGGAACTCCCGAAACGACTCAAATTTTAACATTTCCATTCGTTCTGAAATTGCAGCGTCTAAAAAATATACGGCAACTGGATCCTGAAATCGTTTTGTTGTAAACCAATAATGGAACTCCTTATCAACTAACTTTTGACAGACGTACTTATCTGTTGACAGGATTTTGTTCAGCATAAATCTTATGCCAGTTTCATAATCTATTATACCAGTTTCCATACTACTCAACAAATCTAACAAGAAATTAGCTACAAAAAAGTTGGCATAGGTAATATGAATAAATTTGGCTCCACATGTTGAATTTTTTTCTACAATGCCAACTTTAAACAGTACATCGTATTCAGATTCTACATCAAAATTTTCAAAAACTTTTGGATAAAGTTCTTGCAATGCCAATTTATAGTGAAGAGAAAATAACTCTGCAGAAGTGTACTGGGGAGCTTGCCTAAATTTCACTTCTACGTAGGTTTTATACATCTGATAGGTTGACGTATAAAATGTGTAAGAGCTATCAGTGCAATCAAATGGGTCACTTATTAGATTTGCGTAAATTTCTGCCATCATTTTACACTGCAATGGAATTCCTGCAATATCATTTTCATGATCTAACACCGGAGCTTTGAGCCTTGAAACACATTCAGTAGCTAAATCACTTTGGTTCTCATTTGTCAGCTTATCATTTGTATTTTGCCAGCATTTTGATACCAAGCTTATCTGCTCACTCTCTTCGAGTGGTAATGTTTGGTATCCTATTACACCTAACTCATATTCCAATTCCTCCCCAACATGGGCTCTGCAGGCTGCATGTAGTCGTATTCGACTGTTTGTTTGTGATAACGTTTTAAGCATAGCTTTTGATAAATCCAAATGCTTCGACTCAACTTCGTCAATGCCGTCTATGAATAAATATGTTAGATGTAGAGAACTTTTGAAAAGTTCGTCCTGAATTAATTTACCTATGTGGTTTTCAGAAACGATGTCTGAGATAACGTCCATTAAAGACTGTATATTTAGCTCATTCATAGAATCCACAAACTTTTCAACAAGGCTTTGCATATCAATATAGATAACATTGCTTTGTGGGCTAGCACGTTTCAGATTTATGGCAAGACTTTGCAATAAAACAGATTTTCCCATTCCCGGTTTGTCATAGATCAAAATAGGAAAGTTGTCGATACTTTGCAAAAGGTAAGATACGTGTTCGGATTCCAGTATTTCGGTTGACTGCTCCGATGCAATGTATTTTCTCACTTCATTAAAGTCGCGCTTGCCGTTTGTATGCACCAGCATAAATTTTCCAGATGTGTATTGAATCCAATGTACTGGTACACCAGTTTTCTTGCTAATTTGCTCAAAATGTCTTGAATTTTCCAAAACGATGAATCTACATGTCGGGTTTTGTACTTGCTCAGTAGAGACGCCAGTGCTAATAATTTCCAGAGACAAAACTCCGTAAACAAGCTTCTTAATTCTGTGCATGGCAAATGCTGTGGACTTTTCAGCCAAAATTGATAGCTCATTTCTTTCAATTCCTTGAATCAAGAAAATATCAGGTTTAAGCTCTTTAAAGAAACTGTCATCCAGAAAGTTTTTGATAATCAGCTTTCTGGGTATGTACTCAGGAAGCAACTTGGGAATGGTGTTTTTAATCAAAACCAATTCATCTCCTTCCATAAAGCTTTGATAAACCGCTGTACTGCAAAGTTCCTGTAGAATACGTTCCTGGCAACGCTTGTCAATTGAGCTCAGCAAAGCTTGAATTGAAACCCGTTCCCCCTCAAATACTACATTCTTAGTCAACAATTCATTTTGGTCGATTTCAATTCCACAAAATTTGAATGCATCAGTGGGAACATGTATTCTAACGCCGTTAATTAGTGTTAGCAGAGCTTTTGTTTGTTTTGTTGTGTAAAGAGCTTGTGTCAGACGTTCGTAACCTTTTGTCCGCGTTTGTAAAATGTCAAGTAGTGTTTTCGATTGTTCCAGTCTTCCTTCTCTAGCTCCATATGCTCTCTGTTAAAACTCATTTATTATTTTTTCTAATTTAAAATGTTTGAGTCAAAAAGATAAAATGTCTGTTCTTACCAATTTATCTTCGTCCGCTACACTAATGAGTCCCCATTGAAGCAATAAGGCCAGAAACAATGCATTGCAATCAATGTCTACAATCAGACTTGGTAAGTTTCTTCTGATATAAAGTTGCTGCCAACTTAACATGATGCACAGATTTTATGTATTTTGAATAGAAATTTAAAAGTATTTAAAGCTGAATCTGCACAATTTTGTTTCAACTAAACACAAATTAGTATGCTGACTGTGTAAGGTTATTTGCACAAATAAGTTTTAGATATGCAAACTTATGGGCTCAGATGAAGATTTTTTTAGTTTCAAAATTTTGCGCTTATAATCTCGTTTACTTGAAACAGTGAGGGATAACAAATAATGCAAAAATGGTATGCAATTGTTAGTTTGATAATTGAATTCAATATTTTACTCCAATACATCACCAACCATGATGACATTATGCTTTTTCGTTGTCCACGTAATCCACTAATGATTTATTACACACACGAGCATACAATATCTCATGAATATGTTTGCGAAACAGGAACGACTGATAAGATTACAATAATGAAAAGACGCAAATTATGTCATGATATATAACCTGATAAGCCTTGCCATGGATATGAAAATACGTAAACTGACGTACTTACTGGGATTATCAGTAAATAATAAATACTATACATTTAACAAAGTACGTTTTTATCCACTCCTGCAAAAACCAGCATCTTTTCATGCCTCCCTAAATCATGGATTATACTAAAAGCACTTTTGCATCATAGCAGATATTTTTCCATTGTACATTTTTAATTCTTATTCAAATTCTTTTTAATTCTTTAACATCTATAACATATTTACAAATAATTACTTTATGTTAATGCAATAAACAGATGTTAATTGTGCAGTCAATAATCCGGTCAAACAGTACTAGGCTTGTTTGTCGTTGTACGTTTTTGAAACCTCCAATGTTAAATCCTATTTGCGGACATGAAAGTATTTGTCGTCGTTCTTCTCTGTGATGTCTACCTAAGTTTTTAGCCCAAAGTTGGCGAAATGCTTTCACATTGCTAAATGGTATATCCGCACAATTTACAAACACAAAGTTAATACACAGAATACCAAAGAAAATAACAGGGCAAGCTAGGTACGCAACTAATGGTAAGGAATTGTACTCAAATAATGCAGCGTATGCGCATACACTGCTTAACAAAATTCCAAGCACTGTCATGTAAAGTACTGCTGTATCACCAATAAGATTAAAGATTAATAGAGCAATTTGAGTGTACCGAAACAAACGCAGCTTTTGCGCAAATACAGTTTTTGTGGAAACTTTGGGCCATCTTTTTAAGTCGCTTGAAATATTTTTACCGTATTCCGCCGCAATGAGAACCAACAGAAGGAATGCTAGTACCGTTACAGCAAAATAGGTTGTTAATATGCCATAGATAATTCCCAGTGTGATTTTCATTCCAATTGTAATATCTGAAAATATCCAGCGGCAAATTGCTTGAAGTGGCTCATATTTGACAACAAGAGGAGCAAAGGTTACCAAAAAGGGATATGCGGAAAATGAAATGCTAAAACCGTAGACAAAAATGTCGCCTTGGGTAGGTTTCCGCAAAGTTGGTTTTCTTTCCATAGAGCAAATGGCTTCTGTAAATAATTGACATCCTTGATGTCGACCTTTTAGCGTTGCGTCGTGACATGCCAAAGCAATGGTTATTATGCAAAACACTACTATGTATATTACAAATTGCTTTTCGGGATTGTATACAGTCATTCTTTTCTTGGGACTTGTTAGAATGTAATTGAGCCAGAAAATACGTGGTATTGAAAATGCGTAAATAAACATAACCAGAGAAAAGATCAACCGCCGAGAAATATAACTTATTCTACGTTTGTAGTAGTAAGGATTCGGCTCAACTCTAAAAGAACCGTCTTTTTCAGTGCTGATTTGAAATGTAGGAGTGATTAGTTTTTGTAAGAAATTTAAAACCAGAACAGCTGCTGGGGAAATTGATTTGGATGATTTTAAAATTTGGTTAAGAAAATGTCCTAAAGTTTTGAAACCCATGTTTAAAATTCTTCTACTTTGTTTTTTTCAGAATTACAGTAATGTTTATAGATTCTATTTGCAAGCTAATTATTAGTCCTGAAATTGTTGAGAAATTTAGAAAAGATTTTGATGAATTAATATTTTTTTTGGCTATTTTGAATCAAATTTTTTCTTAGTGTGTCGAATAGTTTGGTAAAGCTTTGAATTATTTTGCGGTCTATATTAATAACTCTTCAATATAAAATAAGCTTTACTTATAAGTATAGAAATAATGCACTTGGTCGCTCTTGTACAAAGTCTAAAAAATGACATTTCTAACTCAAGATTTTACACGTAATGTTTCCGTATTCCATGGCAGTTAGCAATGCACAAAAAGGATAGCTAACATCCATAAAAAATATGTTACGGGACAACCGTAAAAAACATTATACATAACCATTTTTGCACAATCAAGAGCCTTGGGTAGTATTAGAATAGAAGAATTAAAGCTACGATTTTGCAATCTATTTGAAGCTACGTTGCCGCTGTCGATCAAAGACTTAAAACTTACACGCCCATGTACCTAAAAAACTTACGTAGTTTACCTAAAAGTTGCAAAACTATATGAAAAACAATATATATAACAGTTCATGCGCAATGACATAAATTGCTTAAAAAGCAAAAATGCCTAAAGTTTAATTCTGATTGTGTAAACTACTTGAAGCTGTACAATCCTGCAAAATCTAGAAAACGAAAATTTTGGTGAATGCGTATGGTTACATCCACTTGCCATACCGAATCATCAGAACCTATAATGGACGCTTAGTAATATTTTTACAATAGAAAGTATCTTTTTTATTGCACCAATTATAATTGAGCAGGTCATTAGGTCAATACCATAACTTACAATTTAATATTAACGCTAGAAACTACCATTTCTGAAGCTCGAAATCATAGCGATATAAAATAGAGCGGTACTATTGAATCCACTGCGCTAATGTAGAAATGATACAAAATTGTTACTTTGATGATTGAATTGATTTGAGTATTACCCCAGTGCGTGACATACATGTTAGATTTGTGCGTTGTCCGCCTGGTCCGCTTATGATTTCTTACACAAATAAGCATACAAAATCTCACGAATATTCTTGTGAAAAAGAAATATACTGATAAGAGAAAGACACAAATGTTGTCATGATATATATTACAGGCGATAAGCTTTATCATGGACAGGAAGATACTTATCGGATTATCAGTAAAAACAATACATTAAACAAAGTACGTTTTACCAACTTTTGCAAAAAGCACTTTTGAATCATAGCAGATATCCCACATATTCAAGTCTACAATGAACTCTGGGCTAATGGTAAAACTTTTATTTCTGGAACAATTAAGTAAACGTTAAAATTTTCAAATGCGTGAAGAAAAAGTTTACTGCCAATTAACCTTTCTTTGAAATTTACAAACTTATTTTAAGGAGTAAATCATACGAGCAATATCAACTAAAAATTTCTACTATCGAAGTATAACTGTATCAAACAAGTTAGATTTTACGTTTTAATTGATAAGAGTAGCGTAATTGTATAAGATAAAACGGTAAGTAGCATATCAAAAGCGGTCTCTTTCTTAGCAAAAAAGAAAGTTCCCAATTTGAAGCCATAGGGTTTCATTGCATAAACCTGTTTCTTCTCAAGCCTTCCCAACATTTTCCCTTTCCAATACCAAATACAAGCTTTTGAATATAAGGCTGGTAAACTTGCGTGGAAACAGAAAAATACTATCAACCAGTAAATGATAACATTTACAAATAATAATACCCACCAAAATAGAAGTGTTTGAGGAACTCTGGGTATTTTTAGCAGGGCGATATTACTAAACGTACTCAATACCATTCCAACTCCGGCCATGGTTGAGATAAATAGCGCAACATCAATATTGCAAGGGGTCATCATCATATAAAGCACATTGTGCTGCATTCTGTACATTTGAAATCTTAGACGATCACTCAAGGTGCAAGATTTTCTTCGATTACAACAACTAACACAACTGGATATGATTACAGGTTGATTTATATGCTTCCAGCTTGGAACAATCCACTCTAAAATTTGAAGTCCCTTACGAATCAATGGTAGCACAAGTTTTTCAATGAACAGTGGCTGTTCAATAATGTTTTCGTTTCTGCACAGTTTCAGAATTTTAAAGGATTCTTTTTCAAATATATGACACGCTGATAAAATAAATGTAAGAAAATCCCCACATACACAAGCGTTTGGTAACATTATACTGCTATATGCAAAAGAAGCAATCAGCTTTCTAGGAACTTCCGGTATAGTATTACGAAAGAACAAAACAATTGGTCCCACTTCAAAGATAAATGGTATGATTGCAACGCCAACAGGAAATAAAAACATCCCAATACCCAATCCATAGCCCACAATTTCCGGCCAGTTTGGCAGTCTCTCTGTTGTGGGTAAGCCAACATATCTAGCCTTGCCAGCTTTTAAAATCTCATTAGAAACCAACGCAAGATAGTCTGGGCTTACGTCCAGTGTGTAAACTGTGACCATGGCTTGTATACATATGGTTGCAGCGATTATCAACAAAGTTATTTCAAAAGCAACTTCAAAAGATTTATTTGTTTTTAAATCTACAAGTAACCTAATCGAACGTAGAAAACAGAATAAGAAAGATAGAACTAGGGTAATTTGCATAAAGGCCCAAACTGGCATTTTAAAAAGTCTTGCTGGAAACTTGTAATGTCTCACAGGATTAATTGTAAACTTGTCAATTTTTGTGTCGTATAACCAGGGTGTATGAAACAATTGCTGGTAAATTACCTGTAAATTTATACACGCTTCTGCAAACCCCATTTTTAGTAATATAGTATATTAGCTTATTCTCGTAAAATGCAACAGGGACAAGTATTGAACAGAATCCAAAGCATTTTTACAAAGAAAGACTATTTAAAGACATAGACAAATAGTTGTGTATGGTATCTAAGACAAAAACACCATTTCAATATTATGACTTACTGCAAACACACTGACATTCAATTTAGGCAGACGTGACATTTCAGACCATTTAATTTTAAAGTCCGAATGCTAAGAATACGTCCAACAAAAATTAAAAATAAATTCTATTAAGTCGTTTCTTAATAAACTTGTTTATGCTTATTGTAAATGGCATTCCATTCACGTGTAGGAAATACGTGGCTGGGTTAGTGTACCAGTCTTAATTTTACCAACTTATCGAATAATAGTTTTTTTTACTAAAAATAGACCCTTGTTTGCTACGAACCTAAACTTGTTTGCTAGTTTAAAAATTAATCAAATTATAGATTATAATGTTTTAAAGAATGCTATTAAAAGTTAAAAATAACATAATTTGAGCATGAACAGATGTCACAATAAAAACAATTGTATTCCTTTTTATTTGGGATAGATTCTAGAAGTTCCCAGAAACCAACAGGCGTTTCCTGACATGCAAAACTTTATCCATTATATATGCATTGTAATTTCCCATGAAGTAGTCTTTTAATATGAACCTCATCCAGACTTTAAAATTTACTATTGTAATGCTTGGAGATTTCCATTTACAGTATTTGTTTTAACTTGGTCAAACAGCAATGCCCTCTGACTATCTTATGAATGATATCATACATGCAGGATGTGTGCAAAAAACTGAAGTATTTTAATAGGTTACGCAGGTATGTGCTGGCATTTAAACTTCTAAAGAGGTCTGATTTGTTACAAATTTCCCATTATCAGATTGCGTAAGGCATGACACATTATATGATGATAATGTTACTGTTACTCAATACATTAAAATGAAGAATACTGATTCAGTCAAATGAATCATTTTACCGCAAAAGAAAATTATCCGTGATTGATAAGCCCTTCTGTGGCGTGTAGCATAAATGTGTCATGTGCTGGGATTCTATGTGCTCATCTATTAATCATGTGAAAATGCTGGGTGTGTGCTAATACTTATCAGTTGCAAGATAAGAATTGAAGGTTATATTTGATACTCTTCTTTGCTGTAACGCTTTCTCATTGCGAATGCAGTGCTTTGTCAAATAGGTGTAGGTTGAAACTATTGTGTATTACCTAATTACTAAAATCCTTAGCAAAATGAAGTTTGCAAATTCTATACAGTATTTGTCACTAATTTTGTCTGTAGTATCAGCAGGTATGAAATCAATTTAAACAAAACATTCAAATTTGCAATTGTAAAATATATTTTAATTTGTTTAAAAACTACTTTCAGATGTAGCGGAAGTTCTGATAAATAGCCCAACTCAGAGTAAGTCCAGCATTTTAATTGTTGGTGGAGAAGAAGCTACTCCAAATGAATTTCCATGGATGGTTAATCTGCGAATCAATAATAACAGACTTATATGCGGAGGATCTCTTATTGCCCTGGTTAGCATTACATTTTGCTAAAGTTTAAAAGTAAGGATTGTGAAATATTTTGTCAAACATTTTGTCAATATTTTACAGGATTTGGCAATGACAGCTGCTCATTGCATAAGTGGAAAATTTGAAGGTTTTGGTGGAAATGAAACTATTAGTTCTCTGTTTGTATATGCGGGGGATCATGATTTACAAAAAATAGAACCCACTGAAAAAGCTATTAATGCAGCCGCCGTAACTATTCATGAATATTACTCAAGGTTAGTTTCAAACGTCAAATATTTTAATAAATTTTAAGCCATCTGTTTTATTTACAATATTTGTTTGCAGCTTTAGAGTATTTAATGATATTGCGTTAATAAAGTTGACACAAAAATTTAACCAAACCAGGGAGATTCAGCCTATTGCATTACCAAGACCCGGGATTATAACTGGTATGTGTATTCGTGCATAAAATTTTTATAACGCTGACGCATACTGAGATACTGATATGAAAAATGTTGCGTAGCAACCAGTGGTATAGTTACTGGATGGGGTGCCACACAATGGGAAGGCAGAATTTCATACCAGTTGAGAAAGGTCACCCTTCCTATTGTAACCGGTGATGCGTGTACAGAGCAAATGAGCACAAACGTTGGTAGTCAATTTTGCGCCGGGGGCAATCAGAAAGACACATGTCAGGGGGATTCAGGCGGTCCACTTGTATGCAATAATGTAATTTGCGGAATCACGTCTTACGGAAAACAATGTGCTCTTCCTGGCATTCCAGGTTTGTCAAAATTCAATAGCAAAGTTTATTTATGAATTTTTCAATACTATAAGTCAAATCTTATTTTAAATATAATTTTTCTTTTTTTCAGGTGTTTACACAAATGTGTCATACTTTTTGGACTGGATTGATGCAAATAAAGATTTTCAGCCAAAACCAACAACAGTTGGATCTGGAAGTAAAACAACACAACCTCCCGGGGGAGGTAGTTCAGCGCTTCATGTTGGTGCTTTATTAGTTGCTATGTCAGTTTGCTTAGCAATATTAATTACAAAATGATTTTTAGAATAAACATTATTTTTAAAACGTAATTGCAAAAATAACAAATTAAAAAACACATGTCTATATTTGTTTAAAATTGTCATAAAAGTGCAAAATAAGAATTCTAAAAACAATTAAAATACGTTACGCCAACAGTATTGACGCCGTATAACTCATAATTGATCCTAACATATCTAATGCTGTTTTTCTTTTAGCGCGAAAAAATGGACCCATATTAAAACCAAACGGTTTCATTGCTTTCACCTGACGTTGTTCTATTTTCCCAGTAAGCTCTCCTTTCCAATACTTTATTAAACTTTCTGTGTATTCATAAGGAAGTGACGCATGCAAACAGAGAAACAGAATTAGAAAGTGTATCACCACAAAAACAAATGCAGCAAACCAAAACATAAGTCTCAGCTCTGGTCGACTAAACATTTTGATACAAGTATAGTTTGCAAATATACAAAGCTCAATACCAACAGTAGCCATTGTTGGAATAAATACAGCCACATTTTGATTGCTGGGTGTTAACGTAATTAGAAAAGAATTATGAATTGTTCGACATTTCTGAAACTCTTGAGTTTTTATGCGAAATTTTGATACTAATTTTTTACTAGAATGTCGCTTGTGATAACACCTATTTTTGACTTTCCACTCGGGATAGAATCGTTCTAGTTGGCGCAGTTGAATAAATATTAAACGTTGTATAACTTTTTCAATCCACATTTTGCTAGGAAATACTTTTGTTCCTTTTGCACGTCGCAAGTTATTAACCGTAACATTTTCTGAAACATGACAGCACGCTAACATTTGCAAAATGAAGTATGTGACGCCATCCCCGCAGTTACCAACAATAGTCGCTTTGGATTACTGGACGAAGAATCTGCTTAGATATTGGAGCATCGTTGGACTACACATTAGAAAAAGGAGAAGAGGAAAGCGTGCTGGTCAAAAACTAAAAAATAAGGTTAATGCTATTACTAAGAAAGTCATGAACATCCCAAACTCTTACAAGTTTCCTAGAATATTTTACACAAATGCATGTTCTTTAAATAGTGAAAAGATAGACACATTACTTGCAATGAGCTTGAACTATGATATTTTTATTATTGCTGAGTCTTGGGGTAATAACAACAAAGACACAAGTCTACAGGGTTTTAAGCTATTTGAAACAAAACGTGAAGGCAGATTAGGAGGTGGTACTGCTATCTTTGTCCGTAGTAACATTCAAAGTACTAGGTACTCAAACTTTATACATTGCAAGAATGATGAATTTGAAATAACGTGGGTAATAATAAGACCCTCATACCTACCTCGTAAAGTATCGGTTTTAGCCATTGCGTGTGTATACCTGCCACCAGGTTGTACAAAGTCTGTCCAATTTAATCTTCATAAAAGTTTGTGTAGTGCCTTTGAAAACATAAGTAAAAAGTACGCTCACCCTGGATTTATTGTTTTTGGTGGCTTTAACAAATGGAAATATAGCAGCAGTTTTTCCTCTACAACCAATCTAATCCAATTAGTAGATTTCCCGACTTACTTTGATAGTTCAACACAAAAATCCTCGAAGTTAGATTTAGTTTTTACTAACATAAGTACATGGTTTACCAAACCTACTCACTGTATGCCTCTAAAGTATAGCACTAAATACCATGTAGGAATAGAACTATATCCCTGTACAATGTGTCCAAAAGCTATTGATTTTCGGGTGATCAAATACAGAGATTATACTAAAGACAATCTGTCAGTGTTTGCTTCAATTGTAGAAAATACTAACTGGATGCCTCTTTATGATTCCAACTCTATAGACTTTAAAGTAGCTTATATGGATACAATCCTTTTCAATGCATTTGATACGTGTTTTCCTATAAAAGAAAAGCGCATATGCCTAAATGATAATTTATGGGTAACCCCAGACTTGTCTGTTCTTTTTAAAAAACGAAACAAAGTCATTAAAGGCAGTACTGAGTACAAAAATTTAAACGATGAAATAATTGCAGCAGTAAAGTTAGCAAAAGAGAAGTACTCTAAAAAACTACAAAGCCAGATTGAAAATAAGCCTCAGAGTCTACATTGTATTGTCAACAATTTATGTGAGTTGAAGAAAAAAGGGTCTCCAGTAGAACAATTGTCACTTACTGAGAACTGTTCAATTGAGTCAGTACTTAACAAAATTAATGCTCATTTCTCTGAAGTTAACAATAGATACCCTCCCATTAAAAATATTGAAAACGCTTGTAATGTACATAAATATCTAACTGTAAATGAGTTTCAAGTACTCAAATGCTTTGACAAATTAAACCCAAAAAAGTCAAATATACCTGGGGCTCTTCCGACTTGTTTTATGAAACTTGCTGGTGTTCACATTGTGCCAATGTTGACCCATATTATGAACTTTAGCTTTAAGATGAATGTTGTACCTTCAGAATGGAAAAAGGGTTTCATTACCCCAGTTCCCAAAGACCCAAATCAGATATCTATTGATAACCTTAGACCGATTACACAAACTGACTGTCAAATTTACGATTTACTGTAAAATATTGGAAGAATTTATGTTTAATAGAATATATAGACAGGTTATTGGTAAACTTAACAAGTCTCAGTATGGTGCAATTAAAAAGTCGTCAACGACGCACTACCTGGTAACATTGTTTGACTTTATACTTAAATCACTTGATAAACCCAATAGATATGTTATATTGGTGCTACTTGACCTCGCGAAAGCATTTGATCTTGTTGATCATAATGTCGTTATATCTTGTCTTAAGTTTATTGAAGTTGACATAAATGATATTATTTGGGTCTCTGACTTTCTTAGGGACAGGCAACAGTGTACTAGATTCAATGAATATCTTTCAAAGTTCTTAAAACTCAACAACGGAACCCCACAAGGAACAAAAATTGCTGTTTTGATTTTCATTATCCTTGTTAACTCTGTTCTTATTGACTTTTATAGTAAGCATGCTAGCCATAATAATATATTAAATGCCTTTGTAGACGACATGGTAGTTGCTGAATGTGTAGAATATAATTGTCAGCCTAAAATGAACCAATATATTAATGACATTAATGCTAAGCTAAAAGAAAATAACATGTGCCTTAACCCTAAAAAGAGTTGTGTAATGGTCATTGATAAATCCAAATGTCAAAAGTACTCAAATGTAAAGATCTGTATTGACGGGGTAGAAATACCTCACGCAAATGTTAGTAAGCTTTTAGGTGTGCAGATATGTAAGAAATGTGACTGGGGTAGTCATGTAGACTTTATATACACAAAGGCTTGCAAGAAACTTTTTATTCTTAGAAAACTAAAATACTTTGGATTAAGTTCATCCCAACTCAAAACTTTGTACATTCTACATATTCGTAGTATCCTTGAGTACTGTTGTAGCCTGTGGTATAATAGCCTTACTAAAGAGCATTGTAAGAAACTGGTCAGCGTTGAAAAACGAGCTCTTTCGGTAATAACTAGAAAATATGTGAGTAGCTCAAATTATGTTTCTATTTGCGAAAGTATAAACCTAACTAATTTAGAAAGGCGATGGGATGAGCTGGTTAGTTTTGGACAAAAAGTTGTGAAAAGCGACCGATTCAAGAAGTGGCTTGAACCATATAAAATAAAAAGAAATGAAAGTTATAGTAGTAGGTATAACAAGAATAAATATAATTTCAGAATTGTAAAATGTACGTATGAACGTTATCGAAGGTCCACTATTCCATCTCTCGTGAGATTACTGCGTGAACATTGTTAAGTATTTATTATAACATAATCTTTGTGATTTATTCCTTTTTCTTCGTTTTTCTTGTAAACAAATCCAGCACAGCGCCGTGGTTGGCTGCTTGCTACCTCTTCAATTTTTCAATTTTTATTTTCCCTGTATTGTTTAATCTCCTAACTTTATGTATCATTTTCATTCATGCTAACAATTTAATTGTGACATGTTTGTGTAAGATGCAATTTTAAAATCGGTCTTTAATAAATAAATAAATAAATAAATAAATGCGCAAGATAATGCTGAAAAGAAATTGGCAGAGAATCCGAATTACTTTCAATTTGTAATTGAAATACAAATTACAAATTACACATAAAATTGGAAAGTAATTCAATTACAAATTACAATTACTTTGCTTTTTGAAAAAGTAATTGAATTACAAATTACAATTACTTTGCTTTTTGAAAAAGTAATTGAATTACAAATTACCAATTACATTGGGCACAAAAAAGTAATTCAATTACAATTACTCAGTTACTTTTCAATTACAAGTTCTGAGATTCTTTAAGACATTTTAAATCTAAATTCATAGTGATCCTTATTTAACTTAAGAGTAGCTAACCATTCAAAGAGATCATTTGCAGCCTTGCTCTTTGAAGTCTCAAAATCAGACCAGATCACAAAGGAGTAGATAAGGAATTTAAATATGTTATACTTAACAAACATTATCGCACAGCTAGATGACTTTCAATGAATATCATATCTTGAGTCTCCGAGTTATGTAGAAACTACAGAGCTTCAATTTCAGTTGATCAAACAGCAGCAATTAGCGATTATTTATCAATTCACAAATAACAAAGTACTTTTGTAAAATGAAAGGCAAGCACAGAAACTGCATTTGGTAAGATCAGGTCAAGAAACGGCATCCCCAGCTATATCGTCACGTTGCTTGCTTGTCTCAAAATCACAATATATTTCTCATTCAAGATTATGATATCCATAATGTTCAAATACATTTCGGCAATAGAATAATGGTAATTACTCAATTACATCGTTTAAAAAAAGTAATTCAATTACAATTACTCAATTACTTCATTTTTGAAAATGTAATTCAATTACAATTACTCAATTACTGTAATTGTAATTGAAAATGTAATTAATTACAATTACAATTAGTAATTCGGATTCTCTGGAAATTGGTGTATGCACAATAAACCGCCCCCACAACTTTACGAGGAATTGGAGATAGAAAAGGTTTCAGATAAAAATGAACGGGATGAAAAGGTTCCAAAATAGTTGTCAGTGTATTAACAATCGGAAAACTTAAGAAACCAAATGCTATACCATAAGCCACTATTTCAGGCCACTTTGGAATTCTTTCCGTTGTAGGCCAACCCACGCGTTTTATTCCGTCAATGTGAAAAATTTCTGATGTTACTTGTGCAAACCAAGCAGGGCATCTTTCCACAGTGTAAGCGGTTACTAGAGCCTGTACAGTTATTGACACAACTGTGGTGTTGATGATTACGTCTATTGACGAGATTTTTTCACCCCGTTGCCAATTTCTGGCCAACTGGTAACAACGTATTGAAGCCAAAAGCCAGTCACAGAAATTAAAAAATTGACTGGTATACCAGAACGGCATTTTTCTAAGGCGATGATACCACTTGCCTTGACGTTTGGGGTCCATGATTACTCTGTCTCTTTGGAAATCGTAGATTAGTGGTGTGTTGAAAAACTTTTGGAAAAGAAGTTGAACGTTTATGTAGGCGTAGCCGAATACCATTTTGAATGATGAAGCAATATGCTATGTCTCTCATAAATGAATGCCCTGGTTTGACTGAAGGACATAACTGAGGGAGATATAGTTGCTATGATGTTTCTGTTAATCGATAAATTGTTGGATTTTTTTGTTTTAATTTTTAATTATTTTTTACTTAGGGTTTTTCTTCATGCTGCTGTAACTACTTAAAATGAACCTACGCAATATTCTTATATAGTAGATATTTGCTTCAAAGTACCTTAAACGGCGTATCGAATAAAAAAAATTGTATGTGTAATTTGTAGTTGTTTGTGTCCTAGTTTAGGTACATAGAACTTCGAGCATAAAAAGCATTATATTACAACATTTCATGTGGTCTTTCTAATTTTTGCTTTACAAACATTAAAAAATATAAAAGTACAGCGTGTAGTAGATGGTTTTGATTTTTCAGGAAACTCAAAGAACAAATAAATAAAATCAATCATCAATATTTCTCACTATTTATCACTACTACAAATCACACTTGTCGAATATTACCACACATACAAGCGAATTACTCATATATCATCACAGTATCATTTTTTACATTTTAAAAACCTATTGATAATATAATATTATCAGTATGCTATTGGCATAATCATTTTGTACCAAGCAAACATATCATGCAATATGCAATATATTAAACCTAGGAAGGTAGCATTAAAATTTCGTTTGCAATTTCCTCACTTCTTGTTTTCACCACTAGAAAAAACGTGCGCTGAAGAATAATTCTGATAAATGCAGCAACCCTGCTATTGTTCATCTTGTAAAAGTTTCCCACCTTTGCTGCAGTTGGCGGACAGCTTCGTGAATATATTTTATTCCAGTTACTTCTACCATGCTTCTTATAAGTTGTCATAAACTTTTGACTTTCACTCAGAATCCTGCTTTCCATTCCAAAAAGTAGACAAGACGTTACTCCAAATAAAAGTAGACTCAGCGTCAGCCCTGCACTTCCCCAAAGTGGCAATTTATCAAGTAAAGCAATACAATGCATATCAACGCACCGCCAATATAGAAAAGCGGACAGGTAACACGTTGAAAACAACAATTCATCAAATTTGCTAGAACTTGAATTTTCCGATAGGATATGATAACATTTTGTTTCCAGCGATGAGTTCCAGTGAATTGGCTGTGTTGTATGCGCAACCTACATGCAAAATATTATATGTATATTATTTATCATATTATATCAAATTTAGGTGACCATTATCACAAATAATAAATAACTTTCACCTAAGCTCTCGAATTCTTAACGAAACTTCACGAAATGTAATAAGGCATAGTATAGTTGACAGGTTTCCGACGGAACAAAATAGCATTCCTTCCATTAACTTAAGTATCCACAATAATGTACGATATTGGTAACTAAAACAGCGTCCCGCAATAAACCCAAACACTGAATTTCCATAGAAACACGCAAATACTATCATAGCTGCTGGTAGCAGAATCATGTAAAGCACAATTGAACAGAATATAATTACACGTAAAAGTTTTTGAAACTTTTTAGAAGGAAGTGCTAATTGTGTTCTGCCGCATTTACTTAGCGTTACTGGTTTTATCAAATAGTAATTGATTAGATTACAGAAAGAGAAAGGCTCACTGTACAAATGACAATGCATTAAAACAATACCGGTTTGAGAAATTAGTTGAAACGTGTGAAATAGTAGAATAATTTTACTATAAGGCCTTTCATAACCGTTTTGGTTAAGGTTAAGAAAGCAAGTTGAAATTTTCAAAACCGTCACTAGCACAGCTGCTACTTGGAAATAAAGCCAGCCATAATACTGCCATTTTGTAGTGAGTACCTGAACTTTTCTTATAGATTGGGAACTTAACGGCAGCACATTTAGAAAATTTCCCAGAAACTTTAAGGCTAAGTGAAGAGCAGATAAATCGTGGTATGATGCCATTTTATTAGCAGGCAACGAATAAAATCCGTTTGCGTAAGAACCAAGGTGCTTTAGGCGGTGGGTGTAGTAAAATATTCATTTATCAGTTTTCCCATCTGAATACCACTTGACCATTTATGTTACGTAAAGCACGACTATGTGATAATCAATCTTTATTTCATCTACCTTGACGCTTGATTTTAATTATTTTATAGCTCTGTACATCTAAATACCCACCAATTTAAGAAAATCTATTTTATATTCTACAAAACTATAGCTATCCGCTATCAAGTTCATTAAGTATGAATAACATATATACGCATTGAGGTATGCTAAGCTTGAAAATTTTCATTTGTTACCATAATCCATGAAATAATTATACATAAGAAATAAAAAATCTAGGAATTACGTAGCTGGCTGATACGAAGGTTGGAAACTTTAACTAAATGTGTATTGTTATGTAATTGCGGATTTGGCATTATGAAAATACATTACTGTAGGCTCAATTGCTTTAAGTCAACAATTCTCGTGCCGTTTAGTGGTAAGGGCGAACTAAAGAATACTTACTTTTTCAAATGTCGCACCACGTCTGTTTTTTAATTAAATACAAAGTAGTACATGCTAACTGTGACTGTATTACATATTATTTTAAAATAAATTAAGGTTTGGTTGGAAAACATATAATCTTTTTATATTAATACTAATATTATTTTAGCTTGCTTTCAAATGACATAAACCATGATAAAAAAAAGCGCATACGGATTGCGACCATTGCGACGTAAGTGGAAAAGCATAAATGCGTAGACGCGTAAATAAAAATAAACCAAACAAACCCGAAAAGTGAACAAAGTAATATTTCATAAAGACTGCACCAAATAAAATCTAGAGAGTACATAAATGTGTAGATGCATGATAATCATAAGCAAACAGCCGACCAACAGCTCACACTTGTTGCTGATTAAAAACAGTGTAGGTATGCCTGTTGACTTGCCGTGAATTCAAGCACAGCTGTGTCTGTTTTGGTTTATTTTGCTCAGAATGAAGCACGCCAGATTGTCACATATTTTGTAAACAGTTATTTTTAAAAATACCAGTTACTGTTATTAAAATGTTTACTAAAATGGATACGATTTCGGAATTACTAAAATTTCAAATTGAAAAACTGGATTATCAATTCAGGGATGTGGACTTGCTCATAAAAGCTCTAACCCATTCTGCCGACAATTATGAAAATATTTACAAGTTTCCATTTAAGTTTAAAACTCATCAGCGACTACGAGTTGTTGGAGAAGCTGTACTAAAATTAGTAGCTAGTGAGTATGCAATTAGAAGTTCAAAAAGTTTACGTGATGACCAAGGAACTTGGACAGTGCGAAAAAGTGATCTTCTTCAAGAAGATAAGCAAACAAAAGTTGGTCAAAACTTGCTTTTGAATGTTGCTGAAAATAGCGTACCAAGTTGTTCCAAACTTATTCGCATTCATTCGTCAAATTTGAACAATCCGGATTTTAAAATACGCTATGCTGATTTTGTAAAAGCCTTATTTGGAGCTATGTTTTTGGACTCTAAAGAAGAGACAGGGATTTTAAATTGTTTTAAATTGTTTGTCAAATTATGGGATGAATTTCTAGGAAATGAACAAATTCATAATACACTTGAAGACTTCTTCCCCTCACCAGAACCTGAAGTGTTAAAATATTGGAAGGAGTACGGAAAGTATAAACAGGATGTTGTAGTAGATTTGTGGCAAACTATTGGCGTTGTTGTGAAACCTTGTTTATTATGGGAAGCAATAATTCACATATCATTTTACGATCCCGTAGTTAATGAGCCGCCAATTTCCACTTGCAGGCGTCCAGACTATGAAAGGTTAGAGTTTTTGGGTGATGCAGTTTTAGATGTAGTTCTTGTGCAAATATTTTGGATCTCATATAAACATTACGATTTTACAAGCATTAGTATGAGCGCAAGAAAGCTTGCTGAATTTGACAAGCAGAAAGAAATATATAAGCAGTTAAATTTAGAAAAGTTTGTACTGAAGAGAAATGTACAGAATTGGGAAAACTATGGTGATATTGTGGAGTCAGTTATTGGAGCATTGTATGTCGACAATGGATTTGTTCTCACGAAAACGTTTGTAGTTGACAAATGGAAGTTACCCCGTGTAGAGCTATTGTCAGGTAAATAAAATTTTGTTTTATTGTCAACGGATTTGATAAATTTTTAATTGCGGTTTCGATTGGTTTTTTAGACTTGGAAAGGAGACTGAACTACAGATTTACAAACAATGATGTGCTAACTCAATCCCTTACACACCACTCATTTTACACAAATCATAAAGAGAAAGCTAATTGTAAACAAAAATTAGCACGTAACAAGAGTTTAGGAAAAGCTGTCATAAATTTATTAGCGATTGAATATGCCTTTAAAAGTGGAAAGATTTCGGCACGAGCGGGCGGGATCGAAGCTAAGATGATGTCTTTGTGTAGTCGGGTGGCGCTTAAACAGATAAGTGATAATTTACAGCTCTGCAAGCTTGTAAGGATAAATGATGCGTTAAAAACCAGTAAAACTACATACGACTCTTATGAAGATTTTGTGTTTCCAATTTTTGGAGCAGTCAGTTCTGAGCTTGTTTTTGAAGAAAAGTTAGTAAAACTTCGAGAAATTTTTTACCGACTTTGGAATCCGTTACTGAAAAATATACCGGAACGAAATCTTATCAGTTGTTTTATTCCTGAGCCACTAATAGACTTTGAGATACTCCGAATTGAGCAAGGGCATTTGCTAGAAAATGATAATAAATTTAAATTCAAAGTTGAAAGCTCACTCAATTATAACTTCCAAAATTTTGTCCTGCTCCAACAAGCAATTACTCCAAGAATTGTTAGGTCATATACCTCAAACGTAACTTTTGGAGACACGGAAAGATTTGCACTGATTGGAAAATACGGCGTAAAATATTATGCAGTTCTGCAAACCGATATTGAACTACCAACTCCTTCATCCCCCAGAGAATTGGAAGCATTCTTAGAAAAGATTGCTCAAGACATTATTGACGATGCAAAATATTTGTTTCCTTGCAAAATTCTGCATGAGTTTTGGAAAGGTATCAACCAGCAGCAGCAGCAAATACTAACGCCCAGTCGAGAGAGCCTGTTACCCAGTGCTGTACTTGGAGCCATTTATGTTGACATGGAGGTCAGTGGAGCAAACACGTTGACAGAAAGGTGGACAAAATATCTTGAAATGCTTCAAAAGCGAGGTAAGATGCTTTTATTCTTTGTTAAAAACATTAACTTTAGGAAACAAAAGGATTAACAAAAGGAAACTAAATTTATTTCTGGAATTCAGCTGCTGTGACTAGGGAACACATACTAAAAGAGAAAGCCAAAACGGAAACCAGGACTAAAATTCTAACAGTACAAGTATTCCCAGAAGCTCGGTATGCCTATATTTAAAAAAATGAATACGAAATTAATATTTTAATAATTCATGAACTAGTTTTATATTAATAAAAATTTCCTTTATGTTTATAGAATTGCTACTACTACAAAAACTTTGCACTCCCCCATACGCATTTTGCAAGCTCAACCAGAATCTGCTCCAAAACCGCAATCAACCGTACTTCCACTTTCCTATAACGCAGAAACTCGAATTAATATGTCTAAAACTCACAAGTATACTGTCCCAATACAAAATATTGAGGATTCAAAATATAGAGAGCGTCTATCAGAAATCTCTGCAGAATTACAAGCTCGCATCAAGCAAATAATTCTTCGGGAGGAACTTGAAAAAATGAAGAAAAGAAGATCGAAAGCTACACAGACTGAGCAAATACAAAAATTGCAATCCAACTATTATTCACCAGATCCCTCTACAAAATCTTTAACACCTGCTAGAAATACTGTTTCTCAGTCAACTTTTGCAGAATCATCTAAGCCAACACATATAAATACAGAAAACATGTATTTCTTGAGACCGCATGCTCAAAATAGTTTTCCTTCAGCTGAAAACAAGCATCCCTATGAAGTAAAACATGTAAGGCATATTGCTCGACCGGAGATACACTCTGAAAATAGAAATGTCAATTACAGAACTTTCACTTCTTCATCACGCACCTCAGATATAGATTCTTTGCTAGCAGTCAATACCGGATTCTACAGTGGGTACAACCACAATAACAGAGTAAATAATAATGTAATTAGAGAAAGCGCAGCAAGTGGAAATACAAACAACGCACCAATATATCACAATACTTCAACTGTTAATAGACGTGATACAACAGAAAATACAAGTAGCCAAAATGTACATGAAGCTATGACATTTTCAGAGTACGTTGGAGTGTTCTCTCTTGTTGGAATTTTATACGCTATTTGGCTGTGTTTTGGTCAGTAACAAAGCTGGCAATTTTTGGAATATAATTTGAGATAACGCAATATTGTAACTAACGTATTTTGAAGTATAGTAAGTAACGTTGATACAAAATACGCATTTCAATTTCCAAGACTGTATTGTTGTGAATGAATTTTTATGGGACCCATGTTTCAAACAGCCTTGTGGTTTACAAAGAAACTCGCAAAATTGGTTATTCGTATGAAAAATGTGCGGAATATTGAGGGTCGAGTTTTCATTGTATTATTAGTGTAACAAATCAAACTTCATGTGCATGTATGATATGCATATTCTAAATTTATCAATTATAACATGAGATTGTAACCGTTGTCTTTTCCTGTTCACCGTTTTCCTCTTTAAAATTGCTGCATTAATTATCATCAAAGTATTACAAAACAAATTGTATGTTGACGTTGAGTTATACGTAAAGTCTATTTGAAATTTCAAAACTTCTATCGTTTGTAATTGATTTATGTAGTATTCTATTGTCATTGTATAAAGTGGACGCCACCTTATAGTATATTCTATGATTACTTTATTATCATAACATTGTATTCTTGCTATCAATTATAATTTTGCTAAAAATAAAAACATATATTACCTAAAAGCATTTTGTCCTCATCATTTAGATTCATATTGGTTTCTATATGCAAATTCAATTGTAACCATGTGAAAAAACCAAACGCGGCAATATAATATTAAATTGCATTACTGTTTATCTTAATTTACAAGTTCAAATATACCGTTGCCTCAGTACAGTCATAAAATTACTAGCGTGCATGGATATGCATAAAGCCCGGACTTGCGGATAGCTTCCCGGAACAGGACAATACACAATTAAAACAAGTTGCAATTGTTTGGTAGCACGAACGGAATATTCTAGTAGTGTAGGTAAATGACAATTTCGCAAGAATTTTCAACAAGGGTCATTGGACAGAAAAACACCGAAACCTTGTGTTAACCCCAGCAGTTTTCAATGAGCATGGATAAAAAGTCAGGAGACATGGTATACAAGAGCAGGTTTAAAAACCGATTTGCATTTCAGTTAAATTCTCATATTCAAACTTTGAAATGAACTAGATGTTTTAAGCTGTGTAAAACTGTGGACTAATATTTCAGCTTTTTCAATCTGAATCACATAATTAGGACGTAATTTCTTGCGCTGTGCTAATAGTTAAGGATTTTAAAACGTAAGTGTATTGTGTACCGGAATATTACAACTTTTACAACATTACATTGCATCCCCCCATCCTATGATATCACATTCATGTTCAGATTCGTGACTAATCTCAAACTTGTAATTTTTATAAACACTACAGATATCCGTCTAACTGCAGTTATATTACGATTACGAGATATTATGCCAAGAATGAATGCATGCATTGAATGCATTCATCTCTACTTATAACCCATTCTAAAGTGAGCATGTGCAGAAGTAGAACACAAGCCAGGCTTGCATTCAAAGCGAACAATTGAAAATTCTGAGAAGGACACTAGTTAACTTAAAATTTTACAACTTTATCAAAATGTTTACCAATGGAGGCTCATGTTTCCACAATGGAAGCAAGGCAACTTTATTTATGAATCCAACGATAAATTCCACTTACTCGTCAATCGTACCTATGCCTGTTGCATCTGCTCAAGATTTCAGCAATAATAGTCCAATTTCATTGAATTCATTCAACTCTTCTCCAGAGCCATGGTCAATTTATGAACCTAATTTACCATCTTTGGATGATTATTGCTATTCCTTCGATAACGGAGTTTCTGGAATATACAATTACAAAAATAATTTTCCATCCTATTATCAGGAAGAATTGAATTCCCATTCCAGAATAAATCCATATTCAAATGTAGAAACTGATTCCAGACCAACTTCACCAGAAACTCCTACTTACCTGGATCTCTCATCGTTTAGCAGGAACCCATTTGTCAGAATGAGCTCTGATCCCTACTTGTCTGCATGTAAGCAGGGAAGTACATGTCATTGGGTAACCCCTAGCATGCTTACTTGCTTGCATTCAAATTCCATGAATACATTTTCAAATCGAGACAATTCACAATCTTTTCAGGAAAGAATTGATGTGCAAACTGTTTATTCAAATTCCCCACCAGAACACATTAGCACACCAACTCCTGGTAAAGCGGCTGTTTCCGAAAACAATCTTGAAACTGAAGTCGAAACCCAACAAAATCAACAGAGCAACGAATTGGTTGTTAGCCTACCAGGTGGTATCACACTGTTCACTGTTCCTTTTAATCCACCAGTAACAAAGAAACGAGTATGCCTACCAAAACAACATCAAAACTTTAAAATTCGAAAAACTGCTGCAAATAAAAAGAAACCTAAGCCCAAATGTAAGCCGACCCCAAGATGGAGAACAAGTGGAGGCTCGCATCTTCAATTAAGACAGAACACTCCCCACTTATATCCTGTCGTTTGCAACCGTAGCCTGCATCGTAGTAATACTGAACCAGTGACAGTGACTCTCAGCGACAACGAAAGCGAACCTCATCCGGGCCCTTCAAAGACTAGCAGTAATACAGAAAACTCTGAAATTCAGTTTATTGGAGCGTTTCCGAAGGGTACAACGAAGTTAAATACCGGGCCAAAATTCAATCATAATGTTTCAAATTCGAGAAATAAAGCCAACGAAAACGATATTATTTTGGTAAAGGTTGTGGAGAAAAATCCCTCTCGGGATACCTCTCGTCACAATAACTCCCGCAACAAACATGTTTTCAAAGAAATAGCCACAGATAACCTTTTAGACGAAGTCGTTCCGTTTCAACACAAACAGCAATGTCGATTTCAAATGAAGCCTAGTCTAATCAAGACACTGGCAACGCAACAACACAGGACAATAAAGGAAATAATGGAGAAATTCAATTTATGTAACATTTCCCCTAAGCTGTAACTGAACCTGTAGCTAAACGCGAGGGAAAGTCCCAAACGAAAAATACAAATTTGCTTAGCGTTAGTAAGTTATGCAAAAAATGTTAAACCTTAAATGCAAAATTGAAAAAAAAAACATTCACTAAAATAGTTAGCAAAACATGAAGAAAGGAATTCAGATATGTAGTACCTTTGAGGAAAGAGAAGTTCAAAAACAAATGGCACATGCAATCAAATCCCATATTACTCCTTCTCAAATTCCAACCCATTCTTCGGTTCTACTAATCAGAAACCAGCACAAAAAACATAATATAGTTCGTGCAAATCCCGTCGACGCATTATTCCAATGATCAGAAAGCTTATCCAATTTAGTAGGAATCAAAATCAAACACACAAATCTGGGATAAATGAAAGCAAAACAAAATTAAACGCAGATTTAGATGAGCTTTTTGTGCTGGGAAATATCCCACCTCAACGTAAATTGGCAAATGCATCAAACCTAAAGAAAATCGTGCAAGAAGTATTCGGTCTATGGAACGGCGACCCAGACCCAAGGAAATTTAAATTTTAATTTATAAACATTACATGCTTGATTGGTGCAATGTAAGTTAAAACAAACTTCTTTTAATGGTCAAAGAGGCTGACTTTGTTTTAAAAACTCGAGCTTTTGCAAACTTGCCGTTTGCTTTGTCATGAGTACAACAACAAATAAAAATTGAAATGGATTTAGAGCTAGGCTGAACAAAAATAATAATTCACAGTATCTCCTAAATCTTAAATTAATTTTAATGCCAATGCCAGTGGTATCCAGAAGCCAATATCATGTCCAGTGTTCCTATTGATATTTTGTGGATTCTTGTGGATAAGTATAGCCTCTTTTAAGATACGTTGGAACCATATTTTTCGGGAACCACCTGCTAAGAAAAGAACTCATAATTGTAGGTACGGAGAGTAAGATGTACGTACATAATAGGTTTTTCTTTAAAAAAATAAAAAGTGCTTGATGTCACACATAGTCAGCTCACATGTAAAGTAAATTGAGATAAAATCAGATACTTTTATGCGTGACTATAATATAACTCAGACATTGTGACACAAACTCAAAACAAAAAGTCGAAGATTATAAAACGATACTTGTATTACTGGGCAGTCCCACGCTTTTCATCGGACATGGAAACTCTTTTGAATTGGTCGGCGACGCAATCTCGGGGAACTCGAGTTTCTAAAAAAAACCCGAGTTTTCGAAAAAATCCCGAGTTTCTAAAAAACTCTAGTTTAAAAAAATCCCGAGCTTGTCCTTTAAAAATCCCAAGTTTGGCCTTAAAAATCCCGAGTTTACCCCAAAAATCCCGAGTATTGAAAAAAAAATTCTCCGTTCCAAGTTGTACCTGAAATTTTAAAAATCCCGAGTTTCTAAAAAAGACTCGGGATTTGGCCAAAAATCCCTGCGGCGCAGTCGCCAAGTCGCAGAATACTTTCCACGTCCGCTTTTTCCAAAATGATTATGTAGGCATTGATAGTATCCAATATGTGTCTATTAATCAAACTTTACATTCAAAACTCATTTTGAAATATTTATAGATAGAATAACTATACAAGCTACGTAAAAAAGCACTGACAATATTTGAGTCATTAGTTATTCTTACTTTTAGTCTAATACAATATTTAGTTAGTATGAATTAATTACTTATATTTAACGTTATCAGTGCTGCTGTTGACTTTATTAAGCCACAAATACAAATATGATTATGCCAACATAATTTATATCACATTATTGATTGTACAAACAAGTGAAGACCGAATGTCTATGTAAATGAACAATAATATGCTAATTTTAAGTTTATGTAAAGACATGGGCATCATTTTGTCGAGTTTGCTGTCGCCTACACACGCGCCTTGTATTGAGTGCTATTTTAAAATAGTTTAATGGGGACAAGTTCAAAGTCGTGGTTGCTTTAGCTTTTGTTTTTTTCAGAAAATAATACATTCGGTTCGACTTTTGACTTGAGGTTTTCAATTTACGCATTTGATTGCTACAATGCTATCTAAACCAATACGCAAAGTTGTAAAACGTTTTGTAAACCTAAACTATTCTTTGCGTACCTTACCATTTTATATAAATGAAAGTTTTCAAGTGAAGCTCAATCCTAATATCTATTTTCCAACTCAAACGATTTGGATTATAATAGTATTTCTTTCATCTGCTATTAGCTTTTATCAAACTGTTCATTTTTTGCGCTACAGTAAAAGTTTACTTCACATTTTATTTCATGAATTCTTCTTAATTATGAAGGTCTCTACCATGGTGTTGTTAGCATGTCTAAATATAAAGTCGCTTGAATTTTGTCAATTTTTAACCGTACTATTTTTTCAAGCAAACAATTTTGTTTCTAAAACATACAAACGTCGCATTAGTCACAGAAGTAGTTTTGCGTACTACTTACCTACCTTAATTACTACAAGTTTTGTGCTATATTTGTTGGCGGGGTATTTTGTTATACCTGCGATAAAACTGTTGTTTCCTTGTTTATTCGTCAGTCTAATTTTACTTCCTTGTGAAAACACTTCTTTTCAAGTTTTGCTACAAATTGAAAACTATCTAAGCATTACACCAATCATATTCATTGTCTGTTTGATAATGTTGTTGTGGTTTGCAATTATTTTGGAAATCAACACGAGTCTAATGGATATGAGGTATAAACAATTTCTAGAACAAAATTATATTCGATATTAAATTTTTGCAAACATTTTGTCAATTTTTGTTGTTACAGATGCTTTATTAAGCAAATCATGAAACTGAACAAAAATGCATGCCAAGAGATTGCATTGCTTTACAGAAGAATGCAGATAATGGTATTGCTCAGCAGCTTATTGTTTCAAGACTTCATCTGGCCAGCAATTGAGTTAACTTCTTTACTAGTACTTATTACTCTATTGTACACTTTAATAATTTCTAGCTCACAACTGCACGGATTTCTAATATGCGTAATATTTTTGTTACTGGTGTTTGCAATAATATTGATTACATTCATGTTTGAACTGGGAAGTCAGCCTAATCGCCTTTCTAAAGGAATTTTGAGAATCTGTAAGTCCAAAGGAATGCTACCTTGGTTTCATCAGTTTTTGAAAAGTTGTCCTGTGCTAGCGTTTAAAATAGGAAATTTCCATAAAATTGACAATCATCGAGGTCCGCTGTTATTTCGTTATGTGCTTCAGAGAACATTTGCTCTTATTGTGAACACAAACAGTAGTGACTACTCCATGTTTCACCGGTAGCCTACTTGGTTTTGCACAATTCAAACAAAATTTCGATAACGTGATTTGTTACTGACACTATTTATTCCCATCTAACAATGAGTAAGCAAATCAATAAATCATTGGATAAGATGCTGTTAGATGTATTCATGGTGTGTTTTGTAATACTAGTGCCAAAAATAATCTCTTTGCGTATTATGACTTGTCCAAAATGGATGAAACAAAAAACTCTGACATTCTCGGCGTCTGGAAGTGTGGACAGTTGGTGCAGAAGGGGTTAGTGTAGCTGAAAATAAGCACGATTTGATGTAATTTCGTATGCAATGATTTGCGGGGATTGCGTGTCTGCATTTACAATTTAAACTATGCCTAATACATCCAACCGCCTCTGAATGCATTATAAAAAGGAATGCTGCAGTAATGCTATAATAGAGCACTCAGGGATTCCAACGGAAGCCTGGGTGTGAAATATTGTAAACAATGCGAATGTTTGATTGTAAAACAGTGCAAAGAGTACCAGAAACAAGCAGAAAAACATAGTTTTAAACTAAAGCAAAATTTAAATATGTTATATATTTGTTATGTTGTATATATTTTATGCCTAAAAATATGTCCCGTAAATTAAATATCATACCACTTGTTGTTAAATTAAACACACAGCAAACTGTGTGTACTGCAAACTTTGCGCGAAATCAAGGCGTCTAGCATTGATGGATAGAAGGTATCAGCGGTACTTTTTAGGTAAACTTCAAAAGGCAACTGGGCAAATACACAAATTCTGGAGTTGATAAATGAATAACATTTTGATCCGCATTTTGAGACCATTTTGAGCCGACAATAAGGAAGCAATCTACGCAAATATTGTGTAGTCTGATTTGTAAAACGTTTTGTAGGTTTAAATACATTTTAATAGTTTACTAGACTTATTTTGTAAAAACATATCGTTTAACAAATAGTTTTGAATAGATTTTCAATTTTATTTGTAATGAGGAAAATTGGACAATAAAACCTAACTTTATTATTATTACTATTATTTATTTTATTATATTGCAATTTGTTGTTTTCCGTATTTGCTTTGTTTTTACAATAATTTAAAAAAGGTTTATTATCTAGAAACATGCTTTAACATAACAAGCTATAATAGTAAACAAAGCAAAGGGCCATGTTACCTTAGCGGATAAATTTTTACCCCAAAGTTTATTACAGATTTCGATATGATATTATCAGTTCCACAAATTTCTGTTTTAAGCTATATCCACTACTGTTTCCAAAAGATGGAATGATTCATTTTTACTGCTTTTAAGCCCGACAAGCTTTTACCAAACACCTGGCTACCTACCTTTGATTTTCAATTTTGATAGGAATTTGAAAAGGGGATTGCATAAGGATGTTTTTTGAAATCCTAATTTAATATTAAATTACTAGTGGGAACCCTTAATGCTTTGCATTTGAGAATTTAGTGAATATAAAAAAATGTGTAAAGTACGAAGCCTGTAACCGACTCTTCTATTTTAAAAACTTTGCGTACTCCTGATCATAATTTTTTGTCTTTGTTATTGAAACCCAATTAATTTCCACATTACTCGTTTATAGATATGCATGAATCGCCTTTTCAAGTTCAGTTTCTTATAAAACCTTTATTCAAAATTTCGCAATAATGACTTTCTGTGAGAGAAAAAACAAAACGTTGTTGGTTTGTATTGAAAAGTGTACTGAAAAGGTACCCTGCCTAGTTAAAATATAGTTTTGAAAAAGCTGTAGATTTTTCATACTACTGGGTAGATCGTTAAATTAACGGTTAAGGACTGCTCATATTCACAAAAGGATGACAGGCGTTTAACTTTTTGTCAGGGGAACAGTAGGATGCACAGAATTTTCATACTACAGTATATATAAAACCAACTACTTTGCATATTATACTTTTATTATTATTCCGACAATAGAAAACAACGAGAACACAGAAAACAGTTTATTGAATTTGAAAACAACAAATTATAAAAAAATATAATTTAAATAAAAATATATTTAAAGTTATTAGTAAACTATTTAAAGTTTTTTCTTTAAACATATGTCTTGGAGGATGTCGAAATGTTTTTGAAACTAAAAAACAAGCATTACAAAACACGCGTCTACTAAATTTGCGCAGTACACCGTACGATTTTTTCCGTATTGTGTGCTCGAAATGGTCTCAAAATACGAGTCGAAATGTTATTCATTTATCAACGCGGGATTTTTCTACTTGCCCCAATTGCCTATTAATGTTGACCCGAAAAATCACTGCGTATACCTTCAACCCGTTTCTCGTTTAAACTGGAGACGCTGGCTGTACCCTCTGCTTGTTTACGGCCCCCTGTGCACTGTCCTGCAGTCAATCATTCTTTACATAATTTACACCCACATTTCTGTTGGAATACCTAAATACTCCGTTGCAGCATTGGCCTTACATTTTATAATATATTTAGTATCGGCTGGTGGTTTAGGCATTGGCTTATTTATCCTTTGCAAACCTGAGATCCTTGACTTGTTTAACAAATTCGTCGCACATAAGCATAACATGTATTCTGGTAAGTGATTTACTTATTCTAAATAAATTCTCAGATTTTATACAAAATTTATTTTTGTAGAATTTAGCACTCCCGAAACCTACTCCTTTTTGCAAAAATTGATGATACCTGGAATTTACCTGAATATTTCATCGGCACCTTTCGTACTACTTACCCTGCTTCCTTTTTCTGAAGATCCACTTCACTACGTTTTGAAGCTGCAAAGCAAAGTATATTGTAATGCCAAGGCACTATCCTGGATCAAACTTGGCAGTTGCATTCCTCGCGTTGCTATATTGTTTGGCTATTTTGAAAGCTTGCGAATCTTGGCATATTCCTTCAACATAGCAATAACAGGAATTGACACTGGACGAGCTTGCTTATCGCTGATGGTTAATCACAAATCCGTTGACATGTCAGTGGGCAAACTACTCTGGCATTATAAGCTGTTCCGGCTGTTTTACCAAGCTGAAAAAGACGTGCTACAATTTTTGATTACTGCAGGTCTAGCACTTTTCTTTTGGATGCTGGTAATGGGGTGGCTTGCAGTATTAAAAGGACCAACCATGGGAATGCAAATTGGAATGTACGTTTGTTTAACAATTGTCACAGTATTTTTTACTTGTGGAATGTTCGTGCTTTTGCGTCAAATAGCCAATATGGCAGAATCATGTGACCAGATTGTACAAGATTGTAAAAATAAATGTAATGCGGAGTATAGCATTGCTAAAGGTGCGGTACTAAGGAGAAAGTGGAGGTTGCTAAAGTATGAGGCGAAAAGTACAAGACGAATGGATACACGAGTCTTTGGGGGAATGACAATAGACAAAAGCTTTTCATCAAGTGTGTTGACGAATATGCAAGATCGGGTTTGTGATGGACTGTTGGTTCTGTTTTAGCAACAACAGGTTCCTAATCCAACTTTCACAAAGGACAATGCTGGCACGCATACACGTTTAGCTAATTAGGAAAATTCAGCACCGTAGTTGATAAATATTATTTAATTATGTATCAGTAGTTTCTATTCTTGGCTTTTATCTTTCCTTTGCTATTATAATATTACTGAGAAATAAAACTTATTGAAATGGTTATCAAAACGCGAATTTGAGGAAGCGATTTATTGATTGCCTAGCCTTTGACAACTTCTGAGATCTTCTTTAGGGAGAATTTGGAGTTCTAATTTTTTCATATAGTTCTCCATTACATTCCACATAAAATGGACTAATTCATGTGACTCATTAAACCCATGCTCATACTTGCTATACTCATCTTCCTTTTCTTATCACTAAAAATCATCTAAGAGCTAATTATGATTAAGATGATTAACGTTTTGTTTTCATGGGATTGAGTGATTGGCAGTTTCTTCGGATATATCTATTCCAGGATTTGGAACTGATAAAGGACAATTAGATATGTTGTCATCAATCCCAATACCTGCAAACAATTACACTAAGGGTAAGATAAGCTACACTAATATATCATTTCTAGTTCTTTGAAGATTTCAAGAAATCCAAATAGTACTGGTTCAAAAACTCACAGTTGGAAATAGGCGACGACTTATAAGAAAGAGATTGGCAGGTTTGATGCACGGTGGATGTTTAATTGTTTGAATGAAGAAAAGAGCTATCTAAAAATAAAGTGTTATAAAAGTTAGTGCATTTTTGAATTTGCAAGAACACATGATCAAATAAAAATTCATTATTAATATAGTTTGCAGTATTGAATAGTTTGGTAATTAAAGTAGGATATACCTGATCTTGTTCATCGGTTGTAAAATTACAAATAGTTGGCTGCTTTTGAAATGTTAGTGCAAATTCGGTTGCCTGTGGGTTAGAATATTATATAAATTGTACCTGGATTACCTATAACAAACAAAATAGATTTGTGTATCAAATCACCTCCGTTGTCATGGAAGTCCCAGCGTCGCAAAGTATAAAGAATACTATGATATTCACTAAAATTTGTTGTACTTCACCAACCGATCTGTAAACATCATCGAGTCCAATTCCTTTACTACTCATTTCAAAAATTATAACTTGAAATAATATTTCTAATGCGGATAGTAAAATGGCTAAACAACCAGAAATTATGTATATGTTAAACAATTGATGAAAATTTTGTAGCAGCTTTTCTGTTTTATTAAAGTGGTGTAGGGCAATATTATTTTTAAGAAGAATATCTGTTGATTTCACAAATCCAATAGAATCGGTTGCCAGTTGTTTTAATTTTGAAGGTCGAGTACTCTGTGAGAAATCGGATTCGCTTGCAATTTTAATTAAAACGTAAGCTATTTCAAATAACCAAATGAACGAAATAGGCAGTAGAAGACCCAGTAATCGAAAATAAACTGTTAGTCCCCAATGAAAAAATAAAATAAGAAAAACCCAGAAACGCGCTCCCAAAACGTTTAGTGCTTTTGGAAGAAACCTTACTGACATACCTGCACATTGTGTTAGTCCAAATGCAAAAGCAACACCAATAATGTATCTTAGATAATTATATTTTTGTAGTAATTTCATTTCCAGCAAATTATCTTTGTTCCGCAGGTTTTTGGAGAGTTCTGTAATTAGCTGTAGCATGGCCAAATAAAAATTTGCAAAACAATGTCGCTTGTACAACACAAATATGAACCAAAACAAATCACAAAGTCCTATGCAAGTATTCGCCAACAAATGTGAAGCCGCAGCAGTTGAGCTCGATTGACCTAAAACTGCTCCAACTTCGTCTCCATTCAAAGCTATAAGGAATATTGCAAGAATTGCTAAAGATATCCTAACCGTGTAAATAATGAGACCTTTTCCAAACCAACAAAACTCTAGGAAGAAGACATTTGACCGCTTTTTAAATGCTAGGGGAAAAAGTCCACATAGTTGCGCAATGTTAATGGATAACCTTAAAATGTCTTCGACAAGAGAGATTATTCTTGAAGAAGCCATACCTTCCATTTGGCAAACATGAATGGTATTCCAAGGCAACCCTAAATATCCTATATCCTTTTTAAGATTACAAGGGATTATCATAATGAGCATTGCTGATTGTATGCTATGAACTAATCGTACGTTTAGTGTAGGCTACTTTTATGGATTATTTGTATTCTTTAGCTAATAATGTCTAATTAGTGTGTTTATATAAATTGTATGCAATGAGAATAGACAAAACGAAAGTTCCAGTAAAACGCCACACTAACATTTTCTCATCATTTTTGAATACATGTAAATATTTACTTTTGTGTCATTAACAATTAACCAGATAGCAAATATTATACTCAACAAAAAAATCTAGAATGGCATTTCTGAATAGATGCATTAACTTGATTACCTGGCGCTACCTGGTTAACAACAATGAAACCAAGCAATTTTGAATGCTATAAAGCTTCCTAAAGTCACCAATCAACCTTTAATATTTAGCATCTGTAAAGAGTTTGGTGGGCTACAAAACAATTTGTAAGAAAAGTAAATAAAGTTTGAATTTAACTACAACTGATTATGTGCAAATAACTGCGTTCAAAACTAAGCAACGACAGCTTAAAGACAACTTTGAGAAATTGTAGCTTCTTTGTTTAGTTTTAAACTAACCAGACAAATATTTCTGTGTGAGTTAGAAAATTACATACGATCTAATTTCGCTTTTTGGTTAGATCATAATAATTGTTGTTGAAATGTTTAGTGTGGTCTTTGCCGAGAATTTTGTAGGTTGGTTTGTGTAGCAATTTGCGTGTTAGAGCCGTACAGACAGATTACGGGAAAAAGTCATGTCAAAGAGCAAATCATACTCCAGGTTTTTGCATTCCTTTTCTATACTTTTTCAGCTGTGACATGCCTGCGCATTACCTAGAATGTGGCTCACGTACTCACTTCTCTCGCAATGCAACAGACATATTATGGTGTTTGATTTGCTGTTTGACGTTATCATTTTACTGTGCGCTATGCATGCTTCCAATAAATCTATTTATGTTATAATTTTAAGCAAACTAAATTTACTATACCAGCTCTCGTGTGCATATGAGATTTTTCACTAATGTAACAGCTTTAATATTTTAGGTATTAGCACATTCGCTGCATGTGGCATCCTAGGTGGATTGTTGGACTATTGAATAAGGGCTGTTTTGATGAAATGTGACAGGCGTTTGATGGCCAAAGTTTAGGAAGACATCTGCAACTTTTTATTCTACATTTTGAAATATAAATTATACCAATCGCTTTCTTCAACGACTCAAAACCAGAATATTTTGTGATTGAAGGTAACATTATTACTACATATGTAGTACATAAAAACTGCAACACCAAATCTATAAAACTCTTGGATTATCAAGATATTGATATCGGCATTTGTTATTTTTGCAAAGTTTCTTTTTCTCTCAAAAATATCTAATCATTAGGACATACAATCTCCATTCATCGTCTTTTTGTATTCTAAGAAAGATTTTTTTATTTTTGTTGCCGGAAAGAAACAGTTGCAGGAATATTGAAACGTAGGATTAAAAAATCAAAAGTTTGATTGACACGTATTTGTGTTATCTAGTTCACAAATACTAGATCAAGTAGATCACAAAAAACTAGGATATTTTAAGTGCAAATCACTTAGTAAAAAAGGTAGTACAGAGTTGTTTTTGACTAACAGTAAGATGTTTTTGTCTGACTAAAATGCATTAGCAAATTAAAAAATGTAGCACATTCACCTAAAGGTTATACACGTGCTTTCAAAACACTGTCTTTTTAGTACCTCATGGAGGAAAATTATTAAATTAAGACAAAATATAATATAAGGAGAAAACATACACATCTTTCTTGTACCTACACTCACTCGCTGAAAAATATACAGATGATACCAAAACAATTTGCGTAATGGCTTGTTGTTGTCAATGTAGCATTAAAACGAAAACAAAATTTCCAAGCTCTCGTTTGTCTACAAAAATATTTTGATGCTCTGGCACGTGGTGCTTGGTATATATTGCAAATGGATTGATGTTTTGCAAGCAGTGATGAAGAATACTTTCACGCTTTAACAATAAAAATATATATTGGCATTTCACAAAGTCACAATGGAAATCGTCTTGTTCCTAATATTGTACCTGTTTGGTTTAGAACAAACGATTTCCACAAACTTTGAAAGGAAACATGAGTTAAATCTGCACAAGGATCTTCAACCTTTTAAGCACTGCATCATTCACATAGTCGAGGCTGAATTACTAAAGAAGGTATGCATAAAATAAACGATTTCAAACAATTTTTATATAACTATGAATTCCGTATTTCTAGAATCATAACACAGAGCATATTCATCCACTGGACTTTCCTGTTGTTCGCACAAGATACTATTACCGTCGTGGTTCCAGAAGGCTCCAAACCGTATTTTGTGATGACCATACATACACACGAAAATCTTTCAATGGACCTTCCATGGCTACACCGTTGCCACAAAAAACAAATTGTGAAGCTATAGTATACGTAATGCCATGGTTACACTGCAGAAACTGGGGATTAAATCTGCGCCCCGATGGAAAATTTGGTGGGGCATTTAGAGCCTTCTTTCACGACTCGTTTATTTATTTTGTTTTTGGAGACGTATTTGGAAGCGCTGATGAATTCACACCAATTTTAAGAGGGGGAAGATTTTTTATTTTTGTGGGAACGCTAGCATCGGTCAGTAATTCGCTTAAGAAAAACATTTTTACTGCTGTAGACAATTTCGATGAAATTGACAACACTGATGCTGGAATATTGGCTTTTCGTACTAAACTATTTTTGCAAATTAGGAATAAGCGTCGCTCACCATATTTCAATCGATATTTTATAACCCCACAGGACTCACAGCATTCATTTAGACAAGCAATTAATCTATGCAATACAATCACAAAATCACTTCAATTACTTCAAGCACTAGAATCACGTTATATTAACCCAAGTAAAATACTTTGTCTACAAGCAACAATGGGTGAGAGAATATATATTTTGACAAAATACGAAGTACCGGATACAGAAATATTCTATAGGGAACTTGGCATTTTTCAAGAGGGAGCCAGGTCCAAGTTGCTTAAAGACTTTAACATAATCAACGTCGTAACTGATGATTGTGGATTGAATACAAATCTTCTACAAGAAGTAGAGTACAACACGCCGTCTTATGTTAGGTACTTAAAACTGTATCCAAATCTCTGTCTAGAAGATGTGCTTCTCAGTAATATATTTCCAAATGCAACAGTACTAAAAGGGCAAAATTTACTTACGACTACTGGTGTGCAATACCCTACGGTAATGTTTTTGTATTCTACCAGGTATTTGCAATTTGTTAGACATGAACGGAAAGGTTTTCGTTTTCTTTTGTGCACTAACCTAACAGATCATGACAGTTTTTCTATTCTCCCAATTTTTAGAGCATACGATTCAATGACATGGTTATCAATAATTGTTGTGTGTACTGGTATTGGGCTTGTACTGAAGGCTTGGAAACAAGCGCGTGCAATGAACATTTTTCTCCTGACATTTGGGATTTTGCTAGAGCAATCTACGAACATTATACAACAGCCAAAATATCGGATATTTTCCTGCATTTGGGTTTTAATGTCAATGATATTAAGCAATGCTTATAGAGGTGACAACATCAAAGAAATCGTGGCACCTCTGGAAAAATATAAACTTGACACCTTCGCGCGGGTTTTTTCTCACAATTTTAGTTTCCTAAATTCGTTCTATTTACCACTTCCAGTTTGGATTATTAAAGGCTTTATAGAATTTAAATTGGTAAATGCCTCAATACTGGATATACCGATTCCTTCACTAGACGATAGAGATTATGATGCGTTAACTTCTGTGTACTTTACGGGTGCCACCTCTAAAAAATTTTCCACTCTTATAAAAATTTATAATACCTTAAAAAGAGCACGGTCATGGAATGCTTTATTGTATATATTGGAAACACCAGAGTTTTACGAAGACGTTATAAGAAATTGTGATAGCAATATTGCATATATTGACCACTACAACAAAATAAGCAAGTCCTATTTGAAGCTTCGGACACAGCTTAAACAGAACAGAGAGAATATTGTACTGTCCAAAGAAACTCTTGCACCAATTATACAATCTTGGCGCTTTCTGTTTTTTAATGTTGAACCTGATGATCTGGTTATAAAGGTACACTCTTTATTTGAATCTGGAATTTCTTATTTTTGGGAGCGTTGGATTGAACGTGTTTCTATTTGGAAACATTATTTGGCAGAGGCAAGGGTAGAAAAACCACCAGCCAAAGGACTTTCAATGAAAGACAATGTTCGAGTTATATTTATAATTTTCGTGTTTTTAATTTTGTCTGCAGTGCTTGTGTACCTTCTAGAAATAAGCTGCTTGGTTTATAAAAAGTTTGTTACCGTTTCAAAAAGAATTTGGTTTGCTGCAAAGCAATTCTTAAGTAAAAGTAAAGTTTGGATAAAACTAAAACTAAATATAAGCGCATATGTTCAAAACTGAGTAATAAAACAAAAAACTACTAGTGCAAATTCGATATTGAAAACTTGTTTGCTTCATTTTCAAATATGCTTTTATGACAATATTATTCATGATAACTATAAGAAAACTATTGACTTTACAACAAACAGTTAACTAAAACACGAAACCATAGAAACTTAGAATTTTAAAGAAAGATAATTTGCTACTTAGATAATCCAATGAAATGTTGGATATAGAATGGATATCTTGCTTGCTGTGATGAACATAATGAAAGAACTTTAGGGAATTTGGCTGACGCAAAATATTAAGGAGTTGGCTGCTTTAGATAGTTTTAGGTAGGTTTAATTCAATACGATTAAAACCACTTTTTGCCAGCGCTAACGCTTGATTTTCTGCAAAAGAAGCCGTTGTTCTGTTCATTGGTATGTATGCATAACCGGATCAGCTACAATGGAGTAAGTCAGCAAGCAAAAAAATAATCCTCCTTTTAAACGATATGTTGTGGAAAGCGTAAATTTAAGGTTTAAAATGATTTTGCTTTCTTCCTGTTGTGTTCGAACAACATGTTCTTAACCTTTTTACATCAACTTTACTAAAAATCAGTCTGTCTTGACTTCTCTAAGTAAAATGTATAGATTAGACTATGGATTTATGATGAGTTATTGTGCTAAGTGCTAACTGCAAGCTCATTAATTCAATTGTTTTATATCTTTCAAAATTACTTGGGATTTCTGTTTGTGTGCATTAAAGTATTTTGTGGTCATTGCTATCTTTTGCATACTCAAAATAATCAGTACTGAAACTTAAACCCAATTCATGAATTATTGAAAAACGTATCGAAAGGTTGTTTCATCAGTGGCAGTATCCTTGTGGTATTTTATTTCATTTTGTAGTAGCACTTTTAACTTCATTGGTTAGCAGAAAAATAAATTGTTTATTATCACTTGATTATTTTCTTAAGTCGTACTTTCGGAAATGTATGTGTACATGTTAATAGAAATTTATTTGAAAAAGTAACCAATAGGTATGTGCTCCAAAATATCTTTGCAATAATTTTGTTTTTGTCATACAAAATTATTGATTCGGACACAGAACCGAGCCGCGACAAAAACAAGTTTACGTGCTTGTAAAACATCTACCTAAAATCATCAATTTAATTAAGTTTTGTTTTTAACTCCAACACACTCAACAAAAACACTCATCACCATCTCCAACTTTTAAAGCATACATTGTAGGATAACATATACGACAATAAAATTGATTAAACCTTTTATATTTTGACCCCTTCAGAAAATAAAAAACTGCCCTTTTTGATACATTGTTTCTGAACTTCAAATTTTTTAAACAGTCATACAGGCAGAAAATGGTTAACTATTTTATAGGAAAAAAATCCACAACCCAGTCATGAATGCCAAAAACACAGTTATTGATTTCCAAATTTTTGTTAGTTCTACTGCACAGAGTAATGTAACTAGCAAAACTAAAATTTGGCACAAATGTTGTAGCACCTTAGCACCTTTAAAGTGGTATTTTCTGGTTGGATACTATGCCGGAATTATTCCTTTTAGACCTAATCACGACTCAAGCACTGGAACCTGGTATATGATTAAATGGAAACCGTTTCAGGTAAAACTTCAAATGTTAACAGCTTATATTGTTTTGATTATATACTTACTCATGACGTAATAATTAATAACATTGTGTCTACAATAGGCACTGTCGTGTATTACACTGATTGCCGTTCCCTTCTGGCTCAATCAAATTGACGACTTGATTATATATGCTTTAAAATTTAGGGAAGTCTCCAAGCTCACTGCGTTGCTTTATTTTCAGTTTTTCCAACATCTGCTAAGAACTGTTCGCAAAATTATTTTCTTTTGGATACTATACACTCGCATGTTAGAAATCGAAAAACTATTCAACGTGTTTTCAGCTGGACTCAATGCTGCAGCCAAACGGTTGAATCACAGCTTCAAAACAAGCATGACGATGGGAGTGTACATTTTGGCAGCTCTTCTATTAATTTTATTTGTGGTTATATATCGTTGTTTTTTTCTGACTAAATATGGCGACCGAAATTACACTCCAGGAGAAGTATTTAACTTTCTCGTTATTAGGGCCAAGCGTACCTACTTTGGAATTTCTAACAGTTCTTACGCAAAAGACACGTTACTTTCAAAGTCGGATGTATTGGTAGGTGTGTTGTTTTTTTGGTTTCGCATAGCGGATTTTGTTCATTCCACGGCTTATTTCATTTTATTCTATGCAATCTGTCCTGTGACGTATTGGCTATGCGCAAATCGTTTTCAGGATTTGGTTCAAAAACCTTTTATTGAAAGCAAGCCTCACTTAGAATATGTTCTTGATTGCATAGCTGCATTTAAAGAACTTGGGAAAGAATATGCGTGCATGAACAAGTTGTGGGGTCTAACGAACCTCCTATTTACTTTGATTATTGCAACTGATATAGTTTTCGCACTGAATATTATTTTTAAGTTGGGAAATCCTGTACAAATGCTTGTTCTTGTACTTTCTGTATTTGGTTGTGTTGTGGTGCTACTTGTTTCAGGAGAAACAAATAGAAAGGTAGGTTAAATTTAAACGAGAGTCATAATATCAACAAATTTAGAAATATGTTATTTTGTCTTGGCATATTCATATTTTAGATTCTGTGTGCTAAGGCAAATTTGCAAAACAGTTTAAGAGACCATATCACCGAAAACGAGTCTGCTCGCCTTGAATCAATTTTAAACGGATTGAAAGATCAAACTGTCTGCATTGGCATTGAGGGATTGTATCAATTGGACTATGGATTTATTGCTCAGGTATTTGTAATATGTTGACTAACTTCAATTTAAAAACAAAATGTCTGACAGTTAAACTAATGTCTCTTTCAGCTTCTTGTGGTTATTATCACCTTATTCATAATCACTTTTGAAAGTTAAATTACTTCAACTATTAAAAAACGATTATGAGTGTTTGACTGGAAAATCGGAAGAAGTATAGCTGAATGTATGCTTTGGTGTTATAATTTGTATACAAATTTCGTGCGCCATTAAATATTTCTAAAGTAGGTAACTAACGTTAAAGTTATAAACTGAACATGTAAGCGAATACTGCCAATCTGTTGTATGCACGGGTATTATAGGCCAACCTCATCGTTACCACGCCATCATCATCATCTCGTCCAACGTAGCAACAAAATAGGAGGCGCAAAAACCAGCTCTACACTCACATACTAACTAGGTAGGCTATTCATAGAATCTAGTATATGAATGATTGCAAAGATATAAAAAGGCGTTCAATCGATAATAAAGTCAAGTATTAGTATTATTATGCACATCTCACTTGTTGTTCCCACTACCTTTTCTTACCTGAATTGCATGCTTGATATCATCTCAAAAGTACGTACTTGCGCATATACCATTTACAATTGTCTAAGAGTCCAGCTTAAATCAAATCCTAATAAATGAAATATGGATTACTTCAAACTTGCCTGTTTCATACCTATCTTGGTGTACTGAACCATACTGTTTTAAAATTATTGTTAATTTGCACAACAGCTGGTTTACTTACGGCTTTACACATAGAATATTGGAGTCGGGCTGATCAGCCTACTAAATTGCAAGACCGTGCTTTATCGTCTATACAATTCATTCTACATTATGATACTCATTACTTACATTCAACATCAATACAAAATAACCCATTTAGAATCCCGGTTGACGAAATGTATCATTATGTTTTGTCGACTGGATCAATTTGTAATGGTGGTAAATGTTTACTTTTATCTTCCATCAGTTACTACCAATGCCAAAACTACTACAGATTACACTGGCTTAAGCTGAAAACAATCCATTACAGCAAATGAGATTCTTGCGTGATAATTACATACCTCTGTCAAATTTATTTGAATGATAATTCCAAACATAAATAGAACCACGATTTTATCATGGCACGAGTTATTGATTTAGGTGATTTCCGGTGAGCAAAGTTAAAACTAGCTTACGCGTTTATCTAACCTGAATCCACACAAAATAAGAAGCACGCATTGCAGACTGAGTTTTGATTTCTGTGCATGCATAACACTACACATTGCAGGAAAGTTTAGGAACTAGGCATCATAAGTAATGTTTAATAAAAAATACCAAGTAATTCTACTTTTTTTACTTGGATAAAAATTTGCTTTTAAAACCGTAAGAAAAAACAGTCCAACCAAATATATTTATAAAATACGTAGGCCAACAAACAAAACAAAATTACAGCTACTGCAGAAATCATGAAAGTATCTGAAACGGTTATTGATTTAAGCTTTTTAAAAACCAAGAAAATTTTTAATTCTCAGCTTGTTTCCTTTACAAAGCCTGACGATGTTAAAGTTACACGCATAGATTGTAGCAATTTAGAACCCCTTAAATGGTATCTAGTAGCTGGACATTATGCTGGAATTATACCATTTAGACCCAAGTGGCACTCAGAATCTGGAAATTGGTATATGAAAAAATGGAAACCCTTTCAGGTAAGCTGCTGATTCCCTACTGTATTTGTTACTTTTCTGAATTATTGATATATCTCCCTAATTATATATTATAATAATTTGAGCCTAAAATGTTTTCTACAGACATTGTTGTGCATCGGTCTGATTGCGGTTCCTTTTTGGCTTAATCAAATCGACAATTTGATTCGACAAATTCTGAAATTTAAAAGAGTCTCCAAATTTACTGCAAATCTGTATTTCTTATTTTTTCAAAATCTATTGAGAATTGCAAGACATGTTGTGTTTTTTCGAGTATTGCATACATGTATTTCGGACACTGAAAATCTGTTCAAAGTGTTTTCTTTTAACAGTGTTAGTTCAACCGACAAACTATATTCCGGTAAAGAAAGCAAGTTTTGGAGACATAAAATTATAGCTCGCGTGTACATTCTAACAAATATTCTGGTCACTGCTTTCGTGACAATTTACCGTTGCTTCTTTGCAATAGCATTTGGTGGCCCAAGTATTTCTCCCGATAAACTTTTTAGTTTGTTGATTGTTAATACTAAGAGTCAGTATTTGGGTGCTTCGAGTGTTACATCATCATTGACACTTTTGAGCGCAGATATATTGCTAGGGGTATTTTTATTGTGGTGTAGATTAGCTTACTTTATTGTGTATGCAGCGTTAACCAGCGTGTTTTTTGCTATTATTCCAACGACGTATTGGTTATGCGCAAACACGTTTCAAGACAAGATTAAAAGAATTCAAACAGTTTCAGAAGAAAACAAATCTGACATAAGGTCTATTCTAACTTGTGTAGCTGGTTTTGAGGGTAGGCCTGTAGCAAATGGCTCTTCAATCTTTTCGTCCGCAATTTTCAACTGCGGACGACAAAATTCATGATTTTCAACTCAACTTTCAACTGCGGACGACAAAATACATGATTTTTAACTCAAACATCGTCCGCAATTTGGATCTCGAACCTCGTCCGCATTTTTCAACTGCGGACGAATAAATTCACGTCTTTTCACTCAATCAATGCACATGCATAAGCGTTTGGTTCGTCCGCATTTTTTCAACTGCGGACGAATCAAACGCTTATGCCTGTGGGAAGACACAAGTAAGCCGAATGGCCGAACATTTTCGGCTATTTCCACATGCAAGTTGGCCGAATTTTTTCTCGGGGGTTAGAAATACATAGCAGATATGTAGAAGGCAAGGTTTAATATTTTCACTTCCATTGTTACTATAAAAAATTAAGGTAAGGTTATGTTAGGTTATTTTAAAACCAGACTTCTGATAATCACGGCCATGCAGCAAGCCGAGTTTTGTTGGGTTGGGATTTTTGGAATTTTAAAGATTATCAGTTGGGTTGGGATTTCTGAAATTTTGAAGGTTTGCAGTTGGGTTGGGATTTTTGGAATTTTGAGGATTATCAGTTGGGTTGGGATTTCTGGAATTTTGAGGATTATCAGTTGGGTTGGGATTTCTGGAATTTTGAGGAATATCAGTTGGGTTAGGAATTCTGGAGTTTTGAAGGTTTTCAGTTGGGTTGAGATTTCTGGAGTTTTGAAGGTTTTCAGTTGGGTTGGGATTTCTGGAGTTTTGAAGATTTTCAGTTGGGTTGGGATTTCTGGAGTTTTGAAGATTTTCAGTTGGGGTGGGATTTCTGGAGTTTTGAAGATTTTCAGTTGGGTTGGGATTTCTGGAGTTTTGAAGATTTTCAGTTGGGTTGGGATTTCTGGAGTTTTGGAGACGCTGGACTGTTTAGAAATTTTTTGGAGCTCTAAACATTTTTTTCCTTGATATTCTTTTCTTTTCTGTTTCCATTTTAGCATCGAACTAGGCTGAAATTTGTTCACTGCCTTTCACAAACAATATGCGAGCCCACGCTAGACCCCCGATGACTACCATTATAATCGTGAAAAAGTTTATTCAATTAAAATATCCTCAAATTTGCGTACCTCTACTAATATTTTTACAAAATCTGGAAATCATCAGAAATTTTCGTTCATCTTAAATCATTCAAAATTTTAAAAATCCTCAAATTCCAATCCAACTTAGAATCTTCAGAATTCGAAAAAATTATATCTTACCCAAATGAGAATCTTCAAAACTCTAGAAATCCCAACCCAACTGATAATCCTCAAAATTCCAGAAATCCCAACCCAACTGATAATCCTCAAAATTCCAAAAATCCCAACCCAACTGATAATCCTCAAAATTCCAAAAATCCCAACCCAACTGATAATCCTCAAAATTCCAAAAATCCCAACCCAACTGCAAACCTTCAAAATTCCAAAAATCCCAACCCAACTGCAAACCTTCAAAATTCCAGAAATCCCAACCCAACTGATAATCTTTAAAATTCCAAAAATCCCAACCCAACAAAACTCGGCTTGCTGCATGGCCGTGATTATCAGAAGTCTGGTTTTAAAATAACCAAACATAACCTTACCTTAATTTTTTATAGTAACAAAGGAAGTGAAAATATTAAACCTTGCCTTCTACATATCTGCTATGTATTTCTAACCCCCGAGAAAAAATTCGGCCAACTTGCATGTGGAAATAGCCGAAAATGTTCGGCCATTCGGCTTACTTGTGTCTTCCCACATGCATAAGCGTTTGATTCGTCCGCAGTTGAAAAAATGCGGACGAGGGTTGAGTTAAAAATCATGAATTTTATCGTCCGCAGTTACAAAATGCGGACGAGGTTCGAGATCCAAATTGCGGACGATGTTCGAGTTAAAAATCATGAATTTTGTCGTCCGCAGTTGAAAGTTGAGTTGAAAATCATGAATTTTGACGTCCGCAGTTGAAAATTGCGGACGAAAAGATTGAAGAGCCATTTGCTACAGGCCTACCGTTTTGAGGAGCTTAAAATTATATATGGTTTAATTAACAAAATGTGGGGTTTATTTTACTTACTCTGCGTTTTAATTTACGCAACCGATATAACCTTTACACTAAATAATGTTTTTAGGTCAGGCAATGGCATAGAAATCGGAATTGTGTTGGTTATTACAGTTTGTTTTTTGGTGGTCTTATTGATTTCAGGAGACACAAATAGACAAGTAAGCTTACTGGTAACACACGTGTAATATTGGACAATACGACATCGTATCTATTTGAAATTTGCTTAACGTTTTGTTTACGTTTATAGATAATATGTGCAAAATCATTGCTTCAAAATACTTTGCAAAATTACATTACGGGGCACTCTAACGAATCATCCCGGCTTGAGCCAACTCTAAATAATTTTAAAAATCTAACCGTTAGCATTGGAATTGAGGGAGTTTATACGCTTGACTATGGATTTATTGCTCAGGTGTGATTTTACTGGCTTTTACTAAATCGAAATTTTTGACAGATTTGACTAATTAATTGATTTTATTTTGTTTGCATTTCAGCTTCTACTGGCTATTGTAACGTTGTTCATTTTAAGCTTTGAAGACGGAAATGGGTCAAGCAATAATTAGAACAGATCACTTTGTAAATGTGTAAATGTTTTTGAGTTGTAGCCCCTCGTGTACAACATTACCCCAACAACACAGCACAATCATTCAACTTTACTTGTTCCGCAATCTCTCTGCATGCATCCCATTCTCTGGATAAGGGAGGTGAAAAATCTCACATACCATAGGATTCATTCTTGCTTTGGACTCTGTCCACTCGGTGCTGCAATTTTTCAGGTTCTTTCAGTCTTCCTGATAGTTTGTGGTTCGAGCAACCAATCAAAATTTAAAGTTAATATTTCTACAGAAATTTATGTTAACATTAGTTCTCAATAAATAAAATCTGTTGTTCAGTGTCAATAGAGCACAAAATATAAAATAAATTACTTGCTCTCCCACTTTAATGGCACCAACACAGGCATGTGACATTTTAAAACGCTATATTTAAAGTAGGTGTGTCACAGAGTATAAAATTTTATCTAGTTCAGATACCACAGAAACAAATATTAACTAGTATTTTAGAATATTTTAAATGCAAGTAATTATGACAAGTTTTTGCAATCTTCTGGCACTAGAAACTTGCAAACGTCTACACAAGTAACCCAACTGGCTTTCCAATTCATAATGCCACAGATTATGGTTAGTTTTAGTTACGCCATGAATAATTCATGAAACATAAATCAGAAAGAAACCATGCTAAGTTATGTAAACACACAAAGTTTTTGAAATTGTCCACTTGACAAAATCGGATAAAAGTATTTAGAGACCTTAATAAGATTACATGGGCATTGCGCTGAAAAACGGAAAGATGTTGCAAATTAGAAGAGTCGTTTGCCAGTAAGGCATACAAAATGATGCTATATTGCGGAGCTAATATGATCTCTTAAAAATTCAAATATTCTCCAGGAAAATATGCAGCTTGTCTGTGCCGTTAATTTTATTCCAAATATAGAACAAAAACTTGGTGATGGATGAAATTTAACGGGTTGTAGAATTTCCGAAATAAGTACGTACATGATGTCAAATGTTTGCTATTTTTATTGTTCTGAAATCAATTATTACAACATTTCATTTTGATCAATACGCGTTTCATGACAGACTTTTTAATTTTGCTTGAAAACGTGTGAACAAATGAATATCATATTCTGCTGTGAATTCAGAAACCCTACCGCTGTTCTGAGGAAATCCACTGAACTTTTAAAATAGAGTAATTCAAATCATTCACTCATTTAATCATTCGTATTCAATGCTCTTACATTTTAAATTCCGTTCATACATAATTTAAATGCAAATCGAACGTCACTTTTTACCAGTGCATATATTCAGTTTTACCATTCTTTTAATCTTTTGAATTGTTGCTGTTGTTAATCCTGAGAATATCCACTTTCTGAACTTGCGACAACGCACAACCACGGGGTATAGCACCATGAAACGAAATATGGAGTTAAGTTTGTGGAATTCAGTAGTAGCTTTGGAATTGAATATGTTGTTGCAATTGCAACATTTTCTCAGTGTTTTACTCCAACGTTTTAATGCGCTTGTATCATACAGCAGACAACCCCAAAATAACATGCAACACTTTTCAAGTAAAAATAGGCCTACACTGATACATAAACCAACACCATACACAATGAAAACAACCAACACATTTCCACTCATATTCGGTTCCTTTAAAGGTACTCTATTATCCGAAATAAATTTTGAGTTTTTATAAATATACTCTACCCACCATTTAAGTACACCAGTTTCGTTAAGTTGCTTTATCTTTCTAAGTACATGTGGTGGAGTGCTTCCTAAAAATCCAAATACTGTGTGCGTTAATAAATAAAATTCGCTTCCCACATGGATATGCTCTGGGGTTTCTGTTTGTTTAGTAAGATTCTTAGCAAAATCATTTAAAGCATAATTTGGTAGCACAATTGCTTTGTTTTTACAAGTTCCTAAAAGCCTGAGCAAAAACTTATTCTCATTAAGCTTCAACCAGGTTTTAAACTCCAGCATTGTAGTTAAGCCTACACTACTCACATTTTTTAAAATTGAGCCTAAATATTCTGAATGAAAGTCTGTGTTATTTATTACAAACCCAGTTAAATTATCCATTTTATTATTTGCCAAACCGGAAGCTTTAATGTAGTATTTCACTTCAGAGTAAATTTGCACTTTGTATGTATGTCCTCTATCGGCCACACGCTCAGCTCTGGTCATTTTTCCTTTCGTGCTACTGATTTCATGTGGCAAGAACAACCACTTTTTTTGGGTGGAAGTATTCCATGATCCATAACTATGTACATAGTACACTCTTGTATACACACTAAAATTATTTGCTACCAGCTGCTCCGTAAAATTTCGAATTGACAAATGATACCTTAAAGATATAAGACGCAAAACGTTATCATTTTTGTACGCGTTGCTAAGAACTGTTACTGCAACCATAAGAGCTATCAAAATTGGTTTGCCCGATAGCTGAGTTTCAATTGCATGAGGACAATTATCCTGATTTAGATAAGTTCCTACCATAAATTCTGCATATTTTGTAAGTTTTGCCAAAGTGATAGAAGATGAACTAGCTAAGTAGGACAATGCAAAAACTACAGCAACACTAGATCCTAAGATAAACCACCAAACTGTGGGTTCAAACACATTTACTAGCTCCTCAAATGGATATTTGGTCTTTCCAATGAACCCGCAAGCTAGAAATCTGAAACTTCCAAGAAAATCAAAGTGGCTAATTGCATAAGCTTGAGGGGATATTCCATAATACTCATCTGCATGAACAATTGTTGATACTTTAAGTAGCTTATATGCAGATTCCGCTTGTTTTTCTATTTTACCATTTCTGCATACATGGCTTTCATTAATTGAATAGCTATAGTTTCCATAAATGAAATTGGTCATTATGTGTACATGCGCTTGTAACATTTGCATTCGAGCAGATCCAACTGGTAGTAGTAGCCGGCGTTTAAGTGGATGCCCAATTGAACTTTTTCTGCATCTTTCTAAATTTCTCACATATATGTTTGAACTTTTATAAAATCTATGTGGCACTTTTATTTCCAAATGAAGTTCGTCATTTTTGGATGTATGAGCCGCAGTTAAAGTCTGCATAATTGAAATATTCCCATTGATCTCGGCAGTTATGTGCAGCCTTCTGTTTTCTGGTGGGCAAAATAAACAAATAATTTGCACTGCAGTAATGTTCAGTTGTAAGAACGCGATATTGAAACTGTTTGTAGCAGGTTCTATCGGAAATAGCAGTAATGCGTCTTGATATAGCAATGGTGCACTTTTTGCAAACATTCTTGCGTTATTGGCAATGCTATACAATTTTTTTGCTATTTTAGTTTCCATTTTTTTTCATTCCGCAGCCCAAGCAAATGTATTATGGGCATTGACGAAGGTAAAGTATACCCTAATTGGTGAATAGCACTTGAATAATCAAATATAAATGGATGATATATTTCAATGTGGTTATTCAAATTTCTCATCGGACGCAAGTTTGTAGGGAACAATGAAAAGTGAACCTGACAATTCCACGGCTTTGAAGAAGATGAAAACCTTAACAAATTTAGACGAACACAGTAGTCTTCTAAATAGAAACGCGGAGGAACAAACAGCAAGTCGTTGAGGAACCTTGATATTGTGCAATTGTGAATTGCATGTAGGGTATTTCGACTAAATCTCAAATGTTTCATGTTGATGGGCAACCATGGTTTAGCGTATGCAATTCCTTGGTATCTCAAAAGCCCTAATGACAGTTGTCTTAAAACTGTAGATACTTCAAGATTTGGTAGATCAACTCCTTCAAAATTGTCTAACAAAATGAAACAATGTGACTGCTCGAAAGGTTTGAGAAACTTTTGAACGTTAAGAAGAACATTGCTATTTCGATTGTGTTTTGCAATGTTGGGAAATATTTCGGTTTTATAAGTGGTTTTGGTTTGTTTTCTCCGAATACCATGGCTTAGGGCGTACAAAATAAACAGAAGAAACAATTTAGACCAAGCGTGTTCAAGAAACGTTGTGCTGTCTATTTCAAAATAACTATAGAATTGTACTAAAAATTGGAAACTTTTTGTTGTTGCAAATGCTAGTTATTTGTTAAAGTGAAATGTTGCTATGTGAGCTAGGATAAGTGGATGTAGTGTGATTTAGCTTTTTAGAAGATTGAAGTTCACCTGTTAAATAATTTAAAATATTTTTAAAATTCAAGTAAAAAGTATTGATTTGGATTAACGCGAATAAAAACCTCGGTAACTATTGTAGTAGTAGTGTGTAGTAAGTGAAGTAGTAGTAAAACAAAAAAGGTATATATGGATATCTTATGTTAGTGTGATGTTTAGTTGCAGGAGACATAAGCCCAAGTCCAGAGATAGGTGTGGTCATACGTGTGATAGACTTAGGCTATTACACTAAAAGTTGACGAATAAATCGCAGATACAAAAATAGCTACTAAATTGATTTAATTCTACGCGTGGAGGCATGGCATATTTAAGGTACCAGGTTGGTTTACAAGTACCTCACTATGTAAAATTTAATTAATAAATAGGGTGCCAACCTGAGGAAAAAAGCAATGAAATAATGTAGGTATTAAGCAAATTGTTATTTCGATACGCTAAAAACGATAAATATTCAAAATGGTATCGAAAGACATGATTGATTTTTCGCTAAAATAGCTCACAAGTAGTTTTGCTATTCGGAACAAATATTCGGAAAAAATAACCTAAAATTTGAAAAATTTGCTACTACAAATAAATACATGGGAAAGAGGATCTTCTTGAGCTGGGAGGAAAAGTAGGTAGGAAGCTTTAAAAAATTAAAAGGGAGGCAGTATGCTACTGGGAAATTTAAGGTTGGATAAATAAACAACGGAACAACTGGGTTAAAACGACGACGTTTCATCTTTTGACGAGAGGTACGAGCTGCTAGTCGTGATCTCCTCGTGGTCCACACATCACACCAGCTTCTTTTTATTCCATGCAATATCGTGATCTACTTCATCATTAAACTAAGCGGAAATTTGCTAGTTTAGTTATGTGTATTCATTAATGCGGCTTCATCATACTTATGTTGTTTTTATCATAACCATCCTGAACATACTGTTTTTACCTTTTCTAACGGGCTATGTTCCAGGCAAAGTCAGAGTCATGCACATTCTTTAAGCAAAAAATATAAAAGCATGAAATCAACCTTTTTAAAATGGTCATTTTGAAAATTTATTAGAGAAAGGAATTTCTGAAGTACCGTTTCAAAAAATCCATTAAAAGACAATTTTAAAACTCATTTAAAAATCAGTTTCACCGGCGGCAATTAAAAAATACATTTAATCGGCTTGCCAGTGGTACCGCTGGTGGGCCAAATTTCGAATCGAACTATTATTATATTATCGAATATAATCGAACATCAGAAAATCATTTTTTCTAAAATTGTGTTAATATTTCTTTTACTTTGATTGTTTAAAAATTTAAGCATATCAAGGTAATTAAAAACTAAATCTCAAATCTTTGGATTTGACTTTTAATGTTTAAAATTTGGAACATTTTTAGAATGTAATTATCTTTTATTTTTTAGACTGAACTTATATATCCACGTTTTAACTAATAATTTCAAAAATGTCTTCAGACTTGTTTGTTTCTGTTCTACAGTAACAAGTTTAAGGTGCATCGCTAGACGCTTTTACAAAATGGGGTTTGCAGAGGCATTTATTAATCTGCAGTTAGTTTACCAACAGCTATTTCATACACCCTGGCTATACAATACAAAAATTGACAAGTTTACAGTAAATCCAGTCAGACGTAGCAAGCTTCCCGGTCGACTTTTTAAAATGCCAGTTTGGACCTTTGTTCAAGCTACCGCTGTGTCATTTTTCTTATTTTTCTTTCTCTATTTAATTAAAATATTTGCAGATTTAAAAACAAATCCATCTTTTGAACTTGCTTTTGAATCTACATTGCTGGTAATTGGTGCAGCTATCAGTACACAAGCACTTGTTACAGTTTACACAATGGACACAAATCCAGACTACTTTGTACTAATTTCTGATGAGATTTTAAAAGTTGGTAAAGCCAAGTATGTTGGCTTTCCAACAACAGAAAGACTGTCCAACTGGCAAGAAATTCTGGGCTATGCACTAGGCATTGGAATGTTTTTATTTCCAGTTGGAGCTGCAATTCTACAATTTATCTTTGAAGTGGGCCCAATTGCTCTCTACTGTCGTAATAGTATACTAGATTTTCCTAGAAAGCTGATTGCTTCTGTTGTGTATATTGGTATTATGTTACCACATGCATGTGTCTGTGCTATTTTGATTATGTTTATTTTGTCAGCTTGTCATATATTCGAAAGAGAATCCTTTAAAATATTAAAGTTAAGCAGAAACGAAAAAATTATAGAACAGCTATGGTTCATCGAAAAATTAGTGCTACCATTTATTTGGAAGGGGCTTCAAATGTTGGAGTGGATTGTTCCAACGGGGAAGCAAAGAAATCAACCGGCAATCAATTCTAGTAAAAAGTGCTGTACTCGAAAGCCATCTCACACGTTAGATGGCCGTTTAGGATTTCAAACGTACAGAACACAGCATAATGCACTTTATATTATGATGACGCCATGCAATATAAACGTTGCGGTGTTTATTCCAACCATGGCTGGAGTTGGAATGGCAATGTGTACATTTAGTAATGTTGCTCTTCTAAGAATGTACAGCATTCCAGAAATATTTGTATTCTGGTGGGTGTTGTTGTTTATAAACATAATCATTTACTGGTTAATAATGTTTTTTTGTTCTCATGCAAGTTTACCTGCCTTGTATTCAAATGCTTCTATTTTGTATTGGAAAGCGAGATTGCTGGGCAGGTTTGAGAAGAAGCAGGTTTATGCAATGCAACCCTATGGTTTTAAATTGGGATTGTTCTTTATTGCTAAGAAAGCAACTGCCTTTGATATGCTACTTACCGTTTTGTCTTATACGATCACTCTACTTTTATCAATTAATACGTGACGCACAATTTGTTGGATAAATAATAAAGTTTTAATTCCATAAACGCACTAAGTATATTTTAATCCAATTGTGAAGTTATTTCAGATATGAACTATGAATTGGGATATGCTGGTTACACGCTTGCTCGGACAAATCTAATACGTTAAGATACGCTTGAAGTTTTCAATAATGTACTGTCATTAGATCCATTTTAGGCCGTACCTAAATCGCTGCGAGTAGATGCTGATAGTTTTTGATTCTGCATTCTATCTTAATTATCGGATGAATCAATAAATGAGTACCAAATTTCTAGCGCGGTTTGACAATTATCTCAATTGTTTTTAAGCGACTCAGAACCAGTACATTTTGTGAGTGCAAGTAACGTTGCTGCATCCAGTTTACCACTAAATACCTATACTTGCTTACTACTAAATAAGATATTGAGTCAATATTATTGAGTATCCTGTGGATGCATACGCCGGTTCTGTAGCCTATACTATTCATTCCACATCACAATACTATTACGTAACAATCAATAAAAGATTACAAAATTAAGTTTACCTACGAAAGTACTTCATAAATCATCATTCATCATAAGGTATTCGATTGTGTGGACGCTAATAACCCATATAAAATTCCTATACTTCTAGTATGTTTATAGCTTATTGGCCGTATCTGGCTTGTTGGTAAAATTACATTTGATAATATCATTAACTTGTATCAGTTGGCTAAGCGCAAACAAAATACTAAAAAAATGAATGTACCAATATTTAGTACAATAATGTACACTAACTAAGTTGAAGAACAATCCATTATAACAAATAACATTTTCGCGTGATAATTGCACACCAGTCAAATATATTTGAATTGAAATCTCAATAAACGTTATTTGATTTTATCGTGACACGAGTTGTTAATTTAGATTCTTGGTGAACAAGTTGCGACAAAGCTACACGCCAAAGCATGAATTAACCTAAGATACAAAACACGCAAATATTGTTTTAATTGGTGTGCATGAAAAACGCTTGACTGGATTTCAATTTGTAGTCATGATTAGCATTTGTCCTAGAAACTATTTTATGCAACATAGCAATTTGAGTTATTTCCTACTTAGATAAACGTTTTTGAAGAAGCTAGACAAAACAACCCAATCAACTGTATTTTAAAAATACGTACACCGAAAACAAAACAAAAATTACAACGCCAAGCAGAAATCATGAAACATCCAGAAACGGTTGTTGATTTAGGCTTTCTAAAAACCAAACAATTTTTTACTTCTCAGCTTGTTTCCTTCAGAAACCTTGAAGCTACTAAATTGACACATGAAAGTTTCAGCAACTTAGAACCCCTAAAATATTTTCTTGTTGTTGGACACTATGCGGGAATCATACCATTTAGACCCAAGTGAGACTCAGAATCTGGAAACTGGTATATGAAGAAAAGAAGACGATTGCAGGTAAATCGCAGTTTCAGTACTGCACTTATTTCTTTTTTAAATCTAATTTCCATGCGTATAAGTTAAACATTAAAAGTGTTCACTACAGGCAATCTTGTGCATCGGACTGATCGCGGTTCCTTTCTGGCTTTATCAAACTGACGAATTCGTTCGACGCATTTTGAGATTTAGCAAAGTCCCCAAATTCACACCAAATTTTTATTTTTCGTTCTTTCAACATTTGTTAAGAAAAGCAAGAAATGTCGTGTTCTTTCAGATTTTATACACATGTGTTTCAGAAACCGAAAATTTATTCAACATTTTGTCAACTAGCTCCGCTTGTTCAACCGAAAAGTACGATTCTGTTAAAGAATCTCTGTTTTGGAGACACAAGAACGTAGCTCGCGTGTACATGCTAGCAACAAGTCTAGCCACGACTTTCGTGACAATTTACCGTTGCTTCTTTTCGATGAGGTTTGGAGTTTCAGTCAATTCTCCAGTGGAACTTTTTAATTTTTTGATTCTTGAAACTAAGCGTCAGTACTTGGGTGTTCTAAATGCGACATCATCGTCGACGTTTTCTGATTTGGTGTTAGGTTTATTTATGTTGTGGTGTAGACTTGCTTATTTTTTGGTGTATGCAGCGTTAACTAGCCTGTTTTTTGCTACTATTCCCATGACCTATTGGCTAAGCGCAAACACGTTCCAACATCAGATTAAACGAATTCGCGCAGTTTCCGTAGAAAATGAGTCTGATCTAAAAAATATCTTAGATTGTGTAGCTGGTTTTGAGGAGCTCAAAACTACGTACGACTACGTTAATAATATTTGGGGTGTATTGAACCTATTATACGTTCTGATTTATGCAACGGATATAGCCTTCACACTAAATACTGTTTTTAGATTAGGAAATGGGGTACAAATTGGAATTGTCTGGTTGCTTACAGTTTGTTTTCTGATAGTACTATTAATTTCAGGAGAAACAAATAGAAAAGTAAGCATATTTGTAACACAAACATAATATCGTGTCTTGATGTAGATAGTTTTACGTGTTTTGTTTTGCGATTGCAGATAATTTGTGCAAAATCATTTCTTCAAAATACTTTGCAAAAGTACATAACAGAGCATTCCCACGAATCATCGCGACTTGAACCAATTCTAAACAATTTAAAAAATATAACCGTTTGCATTGGGATTGAGGGAGTTTATACGTTGGACTATGGATTCATTGCTCAGGTATAAATTTGGTGTTTTGTATCTTGGTTCTAGTTCTTAACATAACTTACTCCTTGTTTTTTGTTTTAGCTCCTACTGGCTATTGTAACTTTGTTTATAATAAGCTTTGAAGACGGACATGGATCAAAAATGGATTAAAAACGGAACTTACGAAATCCTTTTTCATATATCATTTCATCTAGAACCTGGTATGCGTCATTTCTAAAGTTAATGCACACACGTACACGCAATATGCACGCAGTGTTACTTTTACAAATTCAATTTTGCGAATGAAATGAAATGAAATCAAATGCCGAAGTGGTTATGGTGTTGAATGATGACATTGTGGCTGAAATAAAACAAAGAGATAATATTGTATAATATTATAAATGGTAATAATTTGTGAATAATTGCAGCAATCTCTAAATAAAATTCTAAGAGTCTATCGTCCATATTTTAATATAATTTTTATTACATTATAAATATTATATATTCAGGCAATCAAGCATGTGCTAAATTGTTGTACTAAGTCTTCCACTTTTTTGTATGCGTTAGCAAGGCTCTAAACGTACCTCTCACAATACCTTTAACGTATAAAAACGGAGTAATTCGTTTAGCCACAAAGGTTTTACCACAGTGTAACAATACAAGTTTGCATGACTTTCGAAATTTACTCATTATCTTGCATTCCTTTCTACTACCCCATGGTACGCCTTTCCATGAAAGCAAAATGGTTTCTCCTCTGGTAAACAGGTATTTACCCAACTGAAGGATTATCAACCAAGTGTGAAATATCAAAAATGCAAAAGCTCCTAAGAACAATTTCACTACTAACGTTAATCTATCCCAATACCGAAACAGTGCATAGTTAGCATATATTGGACAAATCATGCTTGCCGTATGCATAAGTATTAGCAACGGACCAGAAAAGCACATTACATTGGCATTCAACACTTGAAAGGAACGATACATTAGTCTCAAATTATATGAATGTCGAATGGAACTTAATGTACGATAGGAAGTTCTGCCAAGCTGAAGTTCATTTGTAAAAAACTGAGTCAGGTAATACACATAGGTAAAGCTTAACGTTGATGCTATTATTGCGCTTATTATTAAATTGGCAAGTAGGCGCAATTGAAAAGTTATAGTGATAAATGCAACTGGAAAATAGTAATATTTTTTGGGAATAAGTGCTCCAAGAAATATTGCTCCTTGAGAATCATAAATGCAGTACAGCGACATGAGAACATATCCATAAAGAATCAATATACATGACACAAACACGATTAAGTCTAGTATCCATGCAAACTTATCGTTTTCCGGATTGAAATCAGGCATGAAATTTTCTGCAAAATTACAACGGATTAACTTTTAGCGAAATAACATGGAAGCTTTGCTTAGTACTCATAGGCTTTCGTACCTTGCAGTTTCTTAAAAAGAACCAGCGTTCCATCAGCAGCATATGCAATATCCTTTCCAAACCAAAACATTCCGAAAGAAATTAATAATAAAACCACTAATATTATCCACAGAACAAGACCAACGTTTGCCTCCTTAATTTTTCCAACCATTTTGAATTTTAGCACCAGGCACATTGAAATCAAAAGCCAAACAATAATGAGAATATGATTCTTAATCAGTCTTTTATGCAGCTTTGGATTTTTGTTCAGGGAGTATTTTGGAGGCTTGTGGTCAAATGATAGGGAGCAAGCATCAATTTTTTGTCCTAAGTACATTATAACGTGAATAAAATAGTACAAACGTTTGCTAAACATTTTTTAATTTTTGTGTTATTTAGCTTTTTTGTATTAGAATTGAAACTTGAAATTGGCAACTTTACATTACACTTTGTCCAAATTTATTAGCGATGCGAGTAGAGTTAATGTGGGGTTTTGAATCAACAAAGAAACGAACTTGCTTTTGACAACCGCATAAAATTTGTGCTTATTCAATGCATGTTCTGAACGTTCTAACCTTCAAGGAAACCTTTTGACATTTTATTAATTTTCAGCAAGGGTAAATTACAACTAAGCTAAATTATAGATTAAAACATTTTTGGCTGTAGGCGTAATTTTGTCGGTGGGTGAAGCATTTTTAAAGTTAAAAATCAAATTGATTTGGCTGATGCTGAACTTATAATTTTATTTACATTGTCCACGCCCACATATTTTTGGTCAAATTAAACTGTACGCAGAACATACAAAGCTACTAATCATACTTGTCTAAATTGTTTTCTAATTGCAAATTGTGGATGTAGTTTGCCAGTCCCAAACCGATAGACAATTTTAATAGTATAGTAATTTCAACCATTTATAGGACTAATTGCAAAAGTTTTTTTATTATTTCTCTTCTTATTTCTCATAGAGACAAATGAAATGACTCATAACTAGAATGAAAGGTCACAACAATTATCATTTATACATTATTGCTAACTTGTGCCATGTATCCATAATCTGCAGTTAAAGTTACACGTCATGTAAAAGCTAACTATTAATTTTTGACTATGTCTCTAATTTTTTTGTATGTGTTAACATGGCTCTAAAAGTACCCCTAACAATACCTTTAACATACAAAAACGGAGTAATTCGTTTTGCAACAAACGTTTTACAACACTGCAGCAACACAAGCTTACATGACTTTCGAAACTTACCCATTACTTTGCACTCCTTTTTACTGCCCCATGGAACACCTTTCCAAGAAAATAAAATATTTTCACCCCTGGTATATAAGTATTTAGCCAATTGTAAAATTATAAACCAAACGTAAAACACCACCAATGCAAATCCACCCAAGAAAGCTTTAACAAACCATGTCAACTTATCCCAATAACAAAACAATGCAAAATTGGCATATATTGGACAAAGCATGCTCGCTGTATGCATAAATATCAGAAAAGGACCACCAAAGTCCATTACGTTTACATGTAACACTTGAAACGCACGATACGTTAGTCGTAAATTATATGAGTGTCGGATAGAGCTCAATGCACGATAAGAAACTCGACCAAGATGAAGCTCCTTTGTGAAAAACTGTGTTAGGTAGTACACATAGGTAAAGCCCAATGTGGACGCAATTATAGCACTGAGCATTAGATTAGCAAACAGACGGCACTGAAACACAATGATGATAATGGCAATAGGAAAATAGTAGTATTGTTTTGGAACAAGTGCCCCAAGAAATACTGGTCCCTGAGAATCCCAAACGCAGTACAACGAGAACACAATATATCCAGCAACCATCAATGGACCTGTTGCAAAAGCCATCAAGTCAAGAATCCAAGCAAACATATCGCTTTCCGGATCAAAGTCGGGCATAAAATTTTCTACAACAAATTTGTATATTTGAAAGTTTTTAGAAATACTTTTCATTTTAATAAAATTTTTCTGTATGAGTTGTATATTGTGTAACCTTGCAACATTTTGAAAAACACTAGGGTTCCATCGGCAGTGTATGCTATGTCCTTATCATACCAGAACAAACCAAAAAGAGGGACTGAAAGAAATGCTAGTATAATCCATAAGACCAAGCCGATGTTGGCTTCTTCGATTTTTCCAGCCATTTTAAATCTTAACACCAAACAGAGCGAAATCGACAGCCAAAGCAGCATTAATATGTAGTTGTTTCTAAGCTTTTTTTGAAGGTTTGGGTCTTTGTTCATGGAATATTTTGGAATTCTGTGGTCAAGTGACAAAGAACAAGCTCCTAGCTTTTGTCCAAGTAACGTGATGACGTGAATGAAATAGTACAAACGTTTGCTAAACATCTTGAAAATTTTGTGTTTCTGTATGGAAATTAAAATAAAAACTTTGCGCTTGCTCTAAAATATTTGCTTACGACTTTGTCGGCCATCGCAAACAAATACACAGAAGGTTTCACGATTTACAGGTAATTACGATAAGTTTTCAATTTAATTTTTTCTAAACAATTTCAAACAAAGAGTTTGACATTAAATGACGGTTTTTGCAATTTAATTTTAAATTATAGGAAAATTACAGGTAATCTGAAACATAATTTAAGTGACTTTGGTAATTTAGAATGTTTGCTACGTAAATTTGCAGTTGCTTTTTTAGTCTATTATCTTCTCAAATTAATATTGTGGAGCTGATACTAATATTTGTAATTTCATTTAATTTATTAATTTTTCAATCAGATCAGGAATTACAACAATTTTTACAGAACAATTTCTTTTATTAAAATGTTGTAGCTTCAAGAGTAGGTTATGTTTCGTTGGAATAAATATAGTTGTTTATGCTGCTACGTTTATGCTAAAGTCCCGCAAAAATTGTCAATAGTTTTTTCGTATTAGTAACACATAACATGCTTCAGTTTAAAAATAATTCGAATTGTTACTCAAATGCTTTTTGCTTTTACTGTAGCAACAACGCTGCACTTGCTGCTGACAATCTGCCTAGAGGTGTGTATTCATGTGTATTCTTTAATAAAATGTCTACACGTTATTGAGTTGCACTGGCAAATTGATGACCCTATGTTCTGGCGTTTTGAGAATGCATCTCTCCCACTTCGGCTATTTTATTACTTTACTGGCTAAAAAAGATTCATAGTAAACCACTGAAAATTGGTCGCTGCTATGCTTGCATATATTTATTATGTCTCTGTCGCTATCGGTCTGTTTAGAAATTATTTGCATGTTATAGAAAATACTAGATAACTACTAATACTAGAAGACTAACGGACAGAGATAGACTACATTCTAAATAGCTCCTCTGCAAAGCGGCAATCTAATAAGGCCTAGTCAATTGTTAACGATTATTTTTATTAAATATAACAAGTACGCAGGATCAACCGTTAAAGTAAAAGCCTTATTTTTAGTTCCATTTCAGCTTCACTTTATGTATGCAAACGCTAAGCAGCAAAACAAAGACAAGTAAGAGGCAAGAGAGGGAGAGTGAGAACACACACTATCAGACAAACAATAACCACTAAAGCTTACCAGCACAGCAAACTCAGCTCGATAGAGCGGGTAGGAGCGGGTAGACAGACAGAATAAAGAAACTGTCATGTATCCAGCAAATAATCTAAAACGTAGCTATAGAATGGGGTCGCAAGCCGCATTGAAATATTTATAAGCCGCAGATGTTACTCAATCTCTTCAATACAGAGATACATATAAAACCATACAATACCATACCTACCGTGTTTGCTTTCAGTTCTATTTTCTCTTTAGTCCAGACAACAAACATAAACAACAACTGTCAAAATTTCCATCAACAAAAGTTACTAATTTTAGTACTGCAAAGATGAGCTCTCCTAAACAACAACGCTTAGCGTGTACAAACACAATTGAGCCGAGTGAAAATTTGGAAGCGCCCATGTCGGTAAACATGGTATTTAATCTTGACGAGGTAAAGATTTTCCAAACCCGTACCATAATAGGCATACTAGCTTTGCTGTAGTAATTTAATATTTTATATGAAAGTATACCAGAGTTTCCGAAAAATAGTTTAACTCAGCTTTAAATAATTTCAGTTACTGGATATGATTGTTGTTCGAGTCGTAACGTATATACACTGGAGTAAGGGGATTCGTAAAAAGGATATCCGTTCAATGCGGTTGGTTTCGAAAAACTGGCTACTTTCCGTGTCAAGAGTGCTTTACAAAAATGGCTTGCCATTGAATAAATTTGTCCTTGGGCAATCAACCACCTTGGTTAAAAAAGGTGCTAAAACTCTGGATAAATTCGTGAAAAAGTTTGCTTCGGCGTTTTCATCCAACAACAAAAATGCGCCCCCATTTAGTCTTGATATTGGTGTCCTGTTTTTCCAAAATGAAAATTTTCGCATATTGGAAAATTGTTTGGTTCAGTGTGGAAAAGGTCTTGTGAAGCTTAAAATAAATCTGCCAAAAGATACCTGTCTACCTAGCACGTTGCCAAAATTTACCTTGCCAGTTTTAAGAAAGCTAATAATTATAGATGAGTCAAGTATACCGAAAGAAATTTTTGATGAAGAAGAGGGTTTAGAAAGCGAGGATGAGCACCAAATGACGGCAAGCCGATTTAATACTGGGAACCTATTGAAACATTTGTTGGAGAGCAGCAGCTCCTTGGAAGAACTTACATTACCAAATATACTTGGATTAGACATTTTGGGATTTGACAACATCTTACTACCTTCCACATTGTTGAAAATCTTAATAAATGCTGCTAACAGTAAAGATATACAAATTCTCTCAAAAAATGTGTTGTCAAAACTATCCAGTTTACGTATGGTAATCCACCAGGCTCCAGTTTTGGATGATTTCTTCTTCAACATGTTAAATAACTGGAAGAAATCATTGAAGAAATTACAAATTTTGTTCAGTCATGCAGGTGATACTGATACGCCTTCACTAAATAACATACGCTTTCCGGTTATGGAGAAGCTTGATTCACTAAACCTTACACAGCCAAATTTTGATCCCAGCAAAAATGATAATAGTCTGGAAAAGTGTTTCCCAAGTCTTACAGACTTAAGTGTGTCGTTTTGCGAGTCAGAATTTCAAATGTGGTGTGTGAATTCCGTTTTTCACTTAGTAAAAGATTTGTGTATCCGTTTGCATGATAACGAGGGAACAAAACATGTTCCTTTAAATCTGCGACACATTCAACTTGCTCACATGGCTTTTCCAAACGTCACGTCGCTAGAAGTAAATGTCTCAGGAAGTGATCCTTCTGTGCTTCAGTATATTTTCAAGGAAATGTTACAACTGAAAAGTTTGCATGTTGGTGCTTATGAAACGGGATCAGCAAGCTCCAACATTTGGGATGCCTTATTGATTGGAACATCCGTTGAAACTGTTGAGATATTTAAAGATGATTTGGACAACATAGACAATGCAGCAACTCTAGAAAATTCAGATGTTCCTTCCATAAGATGTCTCAAAAGTACGTGTGTTTTACTTATTTGTGTGTGTTGACAAAATATTTTGGATGATTTATTTTTTGTTTTAATCAGATCTGTCACTCCTGGAGCTTTGTTCATATAAAAAATATGGGAAGGTCGAGCAAGGAAATAGAGCAAGCAAGAAGCTCATTTCAGAAGTTTCCTTCATTTATGGGTTTTTTAAAATGCCACAACTTCACGCGTTATATCTAAAAGGACGGTTTAAGGTACATCCATTTTTAAAACAATTGGTTTATTATCAGAAACAAATTAATGACTGTTTGGATATATAACAGGTATCTGGTGCAATGCAAAAATTCCTGGAGCCAAAGAAGCAACCGTATTTGACTATTGAGGTTGAATAGTTTGGTAAAAGCACTGGGAAAATAATTTTTATACTTTATATTATAGCTTTTGTACGTATTTTTATACACACAATTCTAAGTATTTTTACTCACAGTTTTAGAAAAATATAATATCTTTTAATTAAGTGCTAAGTAGTAAAAAATTCTGTTTTTTGTGTAATTTTGCATGTTAAAAAGATCATCTACACTTAAACTTTGATATTTTTCCAAAACTAATTAAAGCTTCAAATTAATGTTTACTGGTAAATTCAGTATAACTGTACAATATCAGGCAAGCAAATTTGCGTTTTGTGTCGCATTAACAAAAGTGTACAATTGTAATTGCTAAATAATAATGCCAACCAGTTACTAGGAAGATTTATTTTGTTGTCAAAGCAAGTGCTCCGTGCTCCTAAATATGGGTTACAAACCACAAACATATACAGTTTTAAAAAGTTTAATGCTCATTGTTTAACAAACTTGATAGCTTTAGTAGAAATCTTCTTCATTTTTATCAATTTGCTAACTACCCAAAAAGCTTTACGTATATTTTGTGGTGTATACTCTAACGCAAAACTGCATATACTACAAAACAATCCTGTTAAATACACAGCAAATATCACAATAATATTTCCGCTTAAGGATGCTTTTTGTGGTTCCTGTGTTAACTCTTGATAAAAGGCATTGGACAAGTAATGAGTTTGCGTTTACCAATCTTTAATTCCAGATTCGATTAGGCGTTTGGCGTTGAGTAAAATTGAATTGGGAACATATTGTTTAATTTCGATTCCAATAGCTGGTCTACTAAACACTTCTTTTCCCATGGATGCCAAGTCGTTTCCAAGACGCTTTAGTTTGTTAGTATATTCGATTGACAGATACTCAGGCATTATCATTGCACTGTTGTTACACACATGTAAAAAATGTTCATTAATTTCATTTTGTTCTTTTCGAAGCAAATGTGTAATAATATATCTAAACTGGTATATTAAATCATCACTTTTTATATCTAAAATATTAACTTTTGCAAGTTGCACTAGCACATTTATCATATTTACTACCTCTTTATCAATGTTTGGATGAATCTTTGAAGCCCGCGCAAGTTTTTCAATTGAGGCTTTTTGTGCAATTGGTCTATTTTCAGTTAATGCTTTATTCACTGTTGAGAGCTCCACATCAACGTCTGTTTCCTTCTGTATTATGAGGTTAATTGGAGTGTGCAGAATCGAGATATGATTTTCACTATATTTTACTTTAAAATTTTCATACGTTGTCTTCCATACATATTCAGGTGTGGACCTGTATATTGAATAAAATATTTTAACATCACGCATTTGGCTGTTTATTGGAATATTATCAGCTATTAGTTGATCTAGTGTTTCGTAGAGTTGTGGAAATCTTGGCAACACCATGTTGTAAACATTGTCATTTTTATATGCGCTACTAAGCACCATTCCTCCCAGAAAGAGTCCACACAACAAAACACGAAAGTTAGAATTTTGCTCCATGTAAGATTGAAATGGATCTCCTTGCTCCAAAAGTATTTTTGTCAGACGAAAAAAGTTGTCAGCAAAAAAGGAGTATTTAAGCGTCCTAAATGACTTTTCAATGGTAATTGAAAGCAACGCTATGACAAAAATTATAGCAATCCATGTATGGAAATCAAAAATATTGTAAAGTTCGCTAAATGGAAATGGATTTAAACCTCGTTGTCTACAAACCACAAAACGTAGTCTTTGTCAGTGATTTTCAACCAGTATTTGGAATTTGTTCTCATTAAAACAAACCTTGTCAGTTAAATGAAATTTTACGCAAGCAAAGCATAGGAATCCATTATTATCACAGGAATTGTTGTTACAAGTCATGTTTGTGTGGTTAGACATTAATAGGAAAATTATTCTTGAAAGGGCAAAATGAAATCTATCACTTGGGTATAAGTAGATTTGTCTAGATTTTTCAATTTGGTTGTGAGATGCAAGAAAACGGACCACTTTCCCGGTCCAATCATTCACTGATACGTATTCTGTCTGTCTAGAATACACAATTGTAATTATTTCTTGTGGGGACAATTGGGAAAACTCAGTAGTACTTAGAGTTACTCCTTTGCAATGTTCTGTATCTGGCTGATATTCCAGTAAGTTAACTTTATGTATTATGTTACCACTGGACCTTGATGCACGTGCTAAAACGAAAGCCAGATTCTCCGCAGTGGCAGGAAGTAAATTTTTACGAGTTTGGAATGTGTCTGCAATAACTAACGGTATCCAGGAGCATATCCGTTTTAAGTACTTTTTGGAACACTGGAACAATAACATGAAACACAGGGACGGATAAATCAAAAAGTCCAAATTTGCCTGAATTAGCTCTAGGGAGAACTGGTATAACATCTAATACGTTGTGTAAAATTAAAGGCTTTGGCATGAACAAATGAACATGTATCACGCCACACCAGGACCAAGAAAGGAGCCTCTTATCAAAAATTGATCCGCATATGTGCGCACTGCAATTTGTTTTTGAAATTTCTTGAGTTTCGTGCACTAAGTACCTACGAGTATTTTGCATAACCACGGGAATGGTTGTTGGGGCTATATCGGCTTTGATATAGTTTATCAAACTAAAAAATGGATTACAGGTGCGTCCAAATCGCTGCAAAAGTTCGTCAAAGTTTTCTACTCGGTATGCTGTTAAAACATGAGAAGGTTTTGGAATAAACCTTTGAAAGCAGTCACGCATTCTGGCATATGTTGTGTGTTGACTACAGTCCTGTTTCGACTTAACACCTTTTCTAAGCAACACAAATACAAGCAAAATACAAATGTAATTCATTTTTTGTGCTTGTGATTGTTTTGGTAGAGTACAATAGGGGGTTTGAATATAAATGTCGAAACGCGTTTAAAGTTGCCGCGGATACCTTGAATCATAAATACGTAGGTGGCAACTCAATTGATTAATTTAAATATTCCACGCTACTCCATAATTATCCGACAAAACTAAGATATTTTACAAGAATGTTGATATTTCAGTAAATATGTATTTTTGGTGTTACTTAGCATTAAGCTTTTAGCCTTAACATAAAATAGATTTCCATGTATTTTATGGCGAATTCGCTTGATGGTGTTTGCTCAGTTGCTACTCTACAAAACTTGCTTAGTAATATTTTAAACTAAATATGTACCACGACACATAAAAGTACTGACGGCAGAAAGGAGTGCGTAGGAATGATGCCCCGCCAATATCATCTGCACTTTTCAGCAGATACTGGTATCTGCTAGTACGAAACAACAACAATAACAGTATGTTCTACTGGTAATCAGTATGCGTTCATTGCGCTTGTTATTGTTTTGTTCTAGCAAATACCAGTATCTGCTAAAAAAGTGCAGATGAAATTGGCGAGGCATCATTCCTACGCACTCCTTTCTGCCGTCAGTAAGTAGTAAATCCCTTATGCATATTTTATTCAATTAATAAGGAAGCTCTGTGTAATTAATTTAAAGTGCTCTTTACCGAAGTAAAAATCAATAAATTATAAAATGAGTTTCTAAAAGACGCTTTCTAATTTTAATTTTAGATTCAGTTAAGTGCTTACCATATTATTTTAAAATGGTATAATATATCAGAAAGTTAACTAAGTGAATATGGCATGTCATGAAGTTGTTAATGATGTTATATTGCATGACGGTTATATTCATCTTTGAAAACAATGATTTTTATTTTGTTCTATTGTACAAGTTCTAATTTTTTCTCAAAATCTACCCATTTTTCATAAACATAAGAACGCAATGTTTAAATCTGAGTCACTCGGCATGTTATTCACTAAACCATTGCACACTCTTCATAAAAAAATTCAAACTTGCTGCTACCTTAAACCCACAATTGACCTATTTACCTGAAATTCAACAGGAATCTGACTAAGAGCCTTAGTATCTGTATGCCAAATTTGGTTGAATTTTGCCCAGCCAATTCTGAGAAAAACGGGTTTGGCCGGACATACTGAATAGAAAACTATCATGTATATGTCGATACATATATCTAATTGATTAAATCAAACATTCAATAATTTAAAAAATTCAATTATATCAATAATCAATTGATTAAATAAAAATTAGTTGATTAAATCTACAAAAACTAAAACTGCTGACGTATACAGGAAAAATTAATTAGAGACGAAAAAGGAATTACATTAAAATTATAAAAGAATTGAATTAAAGAGATTTAATTTGAGATAAATTTCAAATTGAATTTCTTGTTCACTGTAATTTTCTAGCTAGTGGCAACTACAAAGGAACCCAGTTTACTAGCAACGTATTACAATTCTTTCGTCGACAATCGATTTGCGGGAACATTCAAAATGTTAAGTCAAAGATTGTACAATTTCTTGGCAAACACCCTGCTTAAAATACCTTGGCCTAACGACTTACAGTTGGGACATTTCACCAAAATACTTTGCAAAGAAACAACTAATGTTTCTAGAAAACGATATAACATTTATTTTCTTGAATTATGGTTTTAAGATTTTAAACGTCTTTTCATTTTCTAGAAATCTACTGCCCTAAGCACAATCCAAACAAATGCAGAAGCAACAAAGTAACTGACGAAGTGGCTCAAGTATTGTTTGCTTCATTTATAATAGCTGGTCTAGCTAACTCCGTGTCGTACATGGTCAAGTTTCAAGCGCCTGGCCAGATTGGACGCGTTCTTCCGGACAATACACCGAAAATCTTATTAATTTTGCTAAACATACCCTTCGCGTACAACGTAATGATTTGCTACATTATTATTGGAATTTCCGTTGTTGCAACGTTTTATCTAGGTACTACTCTGGTTCCTTTTGTAATACGCGAATTTAACTTAGGGCGGCATTTTCAACAATACAAGTGTAAGAATAAGTTTAGAGAGTGCAATAACTTTACGGTTAATTATAGAAGTGTGCAGATTCTGTTTATAATACTCAACAATTTATTATGCCCATTTTTATTCCCTATTCAATCTGTAGAAACCATTTTGTTTGTATATGGTAGCAGCTTACTAATACGCCACGGCAAAAGCATTGCGTTTGTGGCTAGGATTATTGTGCTAATTTGGACAATTGTTGCCGTAATATTTTGGTCACTTGTATTATTACTAGGTGGACATTTGCAACAGAATGGGATAAAGTGCTTGCAATCGTGAAAAAAATATTTGTGGAAAAACAAAACTGAAAAATTGTACATGCTGAAGTTCACCAAATCCTGCAAGCCTCTTGCACTTTCCTATGGCACAATGTTTGTAGTTAGGAGAATTACTTGGATTATCTACACTAAGGGTTTGATTCGAGGTCTTCAGAGAATGTTGTTGGTGATGAGTAAACTCACTGTTTAATTTGTTAGAAGATCTAGCAAATAAAGCTAAGGCAATCAAATCATATTACATAAACCATATTCAACTTTGACAAAATAACATGATAATAGTATACTTGAGTGCCTTGATTGAATAAACATTGTTTAACGTAGCAAAATAATTCAATTAAGGTAGCATTAGATTTTTAGGAATCGACAGATTCCTTCTAATTTCCTGTTCCGGCCGTCCGGCCGTCCGGCCGTCCGTGTAAACACGTTTTTCTCCGAAATGGCTGATCCGATTTCCACCAAACTTGGTATACAGACTCTAGTGAACCTCCGACAGAACACTATTGAGTTTCAGGTCAATAGGTCAACTCTAAAGGTCAGAGGTCACCAACGGTTCAACATTTTTACATAGGACCTATATCATGCGGCACATGATTTTAGGCCCATTTTTGACCAGGATTACGAATCCACAATCCATTTGTTAAAATTCGGATTGAAAGGTCCTGAAATCAGGGCCTTAATTGTCAAATATGCCAAATTAGTGTACCTATGCTGTGTGACACATGATTTTAGGTCCATTTTTGACCAAAATTACGAATATGATGTCCATTTGTTAAAATTTAACTATTTAGGCCCTGATTTAGGGCCTTAATTGTTAAATTTTCCAAATTAATGGATCTATGCTGTGCGACGCATGATTTTAGGTCCATTTTTGACCAAAATTAAGAATATGATGTCCATTTGTTAAAATTTAACTATTTAGGCCCTGATTTAGGGCCTTAATTGTTAAATTTTCCAAATTAATGGGCAAAGATGTTTGACACATGATTTTAGGTCCTTTGTTGACCGGGATTACGAATCCACGGTCCGTTTGTTATAATTTAACTATTTTGGACCTGATTTTGGGTTTAAATTGTTAAATTTTCCAAACTAGTGGACCCATGCTGTGTGACACATGATTTTAGGTCCATTTTTGACCAGGATTACAAATATTAGGTCCATTTTTGACCAGGATTACAAATATTAGGTCCATTTTTGACCAGGATTACAAATATTAGGTCCATTTTTGACCAGGATTACAAATATTAGGTCCATTTTTGACCAGGATTACAAATATTAGGTCCATTTGTTAAAATCAGTTTATCCGCGGGGCCGAAGGCCCCAAATATCAGCGGGGCCGAAGGCCCCCAAGGCCCGGGAGGTCCCGAAGTCGATTCCTAATTATGTCCATTTGCCAATGGTTTATTAATACTTATTTCATGACAGCACTTATGTTACTTTTAGAAAGTTTTAAAAAGTAATTTCACAAATAATATTAGCATTTCCGACATTAAAAAGTCATTTATACCAAAAGTAAAATTTTCACTTCTTCACAGGAACAATGGTCGGAAACTTTACTCATATTACTACATACTTACGTACTGCACATGTCATTAATACTTAAATATTAAAATTGCATCAATCGTCCGAAATAGTAAAAGCGGCAAGTAAGTTGTGCTGAATTCCTTGTTAAGTTTTAGGAATGGTCCAAATCGAAACTTAATAGGCTGAATTGATACAGCCATTTTTATACACATACGTGTTTCTATAGTCATTCTCTCACAATGCTCAAGTTTAGCTCTACTTCTCAGTCTTTTCACTACAAGCTTACTAATTCTTGCAAGTTTTACGTATAACGGTATAACAATGGCATGCATAACTGCCATAAAAACTGATTGAATACCACAACCAGCAACAAAAAATGGATCAGAGTGTCCCTGTCCACGAACTGCTATCCATGCGGATAATACCTGAAGGACTGCAAATCCTACCATTACAGTGAATGGTACCGGACCTATTAGAGTGTCCATAAGTTTCATATAGATTGATAGTTGAGTGTAGTGTGATCCGATATGTGAAATTGGACGTTTGCTATTTAGAAGACACACTTGTGCAGTTCCAAACGATTCCGCAAAGATACCGGAACAAATCACTAGTTCTCCAGTGAAACGAAATCCTTCAAAAACAAAAATACCCAAAAGATATGTTCGAATTCCAAGAGAAATTAAAGTCACGGCACTGGATTCTGACGAATTTGAAAAGAGATCAAATATGAAGTAAAGTGCATCCAGGTGTAACCATATGACAACGAAAGTGTAAAAGGCGGGCATAAAAGCGCAAAATCCTGCTATTAGATAAATCATGCTTGTAGTGTAACGAAAAAAAGTTTTCCTTGACGAGACATTACAATGTATTTTTGAAAGCTTTTCTGCATGGCTTATTACGCCATTGTATCCTTTTAGCGTTTCTTTACGTGTTTTATACAAGCAGACAGAAATACATGTGATTGCAAATCCCACACAAACTACTGACGATATCATAATCAACTGGATAATGTCAAATTTTGAACGTTTTTGAAACCAAACCAAATACATAGTCGTACCAAATGCTATTAGATAGTAGAAGAAGGCAACAAAACAATTAAATAGAAATATATACGTTTTCTTTGAATTTGGCTTAAGGGCTAGCTGCTTTGAATCATAGTTCCAATATGTCGAAAACTCTGACAGGAAGCAAAACCACTGTCTAAATAATTTAACAGCTTCCAAGTGTTTCGAAGTCAACATTCTAGTGTATTGAAAATATTCCCGTTATATCGCTAAAATTGTTGAGCTGTAGCTACAATGCTAAATACATATTTTATGTTTTATATTAAATTTCGATGAAAATATTTTTATTTTTGTGATGCATATACATGCCAACTTTAAATCAAATGCGTCACAATGCTGAAGCGTTTTCAACAAACCAGGAAAAACAAATTTAATTAGTGTTACTTTCTAGTTTTTGAAAGCATAAATGTCATTATATTCTGTAGCTTGGCATTCAGATTACAAATTAGTTTAAATAGTTAATAAAATATAGGCTTGAATTTTGAACTGAAAACCACGAGTTCAATTTACTTCAAGGAATTACTTGTATTTCTTACACAAAACAATTTTCTTTTCTATTTTCAAAAGCATGTTAACATTTAATTCTAAATGGATTTTGTTGGCAAAAACAACAAATGAAACGTCACTCCAATAACATACATGTTCTTGTAATTAACAACAATCAACAATCGACAAATCTACGGTTGACTACAGCCAATCTCGATGTATTCTCTTCGACGCCGACGCAGTCTTCACGCAGTTTATTAGTCTCTAACCAATCAGATCGCTTCTCAAAGTTTCTGCTTTTTAGTATTTTTGCATAAGCCGACAATACAAAAGCTATTTACATAATCGGAACACCTTTCAATTTACGTCCCGCGTTAATTTCATCAGCATATTATATCGCTTTTTACCAGGAAATGCATGTCTAATGTCGCACAATTAATGTAGCGTCAATTGACCTAAGAGTCAAGTATGACATATATCTAGCACTGAATTCTTTTCCAATTTTGTAAAAGTGTCCAGCTTTGAATGCAATTGGTCGCATAGCTTTGATTAGTTTCAGGAAGTACTTTTGCTCCTTAGTTCTTACCATGCAAAATCTACACTGCTCCTGTATCTCTTTTTTTCTTAGCACAAGCTTATTAAAACTAGAAAGGTTTGCTAGCAATTGCATTCCAATAATGTGCATTAGGTATAAGGAAATTGACAACATTGCAGAAACACAAACAAATAAATCAATCATATGACCTTTTCCGTTAACGGCAATCCAAGTTGACACAATTTGTATAATAGCAAGGTCAGCTAACACTACTAGTAGTACTGGACCTACTAACGTGTCCATTAACTTAATATTTAAACTAGTCAGTATCTGGACTTTACTAAAGTGCTCAAAACGTTTAGAATTTGCTAAATAAAGTTGAACTGTACCATAGGTTTCCGCAAAGATAAACGCAGAGAGAATTAACTCCCCAAACAATCGAAACCCTTCGAAAATAAAGAAACTCAGAAACGCAAATCTTACAAGAATTTTTAGAATCATGAGCAGTAAACCAGAGTTTGGAATTATGTCGTCAAGAATAAAGTAAAATATGTCCAAATTAAAAGGAATTGTTATAATGATGTATAAAGATGGCAAGCCTCCAAATCCTAAAGACAGTAGCACTAGAATTTTGTCAGTATATCGAAAGAAATACAATGGTTTCGCGTTAGTTGATCCACCTAGATAATATTATACATATAATTAGCTTCTAGCAAGAACTTAATAATAACTTCTAGTTTTATGGCGGGGTTAATAACTTACTTTGTCTTGACATTTCTTTTTCAAGTTGTAGTATTCCGTTGTAACCTTGTAGCGTTGGCAGAATCGTTTTGTATATCAGCAAAGATGTGGTGGCAAGAAGTGTTCCAAAACTAACCAAGCCTCCAATAATAAGCTTGTGTAATATAGTAAACGATACGTTTTTATAAAACCAACCGTAATATATCCATCCAACCAGAGCAATTATGAAGTACAGGAATCCTAAAATGAAACTAAGAAGGCCTATTTTAGAAGACGGTATAAATGAAATCTGCTGGGTCTTAAAGTTCCACTGTATGGGAAACTCTGGCATGTACCAGTACATTAGCCGGAATAGTTTAACCGCTAAGAAGTGTCGGTTAGTGAGCATTTTAATGGTCTTTTTGTAAAAAAAATCTAAGGTATTTTGATGTCTTTACAGATTAACTAGTGTCTAGTGACAAGCAAATGCATTTGGCTTTACTAGAAAATATGTATTTAGACACAATAAAAGCACCAGCAAAAGAGAATATTAAAATTACTACAGCCCACGTGAAGAAGAGTATGACGTACTCTTTGCAATGTTTAAAAAAAACTTTTACGACTGTTTGCTTGAAAAAGATGAGCTAATTCTGTACATATTTGTGCCCGGGTATGTCATTATCGATTTCAAAAAGTGTATTTTTGTCTATGTGTTTGCAATTTAATGTTCTTGAGAATATAAATAAAACTATGAGAAAATATGCGAACTAAGTTTTGCATATTTATGACAAGCGTTTGCTAGAAAATCTTGTTGTATGCTGCCTTGTGGGTTCTAAAAATATTATGGTTTGCCTTGATTATTCTAATTTATTTGTAAATTCAAGTGACCATGGATTACTTGGTTTTCAACCATGAAACCACAGTCTGACACATATGATAAACCCTAAACCTACAGTCTGTGACAATTGATAAAGGCCCATACAATAAAATTATATGTTATGAAAAGTCTATCCTTTTGGTGTAATTTTACTACACATGCACTCAGATACTCCTACAAATACAATCACCCAGTTTTAAGAAATTTTCGCATGCTGCTAATAGATTTTGAAAAACTAAAACTCTGAAAAAGATCTCTTAAACCCAAAATTAAGATTAGTCTCCGTAGAATAAACGTTTGGACACCTCATAATGACACATGCTTGAAACAAATTATTGGCATTTGTATAAAGTTGGTGATATAAATACTTTATATTATACTTAGAAATGACAAAAGCAAACAATTCTACATAAGTGTGATAAATAAGTGTAGTTTTCTAGCAAAAGTTGTGAAAAAAAAATTATCCCTGGATTTATAGACGCTCCTTATGCTGGCCTTCAAATTAATAGTAGGATTGCCGCTTGGAGAATAGCTAGAATTTTCTCTAAAACCAATGTTAAAAACGATGATTCCAAGGTGTCACTTTAAATGCCATTATATTATTTACCAAAACAAAGGAGACCCGTTACAAACAGATACTATAGATATTAACCTCTCATATTGCCTATTCTTGTAGATAATTCAATGTAGGATTTGGACGTGCATGTACAACATTGTGTGCCGTGTAATTCAGTTTCATATTGTTGAATGCGATTTATGCACACTATATACATAAAGAATTTATAAATGAATTAATCACACATATTATCCGCCAAAATATCTGTATTCTTTAGAGTTTGCCTGTCAGTGTCAGCAAAGCTCTGAATGTGCCCCGTACAACACCTTTAACATACACAAAAGGACTAATTCGCCTTGCCACAAACATTTTGCCATAGTGTATTATAACCAACCTACAAGATCTTCTAAACCTTCCCATAATTTTACGTTCCATTCTGTTGCTCCATGTATTTGTTTTCCATGAAGCTAAAATTGCTTCGCCTTTGACGTACAAACACTTGCCCAACTGTAGCGTAATTAGCCAAACATAAATTGATCCAATTGCAATTACAGCAAGAAATAGCTTGACAACTATTGATAATTGATCCCAATATTTCAATATAACAAAATTTCCATAGATTGGACAAAACGTGCAAGCTACATTCATACATACTAAAATCGGACCTGCAATACCCATGATAATATCATTTAAAACTTGAAACGAACGATACACCAGTTGCAAGTTTTTTGACTGCCGAAGCAAATCCAAAGTTCTGTAACATTTTCTCCCTAACCGTAATTCATTTGTGAAAAACTGGGTAAGATAGTACAAATATGTTAGTCCTAATAGTGAGCAAACTAAGGAGCTACAGATTAAAACAGCTAGTCCATACCAATCCGCCAGTATTACAATAAGAAATATAGGAAAGTAGTAATATCGTTTTGGAATTAGTGCTCCTAAGGATATTGTTCCTTGTGAATCCCATGTGCAGTAGAGTGAGACAAGAATTTGCCCAGAAACTAACATTATGCTTAAGACATAGGTCATCATGTCTAGTATCACGGCTAGCCTGTCGTTGTTCGGGTCAAAATTTGGCATGTACTCTTCTAAAAAATAAATTAGAAATTCAAATCTCAACAAGTTTCCTATTTTATTGGTTTCTTAAAAACGAATTACCGTGTAGATATCTAAAGTATCCAAGCACTCCATTTGAAATGCCTGCCAAATCTTCTCCTAGCCAACAGAGAACAGAAAAGATGCTCAGGAAAATTAGTAGCGAAACCCACAGAACCAAGCTAATATTTGCTTGGTCGGTATTACCCTCCGTTTTATATTTCAAAACAAGAAAAAAACAAATGAAGCACCATAGACAAGCAAGCATGTAGTTTCGTTTTATTCTTTGAGCAAGAGAAGGACTAGGATTGTTTGAATACTTCATGCGTTTATGGTCAAACGACAAAGTGCATACAGCAAATTTCTGTGATAGATTTGTTGCTACATGAACAAAATACAAGAAACGCTTGCTAAACATTTTGTATACGGTTTGGTTGAGAAATGTACGAAACGGACAATTATAGAGTTCCAAACTTGTAAAATGAACTTACAAACTAAAACCAGACTTGTCTCTTCAGTTGCACTTGACAAAATGTTGACTGTTTATATAAAATTGTTGCACAATTTCATGACTTAGAACCAATTTCATGACAATCAGTTTTAATTTAATTGAAGGGTTGTTTTAATAAACTGAAAAATAATAGTTTGATTTGTTACGACAACCAAATTTGTGACAAAACAACAAAATTGTCATGCTGTAATTTGAGTAAATGATTGCGTTTTTCATATATTTTTAACCCCACGTAATGCAATAAAACAGTTGTACCGATTGTTAATTTATTATATGAAAACCAATTTATATTTGGTAAATGCTTAATACCATACAACTTTTCTTTACATATTGATTGGTTTTACTTGCGCGTGCTACGCTTTTCCCATATTTTAGAATTGTGAAGCAATTAAATCTACGGTTTTAACTTTTAAGTGTACAACTATGTGGATGGAAGCTTACTTGTTAGTGTCAACAAGGCTCTAACTGTTCCCTTTACAATACCTTTTACATATGCAAACGGAGTGATTCGCTTTGCCACAAACGTTTTCCCCCAGTGCATAATAACAAGTCTACACGACTTTCTGAATTTTGACATAATCTTACATTCTCTTGCACTACCCCACGAAACACATTTCCAGGAACTAAGTATTATTTCCCCTCTGGTGTACAAACACTTGCCTAGCTGTAAGGTTATCAACCACATGTAAATTAACACAAATGCCAAAATAAATAGGAATAATTTAACTACTAACCTAAGCTTACTCCAGTGCTTAATTAATACACAGTTTGCATAAATTGGACAAATCATACAGGTAGAGTGCATAAACAGTAACATTGGCCCTATGAAACACATAACGTTTACATTCAAAACTTGAAAGGAACGGTACACATGACGTAAATGGTCAGATTGCCGAACAGAATCACACGCTTTGTATGAACGCTTACCAATCTGAAGTTCATTAGTAAAAAACTGAGTCATATAGAACACAAATGCTAATCCTATCGTCGAGCTTATTATTGTGCAACAAAATAGTACAGCTAATATATACCAATGAAAAATTACAACACACAACTTTAGAGGAAGATAATAATATTCTTTTGGAATGAGCGCTCCCAGAAAAAGCGATCCTTGTGAATCCCAGGCGCAATAAAGGCAGACAAGAAATAGCCCCGAGGTGAGCATATAACCTGAAGCAAATATCATTAAATCCAGCAACAAAACAAACTTGTCCGTTTCTGGATCAAACGTGGGCATGTACTTTTCTGAAACACAAAAACTTAATCATTAGTAAGTTTGTTAAAGGATTCACTTCTAGCTCTGGAGTTACCTTGAAGTTGTCGAAAAAATATTAGAGCGCCGTTTGTTGCATATGCAATATCATTTCTAATCAAATAAGACCCTGTAAATGTAGTCAGTAGCATTACCAGTGCAATCCACATAACAAAGCTTATCTGAGCTCGATCAATATCTCCTTCCAGATTAAATTTCACCAGCAACCAAAACGACGCTAGACACCAGAACCATGCAAGAAAGAGATTTCGCTTTATTTTTTGGCAAAGAATAGGGTCCGAGTTGTTGGAATATTTTAGTCGAATGTGGTTGAAAGACAAAGTAGAAGCTCCGAGCTTTTGCGCTACTACCGTTACAATGTAAATGAAATAAAAGAATCGTTTGCTGAACATTTTGAAGTAATTTTTATAATATGTGCACTTCAATCTAATTTTAAGTTGCTTGAACAGCTTTTCCTTCAAAGATTTTAAGCACAAATCAAATCAATTAGGAATGGTATGTTATTTAACCTGTCGCTGAAATTCAACTGACCTTTTTTCTTAGTTTCTTCCTAGCTAATAGTCATACTACGTAGCAATTCTACACAAACTGCTAAACTACACTTTTACAGAATAATTAGCAGTACACATTAAAATCGTGAATTAATTCATACAATTTGCTAGCCTTGAACGCCAAAAATGTGATGAACCAGCAGCATGCGTACAATGAAAAATTTTAAGCTTGAAAAACATACGATAATTTAATTATATACATTTTTTACATTGGTTCAATAATAGTTACTAACGCTCATAACTTTGAACAATACCGAACCTAACAGCGTGTAATTACAATGCGAAAGGGATGATTAGTTACAGGGTGGCCTTTTATACATGTATATATAGATTTTGTCCATTTTTACATGTAAAAATGTAAAAAACATGGAAATATGAAAATAACATGGAAAAATGGTAAAATACAGCCAAAGAAGCTATATGGCTATATTTACATCTACGACGGAGAATTTCAAAACAGTTTTAATTACTTTAAAAGCAAACGTAACGGTTTAGTGTAGTTTTAGAAACATGATAAAAGCTTAAAACTCAAACACTGAGTTGTGTTTTGCAGAAAAAGTGGAAATTTTCAGGAATATTTCCATAATTTACATTTTACATGGCAAAATTCCAAGTTTTTTTACATGTAAAAAATAATTTTTACATGTATATACATCGCGCCACCCTGATTAGTTATAAAACAGGAAACATATATAGATTAAAACTGGTATAGTCACCTAACTAGAATTTATTTTTGGTATTTAGCCCTACCCAAATAATCTGACTTTTAGCAAAAAAAAATCAAATCATCGTCATCAAATCAAATTGATTTGGCTGACCTTCTGACCTGCCAAAAGGCTCTTTCTATCTTTAGCTTTACTGGCTTTCTTTATAAGAGTATTCTATATGTAGACTGCTTACCGTGTGTAAGTACGGACGTGTAATAATATATTATTTTTACAAATTGCGATGAAAGCAGTTGCGTAACCACAAGAATTGATTACCATAGGCCTTAATGAAAGCAAATCCGATTGTTGTAAATATGTATGTTTAAAAAAATATGGATATTGTGTATTGCATAACCAAGCATAAGCTGTAAAAGACCAATAATTAAAACCAGCACCAGTAATTACATATTAGTGTAATTGACAACGCTCAAACTTTAAATCATATTTTTACCGCAATTTAATTTTAATTTTGGTGACTTATATATTATTAAAAGACAAATTTTATGCGTTTTGCAATCAAAATGTGTCGTTTCCTTGCGCTCCTAAAAGATTCTAACAATAAGTATGCTATAATGTTTTTACCAACAAAAACTGTTTTGTGTGCGTTGCCCTAACGTTGCACTAATAACGTAGCTTCAATTGACCTTAGAGTCAAGTATGCCATATATTTGGCGCTAAATTCTTTTTCAATTTTGTAGAATGGTCCAACTCTGAACGCAATAGGTTGTATGGCTTTGACTTGTTTCAAATAACGCTTTTGTTCCCTGGTTTTCAAATTAAAAAAGCTAAACTGCTCCTTCAACTCTCTTTTCTTTAACACGAACTCATTCGTTATTGAAAGTTTAGCTAACAATTTGATTCCGATAATGTGCATCAAATATAAAGAAAATGACAGCATTTCAGAAGCATAAACAAATAAATCAATCATGTAACCTTCTCCATGAACTGCTACCCAAGTTGACATGATTTGTACAATGGCAAGCTCAACTAACACTAAAAGTAATACTGGTCCCATCAACGTGTCCATTAACTTAATGTACAAACTCATCTTTATCTGAACTTTACAAACCTTCCTTAAATTATTGCAATTTGCTAAATGAAGTTGAACCGTACCGTATGCTTCTGCAAAAATAAAAGCCGAAATAAGTAGTTCCCCAAACTGTCTGGATACTTCAAAAATACAGACACTCAGAAACACAATTCTAGCAAAGATTTTTAGGAATCTATAAAATAAACCGGGGTTTGGAATTATGTCGTCAAGAATAAAGTAGAGAATATCCAAGTTGAAAGGAATTGTAATAATGATGTATAAAAATGGTAAGCATCCAAATCCAATAGCCATTAGCAGTAGCAACTTGTCTGTGTGCCGAAAGAAATACAAGCTTCCCATTTTTGTTGATCTACCTGAAATATTTATAATTAAGTTCCAGTAATAAATTGTTTACCAACTATTGTTACGTGAGTATATTATAATTAGCAAAATGCTTCATATAATTCAAATATCAAATAATTTACCTTCATTTGAAATTTTTCTTTCAAGCCACAATATTCCGTTATAACCATTAAAAGTTGCTACAATTGAGTTGTATATTAGCAAGGAAGTAATAACCTGAAGCATTCCAAAGCTGACCAATCCTCCAATAGTAAAGGTTTGCATTATAGTAAACCGCACGTTTGTAGAAAACCAGGTGTAATACACACATCCAAACAATGCAACTAGGATATATAAGAATCCTAGGGTGAAACTGATAAAAGTATTTCTTGTCAGTGGCACAAATGACAGTAGCTAAACTAGCTCTGCCCCGGCCCCCGTGGAAATATTTTTTAATGACAAGTTGTATAATAAATATTGCCCATTTCATACTCAACTAAAGTATGTTTTCAAAATGTAAGTTCTGTAACAATTATAAAATTATTAAGCAAAATTGTACTGCAGTAATAAAATTGGAAATTAGTCACGCAACAAAGGATACAAATTAAGAATTGGAATGCTAAAATAAAATGTCATGTATTTTAATTTTGTGTTTGCTATACACTTTACACTATTTGTTTTTATACACTATACAGAAGGTCTAAATTGATTACGTTATGAGATTTTTGCATTTATTTAATTACTGGTATTTCTGCCAATAAATAAAAAAAAACCAAGCATGACACATGAGGTAACCGTGAAGAAAGTATTCTCTGTTTAAACAATTTTGTTGCAATTAAATTCCGATTTTGCTTGGTCGTTTAGAGTTTGTTTATTCGTTGCTACATTAAGTCAGATTAAAATTATAAAGTGATGATAATTTACAAAAAAATTCATTCTGATAAACATTCCAAAAGTATTCTAATGTATCGTGACAAGAATATACACCACACTCTACTCCGATTTCTGCTCAGCTTCATTTCTTACCCATTGGAAGGATTTTCTAAAATACGAAGTATGGTAATACCTCAGCATACATGCTTTAAATTCATTTAAAGTTATATGCAAATCATGAATCTGCTATCAATATTGTGCAGTTTCGTTAACCAAACTACAACCAAAGTACAATATAGTACCTCTTGCTTCAAGTTCATTTAGTACGTCAGTATGCAAATCATTTTTTTTAAATTCACAAAAAAGGAAAATTCCGGAGTTTTACATAGCTTCGATTGCTTTAGCTTGGATTGCTTTAGCTTCGATTCGCAAATATATCAGGAAAGAGTATGCATATTATTATTATTTAAAATACATTAGGATATTGATTCTTTATATCTTTACACGCAACATATTGCATTTGTCAAAGTTGCTACAGAATTTTTTAATTCTTGTAATGTAATTTTTAAATGAATAAATCTTCTTATCCTTGTTTTACTGCATAGCGTTGCGTTTAGAATACTTACAAAACTTTTGTCCCGTCGCTTCAATGACTTTGTATAAGATTTATAGACTGTCTCCAAAACAAACCCATTGTGGCGATATTCAAAAAATATATTTGAATGAATCGATAGTTTCACAAAACGAAAATACGATTATGAAAGCCAATTAATTTTTCCTTTGTCGTACCAAATTCATGTAAGCTAAGCTAAACTATAAGATGCAGGAATTCAGGTTTGCAGCTTAGTTTTAATACCTAAATCGTTTCTTCCAAACTCAAGATATTTAAAGTTAATATATTTGCCTATCATTTTTACTTATAAAGCTTTGTCATATAAACAATATTTTTTAAAGTGCCACAAACACACTCTTTAAATATAAGAGCACATAATAAACGCATTTGCCCATGTTTTGGCCTTTTGAAAACGCCAGGCAAGCTAAACAATATGAACTAGAGTGCAAGCTAGATTACATGAGTTTGGAAGAAAATTAATTAAAATAGTTAGATGATGTTGAAACGGAGATCATGGATGCCATGATAATAGATAAACAACGTTTATTTTTCAAGCTTTCGGTTGTATACCACAACCATCATCAGGATACTAATAGAATAACAAGAACAGTTTAAATACATAAATAATTAGTAAGTTTTTAAAAAACAAAATGAGGATGCATTGTTGTTCCATTAACTTGAAAACGTGACGAAATTCCGCCTTGTTCGATCCGGTAACCGGCTATTAGCTCCCGAACCAACTAGCTCCCGGTGGTCAGTTAGCTCCCCGATCCACTTGCTCCCAGACACATTAGCTCCCCGTGCCATTTGCTCCCAGGTAAGTTTGCTCCCATAACCACTAGCTCCCGGACCACTTACCTCCCATGCCATGTTGCTCCCTGTTCAATTTTCTCCCAAACTATTTGCCCCCATAGGACTCTAGCTCCCAGGCACGTTTGCTCCCAACAATTTACTAAGCAGTGCATAGCCATTGAGATACAAGCTACAATTAAGAACATAAACGTTTCTAAGAACATAAAACCGTTAACGTTACGTTTCATACTGTTAGTTATGCTTCTCCCGTGTCCCTATTTCTTGTCTGTGTGTACTTGTGTGTTTTGTTTTTTATAGATTAACACTGCACACGAGCAATGAACAATGACAACAAACAGCTAGCACAAGGAAGCAAACAATATATACACATTCCTATTATAAAAATAGTCGTACTAAAAATTCCAACTTAATTGTATATTCAATTGTAACAAATTACTTGAAGGAAAGTCTGTATCTTGACATGAGATGGACGGTGATTGGGAAATTATTAATAAAAATGGCAAATCTGAGTTTCCAAAATAATCCGTTAAGAAGACATAAATCAAGGAAATAAGTGAAAATTAATCAGCTCTAAAATAACAAAAATACAAAAGCCCAATCAACCTAAAAACCCAGTACGGAGATTTGATTGATTGATTGATAGAAAATATTAGATCAATCTAATTTATTTCCTCTAAATTTAGTTGAAATTATTTCCTTCCTGGCCCTACAGATAAACCTAAATGGTAATAAAATTATTATGCAATACAAAAAACTATCAAACTAACAAATGAAAATATAATGTGCAAGGCTGGTCAAAATTATATGAGAAGGCATAACTAAAGCTATGAAACATAAGGTTAAGGGTTTTATATTCTTAATTGTAGCTTGTATCTCAATGGCTATGCACTGCTTAGTAAATTGTTGGGAGCAAACGTGCCTGGGAGCTAGAGTCCTATGGGGGCAAATAGTTTGGGAGAAAATTGAACAGGGAGCAACATGGCATGGGAGGTAAGTGGTCCGGGAGCTAGTGGTTATGGGAGCAAACTTACCTGGGAGCAAATGGCACGGGGAGCTAATGTGTCTGGGAGCAAGTGGATCGGGGAGCTAACTGACCACCGGGAGCTAGTTGGTTTGGGAGCTAATAGCCTAGACCCGTTCGATCCCTCTTCGGTGCAAAGTTGCTTTCCTTGCAATTATGAAATGATAACTGAGATTCTGTGTTGACAGATGGAAAATGAGTGTCTATGCAATTCAAGGATCCATTCATATGAATTTGGTAACATAGGAAATTGGTCATGATAATCAAGGGGGACATTCTTAATGAAATTATTTTCAAAAGTAAATACTCAGATCACGTGAGGGTGAGTTTGAGTGTTGGTTGCCCCTAACGCTCATTTCATATTCGCAATGTTTTTGAAGAGTTTCCTCAGCTGAGGGAAAGTTTGAATAGTGGTATCGCAGTACACAGCGACCTGTGTCAAAGCAGATGTGTCATTTTTTGCGCTTTCGAAACGTTTTTTGAGTCAAACCCGACTTAGCGCCAAAAGCCTCGAATACTGGGTTTTCGTTGTACCTACTGACTTGTATTTGGAGTCAATCCAGCCTTCATATTCGGCGTTTAGTATAAAATGTAAGTGAAAAATATTGCGGGTGATTACCTATTTCTAACCATAAGTCTGATCATTAATTAATAGCTCCCGTTATTTCTAGTTTCCTGTCTGCTCGTGACGGCTAGTGCGACCCTTTTGTGCCATTCATCTGCTAGCTGAAAGTACTGATCAACATGTCCGATTCCAAGTTGGAGTCAATTGGCAGTGACAATGAAAGTCAACCACAGACTAACACGGCCAACGGAAGGACCCCAGCCTTGACTGAATATGAGAAAAACTTCTTGCTGGATCTCGTAAATGATCAGAAATCAATCATTGAGTGCAAGAAAATGGATGGTACATCTGTTAGTAAGAAAAACAAAGCTTGGAAATTAATCGAAAGCCAATTTAACGCGGATTTGAATTGTACAAAACGGAATGTCACCCAGCTTCGTAGAGGCTATGAAAACCAGAAAAGAAAATCTAAGAAGGAGGTTTGCATTCAAACATAAGATTCCAAACAAACACCAAACTTCTGATATTTACGTTATAATATTTATTGAATCCTATTTTAGGTATCGGGTCACAAGCGAAAAATTAGCAAAACCGGGGGAGGAAAGGCTGGACCACCTTTATCATCCACGACTGAGAAACTGATCGGTATGATTCCAGATCAGATGCGATCACTGGAAAATGCCTATGATTGCGATGCGGAAGAAGTTGTTACCATTTCGTCTCCGCCAAAACCGCCAAAAGAACGTTCGCGACCAAAGGTCACTATTAGCGCAAGTAAACTAGGTAAACTCTACGCTATATTACTATTTCTTCCGCAGCAAAATAACAAAGCTGGATTTACTCAGTAGTAAATGTTTTATTTTTGGTAGCCCACATGAACATTTTGCCTCGTTCTTTCTCATCGGAAAATCCATCCCAAGAGCCTAGTGCCAATTCCAACACCCCTGCCGATGCTAGCGACGACATTATGGTTATCCCGAGTGAACAGTCGAAAAAACCGGCGAATTTGACAAAACGAAGTAACACAAGCGTTTATTCAAAAGAAAATTAAGTTAATAGTTAACAATAGCACAGTATGTTATTTTTATAAATTAATGATTAAATTATTAGGTGCTGAGGACTCAGGGCAGAAACGAACTGAAAAACTGGATCATCGAGCAAAGCTACTTGAAAATGAAGAGACGGAGCACCAACTCCGAAAGCGAAAGCTTGAACAGGAAATTGAAATCTTCGAAAAGGAACATGTTGAAAAAATGAAGATGCATCGTGCGGAGCATTCACTGAGAATGAAGATTTTGGAGCTGGAATTAACACAAAAGTCAGACGTGATTCAGTTACCAGATTTAAAATGAAGATCTTTCGATTTTGTACGTCTTTTGCTCACCGAACCTTTTATGTAAAATGCCGTGCTACCACAGCTTCCCGCATCGCCCTACCTTGTGCAGAGTTATTTCTTGCTGGTACATTCACATCAAGTTCCACTTCCTCTCTATCATAATCATCATCATCGTAATAGTCTCCGCGTGATCTATAATTTTTAAGATTTATCGAGTTTGCCAATTGTTCATGTTTTTTGTTGAAGCTATTTTGAATAAACATACCGTAAAATGTTGTGAATCACCGCTGTGGCTATAATTACAATGAGTGAAGTAGATAGTTTTAAGCGAAGAAACTGCAAGCACGGGAAGCGTCGTTTCCAAACTCCAAACATTCTTTCGACTACGTTCCTTGTTTTGATCTGGACCTTATTGTACCTAATAGTACTATAGCTTAATACTCTAACTTATTAAAATAGAAATCTAGCTTGTATTACTTTGAATGCCCAGTTCCCATATTACGCGCATCGTAAGGAGTCAAAAGAAATGGAAGACAAGGGTACCCTCCATCCCCAAGCAGAATGCCATTCCATTCCCTGTCAACTAGCTTTCCGTAAAGGTTACTATTTTCAAAGATTCTGCTGTCGTGGGCACTCCCATACCAGCGTGCGACTAAGTCGGTAAACATCAAACTAGCATTGCTAACAGCCTGGACATTTACAGAAAAATACCCCTTTCGATTACGAAAGTGTTCTGCGTTGTCTCCACCGGGCGAGATAATCCGAATATGAGTGCCATCAATGGCCCCAGTTACTCCTAAATTCAAAAATTATGAACGCTAGTTTAAATTCAATGATAAATATCTTGTGCGCTTTTGATTACCAGGAAATGATGCAATATCGTAAAATGCTGCCCGGGTTTTCGCAACTTCTTCCTCCGAAATGGGAAATTTGATGAACAAGTGCCTTCGTTTTGCAATAGCTGCGGAAACTCGCTTGATGAGCTTGGACATAGTAGGCTGCGGGAACGTATGCAAATCTCCGATAACGATTTGGAAGGAGTTTGTAGCGTAGAACCTTAAAACAGCCAGGACTTGAAGCAATGGGGGAATCTGAACTCCTCTCCTTATCGTGGCACATAGATCGTTCTTGACAAGATCCACTATGAAAATGGCAGTTTCCTTTTTCATGTGAAAACGAAGCGAAAATTCGCTTGCGTCATAGTGCTCCAAGGGATTAGCACGATCAACCAATCTTGAACGTGGTACTGCCACGGACATAACTCGTTCTATGCGCTCCTCGATTTCTTCCAGACGGTTAAAAGCCATTTTTACGCTTGTTTTTGTCAAATCGATCACAGACGGAATGATTTTTCCCAGTGCCGATCGAATTGAAGCATAAAAAATAATGGAAACTGTGGTGATGACCACACTTAAAAATAACCATGTGAAACCGGAAGTATGAGTGGAAGGTTTGTTTTCCATGGTGATTGCGAATACCAAAAGAAAAAGTTCTCCCTCAGCCCTTGAGTGATAGTTGTCACTATCCCTCAGATAAAAACAACGCATTGCGAATATGAAATGAGTGATAGTAACGGTTAATTAGCGCCATAGTGAAAGTTGACTGTCATTACGAATGTCCCCCCAAGTGTCTTGCAGTTGTGGTAAAAAATTTGTGAGAGATCCATCCCATATTGATGACACTGAGAATCCCCGGTTTAGGTTTATAGTATCATTATTGATGATGTAAAGATGTTCTTTGAATTAATTAAAATAGAACTTGCGAGCTGTAGCGAGCCAACAATTTACGATAAATTCGTAATATTAGGTTTTCTTAGGCGTTCATGTTTGTTTGTTATCCTTTCATTTTTCTGGAATGCCCCTGCCCATTCCCCCGTTCCTCTGCCCCGGCCCCCGTGAGTTCCACAGGTACCCACGGGCGTAGTTTAGCCCCTGCAAATGAAACTTGTTGGGTTTGAATTTTCCATTGCAGAGGAAACTGAGGCATATACCAGTACATAAATCTAAATAGTTTTACTGCTAAAAAGTGACGATTGGTTAGCATTTTATTGCTTTACAGATCGTGCATGTAAAGAAACGTATGGTAAAAGCAGTTCAAGTTAGCAAGTGAAATATAATTTAGAAAGAAGAAGCAAACTTTCAGTACCTCCAGTAAAACGCCCACATTGAAAATGATAAATTGTATGCTAAAAGTAATACACAACCCACATTAGGAACAAAATCGCGAAAAAGTAAAATATGACAATAACTTTGACAAATGTATTTGCGCAATAAAATAAGCCAAATAAGCTGTAACGTAGCCTTGGTTACCTATTTAGAAACAATGTTTGTACCAGTGTGTTACGATATGCTTTCCAGGCTTTAAAAATTATAAAACAGCAGTGGCTTAAGGGTAATTGAAAGCTTTTTTTGGTTCCTTGAACCACAACAAAATTTACAATCTTTTCATGAAGCCTACTTGGTTTCTAAAATTATTGTAACCTGTTCTTCTTTGAGTGTTCCAAGTTAAATATAACTAAAGTGACCAAGGGGTAATTTGCTGCTGTCATGAAACCTTGGACTGATGTATTAATTCGTTCAACAAATAGAGACTTAACGTAGAACAAAACTTGTTTATTGATCGTACTTTGAAACGGAAATGAAATCCTACGGTCACCATTGTAATTAACTTGCTTAATTGTACATAAGTTTTTAAACTTTTAAACGCACAAACTATTACTAATAATTTGATTAAAATTGTTATTAAAGGTTTTTAAAAATTATAGTTTTTTAAAAGTTTCTACGATAATAACTTTATACAAGAACACAATTTAGTTTGTAATTGGCAATACGCAAAAGAACTGTCCCTCGTTTTTAAAAACTTTAATCGAAAAGAATTATGATTTAGTCAAAACGGTCAAAGGTTAACGATGAGTAAAAAATTTACAAGTAATTACTATGTTGGATAAAATTTTAGGGTCGTGGCTACGTTATAAAAAATTCACGCATACGGTAGAAATTGAGCTTTTGGTAAGAATAGTAACTTTCAAAGATAGGCCATGTTTGGTAGGTAGTATAACAAAAATGCATTTTGTGACGCTAACGTTGCAGTAATAACGTAGTTTCAATTGACCTTAGAGTTAAATACGCCATATACGTAGCACTAAATTCTTTTTCAATTCTGTAAAATGGTCCAACTCTGAACGCAACAGGTTGCATAGCACTGATCTCTTTTATAAAACCCCTTTGTTCCTTAGTTTTTACTTCACAATATCGAAACCGAGCTTGTACTTTTATCTTTTTTAACACAATATAATTAGATATAGACAATGTTGCTAGCAATTGCACTCCGATAATATGCATTATATACAAACAAAATGACAGCTTTCTAGAAGCAAAAACAAATAAATGAGTCATATGACATTCTCCATTAACGGCAATCCAAGTTGACATAATTTGTAAAACCGCAAGTTCAACTAGCCCTATTAATAAAACTGGTCCTACTAACGTATGCATTAACATAATGCATAAGCTAGTCAATATTTGAACCTCTGTGAAATGTTCAGAGTTTCATAAAATACACTGAAGCGTACCATAAGCTTCTGCACAGATAAAAATAAAAAGAAGTAATTCTCCGCATACATAGTCTGAACCCTTCAAACATGAAGCAACCTAAAAACATGGTTCTGATGAAGATTCTGAGAATTTCAGGTAATAGACCACAATTAGGAATTATGTCGCCAAGTATAAAGTAGAGTATGTCCAAGTTAAAGGGAATCGTTATAATGATATATATATATGGTAAACACACAGCCAATAAAAATAGAAGTTTGTCAATTTACTGAAAGAAGCTTAGGTTTCCTGCATTTGTTGAACTACCTGAAATATGCTTATAATTAATATAAGTTTGGTGGAAAGTGGATATGCAAATTGCTTATTTTATTTTTTGAGTATTCAATTAGATACTTGCCTTGTTTGAAAGTTCTTTTTCCGAGTTGCAATATTCCGTTGTAGCCATGAAGGGCTGGTACAATTGTGGTATATATTAGGAATAACGTAATAGACAGAAGCATTCCAAAGCTGACCAAGCCCCTAACAATAATCTTATGCATTAAACAATAAGTTTTTGTAAAACTAAGTGTAATGCATCCATCCAAACAAGACTATTATGAAGTACAAGAATCCTAGAATGAAACCTAGAAGGGCTTTTCCAGACAAAGGGACAAATGACATTTGTCTAGTGTTCAGATTTGATTGTACATTCCAAGTTATTTAAAAACAAATAAAAAACATACAGTTTGCCTAAAACGCCAAGCACATAAAATGTTAGCAACACGTGTTGTCCCTCAAAACAAACTTATTCTATTTCATTAACAAGTAATCAATAATTCTATTAACACAAAACATTTCAAATATTGCCGGAGTTGTCTTATCAATATAATTTGAAAACCCGAATCTAATTCTTGAAACAGGGCAAGACATCAAGAATCTTTGTATATGTTTAACTGTTTTTCTATGTCTCACGTTGAGTGTCGTCACTCGTTTTAACTTTTGTAGGATTTTTTGTGAGACTAGGCAAAAATCTCCGGCAAATCCAAACACAACCATTATAATACCCAAAGACTGAAAGATTACTAATCCAAAGAAAAGTTGCAATGGTAATGAAACGACGTTAGACTGGGAACGGGATTGACTTATAAGAAGTATTGCTGACACTACATGACATACGCCACACGTTGCTAGCATTACAAACAATAATGTTTTCATGCACTGGTTATATAATTCAACTGAGATTTGATACGCGCGATAAATACAAGCTTCAATTTTACAAGGTTCATAAAAATTTCCAGGTTCCATCTTGTTTGAAGTTTTGGTTAAATTCAATATTCGCCTATAAGTAAATCAAAACAAATTGTGGTTCAATACTATACGTTAAGATAAGTAAATTTAAGACTAAGTCACCAAAATTTCCCGTACTTTTCAACCATTTGAAGAGACAATTCCAAGGATACGGTTCCAATCAAAACTTCTGTAATCAAGCAGTAACCCTGCGCACAAATCATATTCCAAATGGGACAATTAAAAAGAAATACACCGCCCGCTCGAAGAACATCTTGTACGTTTGGGCGTTGGTTTAACTTTTTGTAGCTGTGGTCAATAACCCAAGCTATGTTGAAAGGAATTTGTGGATTAAACGCACAAGCTAGAGACAAAATCCAGGGAAAGATCCAAAGACATATTACACGGCTAATGGGCATAAACGTTTGGACGATTTTTACCTTTACCGATTTGTCCTTTACATCTAAAGTAAAGAAAAACAGGTTGTAATCTAATAAATTACCGCATAGTTTTTACAAAACTTACCCTTTTGTGTTTTAAACTTCTCAATACAAATGGAAGAATTAAGAAAGGATGCATATTCTTCTGGTTGTCGGCCTCGAACACGATATCTTTCACTAACTGGCGCACATAGTGAAAGCATCATTATACACAAGATTTGCTCAACGTTAATATCTGCTTCTGATTTGTGTTGAGAGCCGTTTCTCTTACTGATTGATATTCGATATACCATTGCCAATCCAACAAAATAAAATAAAACTGATCTTGCAATGAAACCTTGCTTTTCTAAACGATGTTTTTGGATTTTTACAAGATTAGTGTTTAAGTCAAACCAAAATAGGCTTCCTGCAAAATGTGGGGAAAATGTGTTGGCTGAGAGCAAAAATGGAAGCAAGTCTTTGGAAAAGGACATGGTGAAAATTTTCTTCCCAAGAACGTTTCTTGTATTTTGTTATAAATATTTTATAGAATGAGCTCTTTTGAACCAGATCAGTTTTGCACATCCAATGTTGCGACAAACTAAAACCTCACTGGATTATCAAAACGAATTTGATTTAAACGTTTGAATAAATGACGCACTTACTGCCGTTACGTTACTACCTTTTTAATGTAATCTTAATAACAATGTGCTAGCGTATCATTACAAACACATTTTATGGGTGTGTAGTTATTATTAAATGCGGCCTTTTCTTTGCTTTCTTTTGTATTTCAATAATGTTAAGCTTTGATACATTTGCGAGTGAAACTAAAATAATTACCTTTTATAAATAAATTACATCTACGTGGTAAATGTGTATAACCGATAAATTACAAAACATGTAAAACCAAATTCTAGTTTATGCCTTGCGTGGGATTTTGATATGCCTATTACATATTGGAATGCCTTGATTACTCTTTCTGAAAGCTACATGACATATTACATGACAAAAATTAAAATGCCTTCAAACATTCAAATTTAATATGTTTTTGTTGATTATAGCTTCTAGCACTGTATGTATACTTAAAAAATTAATTATTAAATAAATACTAATAAATCCCAGTTCACCATTAGTCCAACAAGATTATATTTAGCATGCTGTCTAAAACACTTGAGTAATAATTAGTACTTGTACATTTCTTGCCAAACTTTGTCAATACATAATACAAAAAACCTCTACTGTGAGATCTAATAACTCTTACCCAGCTCAGTGCCGTCTTTCAAATCCGATTTGGGCAAGTCCCTGTTTCCAACACGTATCAATTCCCCACTAACTTCATCAAAGCTTGCTGCTTGTGGAATCGTCTAAGACAACACAATTAGAAATTGCTACTATTCCAAATACTATGAAGTAAATGTTCCTTTCATACATATCTGCACTCAAGCTACATTAAACATCCATGGTAAACCATTAAAAATGCTCGCTGCTGAAGACGATAATATGAATATAATAATAAACATCCATGGTAAACCATTAAAATCTGGTCTAGGGCCGATGTAACCTGGTTTAGAGCCGATTTAACCTGGTTTAGAGCCGATTTAACCTGGTTTAGAGCCGATTTAACCTGGTTTAGAGCCGATTTAACCTGGTCTAGAGCCGATTTAGCCTGGTTTAAAAATAAAGTCTACGGACAGACAGACAGACGGACACACGGACACCGACATCTGCAATAGCTCCTCTGCTGAAGCAGCGAGCTAATAATGATCTACATGCAAACCTGATTTGTACAGTGAAATTAATTGTACCAAAGTATTGTTCGGGCTAAAACTAAATTTGATTTTGGCCTTGCAAGGGATTCTAAATACTTTTTGCATATATTCATAGCAGTTTGAGCAACAATTATAAAAATCCTATATGCATCCTAACTCATCAATTGGTAAACTACAAATCAATTCCATATATTATATTTACAGGACCTATTAAAACTCCTGTGGTGAATAGGATTATTGTTAGATATTGCAATGGAGAACACCGTTAATATTGCAGGGCTCTTTTGTTATATTTACATATATTTGCAAATGTTGAAGTCCAAGTTCAACCATTCATTCATTCAATTCACTTAATTACTTCAAATCGTTTAACCGAGCAAACATCAGCAAGGTTCAGCAATTACTTCAATTTTAGTAAAAGTTTATGTTTGCCATCTTATTGCATAAAAATTACATTGATCTCTTCAGCGTATTCCGTTTCTATTATATAACACAAAAAGCACCAATGCTCGTCCTACATATTATCTCATATCCAGCTTAATTTGGGAAAACAGAATGACGTTCAGCATTCAAAAGTCAAATACACAAATTGTACATGAGGTTTTACAATTGCTACTACTTATGCTATAAACAAGCATAATTAGCGATTACTAAATGCTAAAATACCACATCTATTTTTACAATATTTTCCTAAAAATTAAACTTTATATATGCTTTCGTTGAAATAACAATTTTGATAACATTAATGCGTTTTTTTTCATTTTCCAAAGCATTAAATTTTAGTTATTTTTAGTCAATAATTTTCCTCTTAAATTGACATGACTGCGTGGATAAAATTTTAAATGAGTTGGTAAATGACAACTTTAACCAAGCTCCAACATCAGTTTTCATCCAAATATGTGAACCAATTAAATTATATGTCAATCTGATGTACACGTGTGTTGGGAGGACACAGAACTGTTTGCTTAAGCCACAGTCGAACAATCGTTCATTCAGTACCTCCAAAATTAAATGCAAAAGTCATTGAACAATATTTACATGCAGCTCAAAAATGTTTAGCGACAACTTATACAAACTCGCTGGAAATTTGTACCCTTGCCTGGTGTATCTCGGTATTTCCAGGTATGACTGGGATTCCAAAAATAAGTTATTCGTGGCTACCAAATCAAACACACGCCGAATTAAGTATAACATAACATTCTTCGCCCTTTGGATATTTTTTCACATTATTCAGCTTATGTACTACCATAAAAAACATCAGATAAACAAACTGGTTTACCTAATAATTATTCTAATCAGTAAGCTTGCTGTGGCAATGGCAATGCTATTTACTATTATGTCAGCCGAAACGTTTTATTTGGTCTGTAATGTTGTTCTTGTGTTTATGCGTCGGATGAATAGTAAGTACATCTAAACAAATAAATACCCTTTCTAAAGCTTTTTTCTAATATTTCCATGTTATTTTCACAGGATTATACTGTCCCTCGGACAACCCAAACAAAAGTCGTGTAAACAAAATTGTTGACGTTCTAGCTATGCTAATTTATGTTGTTACATTAGTTGCTGGTTTAGCCAACTCGGCGTCGTTCCTTTTAAATTTTCGAGCACCGGGACGAATAGGAAGCGTTGTACCCGAAATCACGCCAAAAACTATTTTATTTATTTTAAACATACCTTTTATATATGCCATTATAGTAGGCTATATGACTACCGGCGTTTCCGCTGTGGCTTTGTTTTATGGAGGCACAACTTTGATTCCCTTTATTACCCGCGAATTTACATTAAACCAACCCACAAGTCGTTACAAATGTCAGCCACGCTTTAGGGAACCAGCACATTTAACAATTAATTATCGCGGAGTGGAGATTATTTTTGTGATAGCTAACGGCTTATTTGGGCGACTTTTAATACCTGTGCAAACTGTAGCAACATTTATGTTTATATATGGCAGTACTTTACTAATTAGACAAATGAAATCCATCTCCATTGTTGCACGAATTCTTGTGATTGTATGGACAATTTCAGTTGCAGTGTTTTGGTCATTGGTGCTTTTAGTAGGAGGCTATTTGCATTTGTATGGTGTTAGGTGCTTAAAAACTTGGAAAAGGCACGATTGGGAAAGCAAGTCTGAGAAGAAGTACATGAGTAAATTTGTAAAGTCGTGTAAACCAATGGCTGTTTGTTATGGAAAAATGTTTGTGATTAGACGAGTTAGTTTGATTGTGTTTGTTAAAGGTTTAACAAAAGGGCTTATGAGGGCGTTGTTGACTTTAGGAAGATAAGTTATTATTCTTATTTCCTAAGTTTAATGAAAACTGAGAATGAAATGGTAGAGCAGTCTGAAATTTTCAAAATTATTACGTTACATAGTATTAAGGCAAACATTTTTGATAAAATAAAAATTCTAATGTTCACAAGGTTTTGGATAGTAAAAATTTCTAAAGTTATTTATCCATGTTCTTGTTACTGATCATTTTTAAATCCTGAAGCGTGTCTAAATTTTTAAAAGTATGTAGAAGAAAATCCCACAAACATTGAAACAAAAAGTGGTATCAAATTTGATCAACTTTTAACGGCGTCACTATAGGTTCTGGGCTGCACCATCAAAATTAGCAATACAGGTTAGCGTTTTTAATTTTAGAGTTATATGCGTTAAAATCTTCATGATTCCCGGAATGTTAATCCCAATCATTTCATCCCAATCACTTAATCCCAATCATTTAATGCCCATCATTTAATACCCCAATCATTTCATCCCCGTCACTTAATCCCCAATCGTTTCATCTCAAAATCATTTAATCCCGGAATCATTTAATCCCCAATCATTTCATCCCCAAATCATTTAATCCCCAATCATTTCATCCCCAAATCATTTAATCCCCAATCATTTTATCCCCAAATCATTTAATCCCCAATCATTTTATCCCCAAATCATTTAATCCCCAATCATTTAATCCCCAAATCATTTAATCCCTGAATCACGAATTTTCCCAAATAATTAATTTTTCCCAATCTGTTAATTTCCTAATCTTTGCATACCCATTTTTTTGACCTCAAATTATTTCTTATCCAAAGTAGTTCTTACCCAAATCATTTTATGCCCGAAACATTTTATGCCCTTCCAACAAGACTGTTCCCCGTGGATTTCTACGCAGTGTAATATATACACACAATAGAAAAAAATGAAAAGCTCTTAAAGATACTAATTTACCAAAGAATGTACAGTCATACAATTGGACATGAGTTTGGTAGTTTGGTTGTGAAACAATAATCAGAAATTCAACTTGAGTTTTATTCTGAAACATGATTTTTGAAATTCGACTTGAGTTTGATTCCTATATGAATTTTTTAAAATTCGACTTGGGTTCGATTCCTAAACCAGATTTTTGAAATTCGACTTGGGTTTCATACTAAACCGGGAAATCTGAAATTCGACTTGGGTTTCATACTAAACCAGGAAATCTGAAATTCGACTTCAGTTTGATTCCTAAACGAAATTTTTGAAATTCGACTTGGGTTCGATTCCTAAAAGAGATTTTTGAAATTCGAATTCGTGATTCAGGGATTAAATGATTCAGTGATTAAATGATTCAGGGATTAAATGATTTGGGGATCAAATAATTGGGGATTAAATGATTCCGGGATTAAATGATTGGGGATTAAATGATTGGGGATTAAATGATTTGGGGACGAAATGATTGGGGATTAAATGATTCCGGGATTAAATGATTGGGGATTAAGTGACGGGGATGAATTGATTAGGGGATGAAATGATTCAGGGATTAAATGATGGGGATTAAATGATTGGGATGAAGTGATTGGGATGAAATGATTGGGATTAAAGTGTCGGTCACCGATCTTCATGGTTTTACTGGCATTTCATCCAAACTGAATATAATCTGATAACTGTTGCCGATTCATATGATAATTCCGATAACCTCATTTTATTATCAAAAATCTTGCAACATAAATTGCTCGTGGAGCACGACGATCCCGTTATCAGCCTTATCCTCTTGCGTCAATAAATATCAACCTGTGAAATGTGAGTTTTGTCTTATCATTATTGTAAGCTTGATAAATTTTGAACATTTGTAATAAACACTTAACGCAGACAAGGCAGCCATTTAATAGATTCATTTTCACCTGTAATTTGTAACAGACAAGACCGCTTTGAAAGAAATTTTTCTACGAGTAGCTTAAAACAAATATATCATAGATATAATACTGTTCACAATGGATTCGACACAAAGGGCACACATTGAAAATAATTTAGTGGAGCTTATAAAGAACACAGTTTGTAATGTCCAGCTGCTGTCCATATTGCAGGAAAGGAGAATACTGTCGCAGAGCGATTACGAAGACATGGTAATTTACACATTCAAGTTTTCTAGTTTCAAGCTGAATACAAAATCTGGTTTTTACAATTTTATGTTCGTAGCAATCAATGAGGACTCCATTTGAAAAGTCAAGAAGGCTTTACGAAATTCTGCCAACCAGAACTGGCGCTTTTGAAGTATTGGTGAATGCACTTGAACATGTCAACCAGACTGGAGCTCTTCGTTTACTGCAACAAACCAAGTCTAAAATGAAAGATTACGGTCTCATTTCAGTTGACACAAATCATGTGCTTGGTAAAGGTCGACTAGGAACAAAAGTTTACAAAGGCACGTTTGATGGGCGGGATGTAGCTGTAAAAGTAGTCAGGGAAGAACCTGGAGAAACCCTTAAGGAAGTCGAATTTCTGAAAAAGTTAGACCACCATCCTAACATTATTCGCTACTTTATCGCGGAATTGAAAGATACTCAGGTTTACATTGCACTAGAGCTCTGCCTGATTAACCTCGAAGACGAAATGAAAATGAAACTGGTAAAACCAGAACCAAAGCACGTTCTAAAGAATTGTACAAGGGGACTTGCGTTTCTACACTCAAAAAACATAATTCACAGAGACCTCAAACCAGCAAACATTCTTCTAAATCGCCAAGGACATGTGAAGATCTCAGACTTTGGCTTTTCTAAACAGTTGGAGGCCGGAAGGTCAGCTGCAAGTGCGTCAGGAGTAGTTGGAACTGCAGATTGGATGGCGCCAGAGTTGCTACAGCTTCTGGAAGAAGGAACTGAAGATAAAATTTCGGCCACGACGGTATAGTTTTTGTTCCTTTTTTCTTCCTTGAAATAAAAAACTACAATAAAATACAAAAATATTAAAATTGTGAATACAATAACTTATAGACTGCAAATCCGACATATTTTCGCTTGGATGCATATTTTTCTATGTGCTGAGCAGTGGTCAACATCCCTTTGGGAAGCCATTTGAGCGTCTTCAGAACATTGTCAACAGTCGGCCTCAATTGGGAGGCCAACCGCTTAATATTCAAAAGCTAATAGAAAAAATGATTTCATTTTTACCGGAACATAGACCAACAACTGAAGATGTTCTTCTTTCTGAATATTTTCGAAACAGGGAAGCCGCACAAAAGAGTGAAAAGAATGTTCAAGTTACATTGCAAAATGAACATGATAAAAGCAGTTCATTTGAATGTCACACTTCTACTGTTGCAAAACCTAAACCAAAATCTCCCCAAAAAGGTGTGCATCCAAATCGTGATGAAAAGTCTGTAAATTCTAAAATGGGTTTATTTAGATCCACTGGAGAATCAGACCACACTATGAATAAAATTCGTAATCATACTTCGGACATGAAACAAGGCGATTCCGAAAATAGCACAAACACGATTGCAAAGGGAGATGACACCACAAACAGTAGCAATATAAAGCCAACAATGAACAAAAACGAGGTGATTGAAATGATAATTAGCAACCATAAAATTTCAGACGGACATGCAAACAAAATAAGGACAAATATTAACGCCGGAGATAAGCATGGGAAAACAATATTGCATTATGCAGCAAAGTGTTCAAAGGTAGATATTTTGGCTTCGTTGGTTGAGCTTGGCTGTGACTGGAGAGTCAAAACCAAACATAATGGGGAAACTGTACTTCACTATGCAGCTGCGGGTGGAAACGTTGGGGCGATTAAATATTTTGCTGGTTTGGGTGCTGACATTGAAGCAAAGAGTTGGGATAAAATGACGCCATTACATAGCGCAGTTTTATCAAAAGAAAGCTTTCTGGAGACGATTCGTGTGTTGGTGGACCTGGGTGCTGATATAAATGCCAAGGAACATTTAGGTAGGAATCTGTTGGCACTTGCAGCAATGGAAGGGAAATCGCGGATAGGGTTAGAAGAAATCGTTGGCTTGGGTGGCGACTGGAAAGCTAAGGATAATTTAGGTGGTTCTGTACTTCACTGTGCTGTTGAGTACGGGAATGTTGACGTTGACGCCGTGAAATATTTTGCGAAATTGGGTGCAGATGTAAATGCCAGGGATGTAGATGAAGATACACCTCTGCATAAGATTGCAAATATGAACGTCAAATATGTAGTTCAAATACTTCATGCCTTGCTTGAGAGTGGAGCTGATATTAATGCTACTGATAAATATGGATTTAGTGTTTTAGAAGTAGTTAAATCCAAAAGTGGATCAAGTGAGCTGATAAACGAAATGGAGAAACTGTGTGACAATGGTGTATTATAATATATAGTGTTTATTTATGACATCAATGTTTAAAAGTATTATGGGCTTAGGTCGGGCTATCGGATCCTAATCCATAAAGGGGGAATGAAGAAGGTGATGAGGGTGAAGAAGAAGAGTAATGCCACCAGACAAAATGAACCGACTTGACGAGATAGATTGTTTTACGATTCACACTACCCGAAAACCCGGACTTTAGTTTATTACTCAGAAATTATTACACAGAAATGGGTAAAAGTAAAGGAAAGAATTATGGTGGTGGCTTGTTGGCAGAGCCGTCCGCTCCGCTACTCGTCTAGGTAAGAAGTGTGGGTCGGTGCTGGTGCGGCAATGCCGATCAACATCATCATCTACTCGGCAAGCCAGCCAAGTCGACAGCGTGAGTTGTAGGGGAATTGAGAGACAAACGAAGCTACACTTTAGGGCCACAGTATGTAGTTAACTAGTTGACAATATAAAGGCGCCGAATAAATCTAATGAACATGAATATTGTAGGTTCTACGATACAGTACCGTATAATACATCAAAAACAGTTTGCATGTAAGAGGGCTTGTTTACGAATCATTATAATTAAATACTAGGATACATCTTTTTTGGAAATCCTAACATTGTATAGCATCTCATAAAAACAACAAACACTACTCGTTGAAACATTTACTTTTTGCATGCTACATGCTACGTCACAATATTCTATAAAACATCAACCTGGAACAAGATTTACAAAGAAGCCTTTTAGGGTGCCAGTGCGGAAACAGTCGTCTCATTTAGCGTTTGTGCAAGGTTGAAAATAGGAGTTAAGCTTTGATTCTTCAGCTATAATGAGAGTAAAAAATTTACTGGTTGATAAATACATGGCAGTACTTTATTACTTAAGCAAGGAAAATCCATTAACATTGTTGCACTAATGCTTGTAGTTGTATTGTCAATTTCATTTGCAGTTTTTTTTGTCACTGGTTCTATTAATAGGAGGCTATTTGCATTTGTATGGTGGTAGATGCTTAAAGACTTGGAAAAGGCACAGCTGAGAAAGCAAGTCTGAGAATAAATACATATGCAAATTTGTCAAGTCGTGTAAACAAATGGCTATTTGCTATGGGAAAGGGTTTGTAATTGGAAGAGTTAGCTTATATGTGTTTATTAGGGGTTTAACAAAGGGGCTTATGAGAGCGTTGTTGACTTTAGGAAAATATGCTATGAATGTAATTGATTAAGTTTAATTAATTTCAAAAACTAATACTAAGCTTTTGCTTATTTTTTTTCATTTACACACGAAATTACTAAAGCTATGCTAGCAATAATAAAGAACAGTAGATATGTTTATAATACTCAGATTTATTACGTTACACAGTAATAAGGCATACATTTTTGGTACTGATTAAAATCTAAAAATCTTACATTGACAATTTTTTGGAAAGAAACATTTCTTTAAATTATCTAGCCAAATTGCAAAACTGATCAATTTTTAAAACTTCATGCGTGTCTATAATAAATAATATGTAGAACAAAATCCCACAAACATTGCGACAAAAAGTAATATCACATTTAATTTAATCGCACCTAAAGTAGCATCGCTTTTAACGGTGTCACTACAAACTCTAGGTTCTGGGTTGCACCTATCCGTGTTACAAATGTGTCTGGTTAGATTATAACTCTGCCCTTGAGAAGTTCTAAGTAGCAATTTGACCTTAGCGTCTACATCGGGGTCTTGTAGTACCGCATTGTCAAAGAGAGTTTCACAATGCTTTGACTTCCCTGAGGTAGTAGAGTTTTTACAGAACCTACCAGTTAGCACATGACCATCTTGCAATTTCAAAACCTGAGCTTCACAACTAATTTCTGAAATTTGTATTATTATCAGACCAAAATATCAGCTAAGCCACAATGTTAAACCATGAAAGATTGATTGAACTTTGTAATGAGTATTTTACCTATACCCCGTTCATTGGTACTGCTACAGTTTCGGATAAAGCTTTCGTCTGGAGTATTACCGAGTTTGCATGAAACTCCTGAGATTTGACTTAGAGGTGAAATTCGAAACAAACCTTCCAAATTTGAGTTCATTGGTGCCTCTAGGTCAACGCACTCGTAGCATTGTAAACCTAAGATCATTCAGGTTGCATGTAGTTACGACTACATTTATAAAATACAAATTATGGACTTACCACTTACTCCTTGCAAAACTAATTTTGCAATTATCAGCAGAATGAAAATCGAAAACATTTTGGTTATAAAACAAAAACAAAAGATAAGTAGTGTAGCTGCTAAACTTTACGTGACTTTGAGAAAATTTGTAATGATTGGCAAAATCGTTTAATAAATTGGTGAAAATTGGGATATAAAAACGTAAGATGAACAACTGTACCACGCATATACCAATAAAGCTGATGCGTATTTAATTCTCATGACATGTAATTATTCTTTAAATCTATTGTAATATCTGTAAATGGCAGTTTGTGCTAATGAGGAAGCTGACTCACATCTATAACAAAAAGTGGTTTTATATTAGTGTGGTGAAGTAAGTGAAACCTCAGATACGTACTTGTTTCTGCGTAATATGTGATCACCCAACTTACAAAAACCCAAGCAAAAATTGCAGTATAAACTTAACAAACAGATATACATAAACGGAAGCCACAACTTGTAGTAGGATATTACATAATTTTCAGAGTATTTGTTGGAAATAAACTCCAAGTATGGTGTGCAGCTTCGATAGAAGTCATTCATTACAGAAGATAGAGTCTCATATAAGTTTCTATTGGATGTGCTAAAAGTATGTTTTATTCTGTTTTATTTTTTATCAATCACAATACAAAAATATTTTAGTTTCCAAAATAAAAGCAGCTCCTCAGTATGAGTATGTGGTGCTTGTTACATGCCAGATACGCACTATTTGATTAGTCATGGTGTTATTTCAAAAATGTAATGCAGATCAACAGGTAGGTAGTCTTGGTAAGTTTTTTATTGCCTCAGAGTCTGACGGACTATTTATTGGATCAATTTACATTTCCTATTTTCTCACAAAACATGGACAAATCTGTACTTGCAGTTTGTGGTTTGTTCTAGTAGATTGGGGTAAGTTTCAATTCCAAGGCCTTAGGTGGGACCAAATTCAAGCCTCCTGGTGCTCCATGCAATGGTCTTGGAGTCATCACCGTGGGTTCAATAAGAAAGCTATGTACCATGCGCGCAATAGCAGATTTCACCTCAATCTGAGCAAAACGCATCCCTATTAAAAGAACATAGTAATATTGAGTATGGTACTTTCATTTCAGAGCATAATGCATTTAATGCATTTTTCATTGTTCTCGCTCCCTTACCAATACAATTACGAGGTCCCATTCCAAAAGGCATGTACGCGTATGGACTCCTAGCAGCTTTCTTTTCCGGACTAAAATGCTCTGGATCAAAGTTATCCGGATTATCATAGTATTGCCTGTCATGATGAATGCTGTTTAGCGGAATACCAACCATAACTCCCTTTGGAATAACCAAACCTATTTCGGGATCTCGATACTCACGAACACACAAACGTTCCAATCTAGCAGCAGCAGGAAATTTTCGCAAAACCTCTGTAATTTACAAATATAATACTGTATTTTTTACAACTTTCATTCATTAAAAACTTCAGCAATTATTTCCTCACCGCAAATAACCATATCCAAATACACAAGCTGGCCCACATCATCATAGTCCAGGGTCCCATCCTCTTTAACAATTTTATTAACCTCTTGTCTCAATTTACTCTGAACACTGGGATTTAGTGCCAAAGCGTACAACGCAAATGTGATTGCATTACTGGTTGTGCTAAATCCAGCAAAGAAGAAAACCAGCATTTGGGCATTCATTATCTCATCCGTGAGATATTGCTTCTTTTGCAAATTTTCAGCAGAAATTTTGGCATCCTTTTCAAATGCACTTAGTTCAGCTTCGTCAGCAGCCTTAAGCTCACCACTCTTGGCTTGTACTAGTAACTGTAAGAAGTCGTTACGCTTTGTTTCCCCATTCATTCTAGATTTCAAGCCTTGTTCCAAAATTTTCTCGAAAAACCCGATCTTTTCCTTGTCAATTAGGTTCATTCCAAGAAACTTGTAGAGCTTGGGAAAACTTACAAGAATGCCCAATTTGAAAAGTTGAAATTTTGAAATGTCTGCTAAGCTGTTGGCCATTTTGCCAAAAACGGAGTCGGGATTGCTTATCAGTCCTGCTTTCATGCCAAACACGGCAATAGAGATAACCTCAACTGTGTACGTATTTACAGCGTTCATTGTGTCAATTGTAACGGAACCATTTGTAGAAAATTTTGCTCTTTTGGTATATTCATCCACCCATTCTTTTCCAACAGAGTTAAAGCATTCCATCATTTTCCGAATTTTTCCCGTGGTAAAAGTTGGACTTACTGAGGCTCGTACACCTTTCCACTCATCGCCCTTTAAGCTAAGTAGCGTATGTCTGAGAGTGTTGTCTTCTTCATCAAAGAGATGCCGCCGATCAATAAAATGATCTGAGTCCTTGATTAGTACCTTTTTCATAAGTTTTACGTCCTTAACAAGAAGAATCGGATTTTTAGTGTCTGAAGTGCCGCAGAATTTATCGTTTCCCATTTCCTGGTACACATAGTCATCCCCGTCAGTAAGATTCTTTCGGTTGAGTAGAGCATCAATTAGGGTGACAATATGAGATGTGTCGATAACATGGACTCCATGTTCTTTCCAGATGTTCTTTTGACTTGGTGCAAATAATTTGTAGAGGATGGCTCCAATGATCACCGTGACAAACAGGAGACACCACATTATTGTGTGGATTACTCGCCCTAAAACACATGATAATAAAACCTTTAAAGCTGAAACTGGAAAAATGATAAAGTGAATAAATGATACGTACAAAATAGACAAATTCTCTTATTCACAATGAGAAAATAAATCAAGGCTTTGTGTTTCAGAAAAGTGGTGTTGTGTGGCTGCTGAAAACTGAAACTGTGACTAAATGTCTGTAGTGTATCCATCTGCTTTGTTACAAAGCCAGTCATAAAACGCAAATTGGTATGACATTGCAAATACGCCACCAACAGCAAAAAGACGTAAGCATTTTACTTCAGTCTGACTGTTATAAAATGGCTTGAACTTGAACTCAATTAACCACTTTAGGATAAAATGTTGTTTCAATTGCAAACTTGGCGTTTTTCATTTTGTTCAAGGTCAATTTATGCTCTCAAACAACGTCGCAAACTTGAATGCGTATCAACCGACACGTGGGAATAATAATAATCAATTAATTTGTTTGTGTTATAAATGTTTACTTCAATGTCAAAGTTGGTCGGAGAAAAAATTAACGCTTGTCATGTTTGTAGATTAGTTTTTAGATAGCAATAAGTGTGTAATGCAGGAATTGTAGAATTGAATTTATTTACGTAATTCCTAACGTACAACAATAATTTACTGATTTCAAACATGAGAACACGAACCTTTATAAGGCCTTTATGATCCGTAAAACAATGATACCATATAACATTCCAATTCATTAACTGGGTTTAACGAACTCACCGTGACAAAGAAAAGAAACCACATTTTTGCGCTTACAAATTTTGAAAACGTTTAAGCTGAAAAGTAATAAATTTTGAACTAAATGATGAAATGCCACAAAATGTAGTGAAAGAAAGTATCTTCACAATAATATGACAATATATCCTATCGTACTCTTTCAAACCAATGTCTTATGGTCGCTGTTCAAAATGAACTGTGGCTAATACATAGTTCGTTTGATTATGCAAGCAGCAATATTTATAACACAGTTCAGAATCACAGAGCGAATATATCAATGATAGCAGGTAGATTGGAATCTGGTTATATAAGCATTTTTGATAAGCCGAAATGCAGAATTGAGCATCTGAGCGACGGCAATGAATTACTTAAATTAAAAATGTTGTTTTGATTGAGTTTGTGAGTTTATTCTGTTCAAGCACATTTTGGTTGCAGGCAAAGTCGCAAAATCGAGTGTGTGTCGAGCAACATGTGGCAATTATACGTTGTTGTGTTTGTTTGGTTTGATGCTTGCATTCGTATGTAAGTAAGTTGAAAGCAATATTAACGCTTGTCATGTATGGTGGATTAGAGTTTAGGTAACAAAAAATCTGCAATGCGGATTTGGACAAGATAAACGTTTCTACTCTTATGTATTTGAATTACATAATTGTTCCTTACGGGCTACAAAAGTTGCGGAATTGCAAAAGGAGCGTGAAATGAAATCATGAATTCAAAATGTGAAGTCTAAATATAGGGTTGATTTTTGAAAAGTTATCAGGTTTATGGCAAATCATTGGTTAAGTTGTGCGCGTGGGCTACGTCAGGATTCTTAATTCCCAAAATCAAGCGTTCGTTGCATACCGTGGAAAATACATAGAATTGTACATAAATAGATGAATCTGTGTATATGGAAATGTGTGGCGGATGAACAAGTGAGCACAGTTTAAGAATTTAAGTAATTCTTCAAAATTACAAAATATCTATATAATTTTTGTCTTGCTTTATTTTAAGTTTGTTGGATATGAGGGTAGATAAAATGCTTTATAGTAGGTGAAGTAAAAAATTATTTTTATATTAAAAAATAAATACGTAAAGAAGCCGTTTGTCATGTTGTCTTCTAGCTTTTGTTTTATAATTATACTTACCAAATTAGATTTTAAAAACTTCCAAGTAGCTAATATTTTTGTAACATATTTTACGTAGGCTCAGCCTTGTAATAAACCAATAAACTTCTTCCATATATAACGACGCTATCACTTGATAAGATTTATTTATGGCAAATTATTGGTTAAGTTTTGTGCGTGGGCTACGTCAGGATTTTTAAATCCACAAATCAAGCTTTCGTTGCATACCGTGGAAAATACATAGAATCTTTAGTTTTTAGAGGTAAAGAATCCAAACGTATAAGTAACTCCTGTTTGCCAGTTTTCTGTGTGATACTAATACAGCAAGGTATTTTAATAAAAAAATTATATAGACTTCAATCTATTAAAACAGCCTAAATCAATTTAAAATAAAGTTTCTAATACATAGTCTTTATCTTTATTGATTTGGGATTCCTGGGGAAACCTACAAAATTAGATTTCCCAAATTTATTTTTGGTATCAAATAAGCAATTCTATATAAAAATACAATACAATGTAGGCGTTGGTCTTGGCTGCAGCCGATATTGTCATTCAACACACGTTCTTAGCAACATGACTACCAAACTTGCTTTTTCTGGGTTTTTTCTTAACCAACAATATTCCCGTTTATTTTGCCCTTTTCATTACGTTTCCTGGAATCCGCTTATACTTCAGTGGAAATTCGAAAACATTCAAAATATAGGAAGAATGTGGCCATACTACCTGTATTTAGTTTTCTATGTTATTACTATCATTTTTCATGTAGTGTGTTTCACCCTGCTTCAGTTAAGAATCTTGGAGAATCCTGGTGGTTATGTATCTGATTTTGTTCCAGCGGTTTATGTTTTTGCATTATTGTTAGTGTTATTGGTTGATTTCATTTTCTTAATAAAAGGAAAAGACTGGATTTATGCTTGTGATTGGGCAATTTCTCAGCTCAGTCTTTCAGCGGTTAGCAATCGAAATGAAACAAAGGCAAAATGGTGGAACATCAAAATAAAATGGAAACTCATATGTAATCAGGTGACTGGTAAGTAAATAAGTAACATAAATAAAACAAGTAGTGGGCAACCAGCGTAGTTAGGGTAATCAAAATATATTAATTTTTTAGCTTTCAGGCGGAACCCTGACTGGATTGGATTTGGATTTTACTATCTTGCTGTAGTGTATCCATTCTTTGGCGTGTGTTTGGCACTGTTTCTTACATTGAGAAATCTGGATCCCACATATTTCTGTGTTTATACACTTAACTCCTTCCAGTTTGTAGATTCTTATGCATTCTTAGTATTTCGATCTGTATTTTATTTGCATCAAGCGCAGTGGATGTTTTTTAATGCCAGAACAGGTATTTATATAACTGTTGGCTTAGCTGCTAGCGTTTTTAAAATTTTAGATTTGCTTAAGAATAGTCCAACCGACCATGGAATACATATTCTAAGTAAGGTAAAGCTCTATAGAGGGATGGGTGTTATGTTTACTCTGCTTTTTGATCACATTAACATTATTATTGGAAACGTGCTAACAATTTGCTATATTTCAATCATTTTGGGTGCGTGTGTATGTTTATATTGAATAAGAAGGCACGGAGTGTTCTTAATTGTTTCTGTAGGTGGATTAACAATAATATTGATTGTAGATACAATAGTGACATTTACTATAGTGTGCACTGTGTATGAATCAAGCTCTGAAATTCTAAGAAAATGGGCATGTTTATACAGGTCTTCAAGTAAAAACCGGGAGTTCCAAAAGAAGGTCAAGTCATGTCGCCCATTCTTTTTTAAATCGGGATTTGTTTCAAAACTGACCATTAATTTAGCAAGGGGTTACTATGATTCTTTGTTGCAGAATATAATCAGTGGGTTAATTTTTGTAAACTATGGATAGAATGATAAATAATTACAAAGCTGTATAGGCGTCTCCACTTCAATTCTTTATAAACACGATATATCATGATATTCAGGTTTACAGCAGTTGTATTTTTGTGTGTTTAAATAAAACTAATTTGCTAACTATTGCATTCCCGCAAGTCATTAAGCACATTAAATACACTCCTCACTTGCTTACACAAACGGTTTCAATGAAAAACGTAGACATTATATATTGGCATTATTTCAAGCATTAAAAATATGTACTCCACTTAAGTTGGATTGATCATCCTCAATTTATACAAGTGGAATGCGTTTATTTACTTATTCAATTTCATATGTATTTTATATGCATTCAACACAATTGCTTATTTTAAATGCCACAAAATGTACTTATGCAACCATTGTTTTAGCCGTCGTTGGTTTTGAACTTGTAAAACTGCTAAAAATATTCACGCGACCATTACTCAACGCAATGATAAACTCTATAATGACGTGTATCCCAATTCTGCTTTTGATTGATCACATTAGCACTGTTTATGAAACGGGCCATAATTTTTTTTATTTCAACCACGTTGAATGTAAGTATTTGTACCTACCTATGGTTCAGATGGACAAGCAAGCATAGCTTGGGAATTTTAGTATTTATTCATTTAAAATAGGAAACATTTACATATTTATCGTCCTTTTTTAATTTAAGCATGTGCTGATTGTATTGGATAAGTACCTGAATAGGTATTATAAAAATCAAAAAAAAATTTCCTAAAAAATCAATACGTAGTAGATATAAATGTTTCGTTCGTCATTTTATCCTCTACCTTTTACTTTTATAATAATATTAGCAACATTATGGTTAAGAAATTTTCCAAGTGGCGAATATTTTTCGTAAAATATTTTACGTGGGCTCAGCCATATAATAAACCAATAAACTTCTTCCATATATAACCAGGCTATCATTTGATAAAACTTAAATAGGTATTCAAAGTTTGACCGATAACAAATTTCTAAACTAAAATCAATAAACGACATTTTAATTTTCTTGTAATTTTTAATGTAAATCTAAGCGGACTACTTACAACAGAGCTTTATTTAAACCAACCCAAAATACAATAACATGTTAACCGAGTTAGATTTCCGAGCTGTCTATATTCTTCGTCTGTTTTTCTTTTACGCTCCCAAGTTTCCAACACAATGGGATTTAGAAACCAGGCAGCTTGTAGCAAGCAAATTATCCATAAAAACAGCTCATAGATATTTTGGCTACTTGTGGTGTGTCTTTTATGATTTATCAGCACTATTTGGTTGTGTGTGGTATGGTTGGTTTGCTCCAAGAAGAGACTTCGAAAAAATAAATTTAATACTGATTGGCAGTCTGGTCAGTGTTGGAGGAATGCTATTTTTCATAGGAATTTACTTACTGTTCAATATTGATGAAACTTTACGTGGATATAACGGGGTTCTTAAAATTGAGACAGGGCTGACTAAAGGTATCAGAAATTTACATTAAACTGTCTTATCTTAAGAATGTCTCGACTAATACCTACTTGAATTGATGTAGGCTGCAACAAAGTGCAAAAAAGGCTTATCAATTTCTGCAGTTATTCGGACATTCTCCTGCACATGATTGCTCTCTTTGCTGGAACTAGCCCACTATATACTCTTATTCTTGCAATTCCTTTGAAACTGGACATTTTTTATTTCTTCTTTCAAGACTTCTTTCTACTTGAGCAGTTATCGACATTTGAAAACTGTCTGATTATCTTAATTCGTACTTTGTTTCTTTGTGGACCAGCCATTTTTGGATTCCAACTGATTGGCGAAATTCTAACCATTGCTATAATTTTGATAGAGGCTCTAGGAACAATACAGCTTTCATTATTACACATTCCAATAACACATTATAGGTTCAAACAAATTCATAATGTAGTATCAATCAAAGTGAAAATGTTGCATGCTCTCTTTGGACCGGTGGCATTTGCAATCTTAACGCAAATTGCAGGAATACAGGTTTTATACACTTGGATAGCTGTCAATGGCCTTGGACATTTATCTCCACTCTTAAGTTTTTTAGTTGGAGCATTTTCAATATTTCTTATTTTTATGCAAGCTGTAGGGATTCCACTGTATACAAATCTTGCTACAATTAGTGAAAAGACGATAAGAAAGCATCAACAACGTGTAAAAGTTATTTTTGTTAAGAAAAGAAATTGGAATAACAGAGTGGCTTTGAAAGAAGCGTTATGTTTTAAACCAATTTACTTGGAGTTTGGTCCATTTATTCGGATTAGAAAGTGGTTTGGTGCAGAGTACTTATCCATGCTAATGTTGAGGTCAATAGATGTGATATTGATATTTCCATTTTAAATTGACACTACTGATATTATATCGTTTTTGAATGCAACAGTATAAAAGTTAATAAAAAATCACGAAACAAAATTGTGAATTTGAAAATAAGACTATGTTCTAATTATTTTTGTTGGTGTTATACAAAAAGCTTTGTTTGGAATTAGCGTTTTGGTGGATATTTTATTGCATGCAAATTGAATCGGATAAAAAGAAAGTTTAAAGCATTTGGACAATTTTAGAAACTACATTGTGTGAATTCCAATTGACATATTAAGATTTTGGCTCATATTTAAAAAGCCCCTTAGCACTTGTACATAGCCTTTAGTTTTTTCTTGTCCGAGTCTCTCAAATACCATAGACTTCCCATTTTTTGTCCGTTCTGAAAAGAAGAAATGCTGATTATGTTTAAAATATTTTTACAAATTGAAATTGATGATAAGCCGATAAGCTACCTTGGCCTTGGCAGTCATAGTTGGCAATCCGTTTTTGCTAAAGTCTTGATCATTGTAATGCATAATAGAATTGTAGTCATATTCCAGATCAAATGTTGTTGTTCTCATATCTTTGTCAAAGGCGTGCTTATATTCTGTTAAAAATGGACAAAAGAATACAAACATATTTTTCTGTGGATCGTGACAATATGAATAAAAATCATGCGAATGTTTTGTTACGTGGATCAATGTTATCCCAATTGACGGTTACGTAATCATCCCGGTCTGGTCTGCTTTGTTCATGTCTAAAGCCCAGAGCGTGAATCATTTCATGCATAACAACACCCAACTGAACACAATCTGGAGATTGTAAATTCATCACTTGGCTACCACCTTGTCGGCCGACGTAGGAGTTACAACCGTTGCTAGTGCCTTTGACAATTTTAACGTAATCTCCAGAAGGCTTGCTTTCTGGTGGATAGATTCCAAAGTTTACGCAGGGTAATTCCTGCCAAAGGTTCCACATGGCGTTATTGATCACATCGTGTTCCCATTTTGCTGTTTTCAGAAATCAATTACCTGTTTGCTTGAATCAAAATGTTCTGAAATGTAACGTAAGCGTTTCTACAAAATTTTAAAATACCGTATTCAGGACCAGCGTGAACGTAGAAATTTTTCCATCGATAGGTTTGATCAATCATGCCACTTCTGGTTGTGATGTTAGACGCAACTGTTGAATATTCGGTAGTACAAGCTGGAACTGATAGCGTGCTGTTTAGTCCATTGACCAGAAATTTAGTGGCTAGAAACAAAACATGAAACTTAATTTTCAAATTAACCATAAATGTAAAAGTTTAAACTTTTACCTGGTCCAGGCGACTTTGGTGGAAATGGACGTGGAGGCTTGACCAGAGTTTTTCCTTGAGCACTGCATATCCAAAGTGTAAAATATACTACACCTACCAATGCAACAGCAAACGTGGGGTTAACTTTGACCATTTTGATAACTCAACTAACTCACTGATGTTGAAGCCAACACGTGTAAACGACAAGTATTGATGACCAGTGAGAAAAATGAGATTGATGTTTAACGTCATGATACGTTCTGATTTTATTAGGAATTGCTAACAAGTGTTTACATTGTTACGGTTACATTGTTAATTGTGTCTGGCAAGGTTGTCGGCATCCATTCTTTCCGGCCTTTGGAAATGGAAATGTACAGCTTTTTTGCAACAATGAACCTATTCCAGCATATTTCCAGTTATTGTTCAGTTGCATAAGTGCAGTCGTCATAGGAAATTCCATAAGTAAACATGACCAAATAACACGGCATGATGCAGGCTGACCGTAAATATATCTATTTTAATAAATTTGCTTAGACAGTGCCAGTGGCCATTTGCAAAACGATATGTATTTTTAAGTTTCCCAGATTGCGCAATTGCAAATTGTGCTAATTTTGATAAGTTTGGCGTAATGAAAGAAATTTATCTATGAGAGAAAGAAATGCATGACTCAAAGTGATGGTCACTTCAAAATTTAGTCGCTGACATAAATTTTATGGGTATAAGTTATATCCAACAAGAGATCATGGGTAACTAAGACAAAACCAAAAAAAGATTGATTTTCATAGTACCACATTCTGTTGATGTATGAGTATATCATTGAAAACTGATCTAGAATTCAAATTTTTGCAAGTTCCAGAACCACATTAAATGTATCCGTTATTTGGTGGCTTCGCATAAATGAAAGCACAAAGCTGTTCAGGGGCAATAAACTGGCGTGTGTAACGCTATGAAAGCAAGCTGCCACCGGCCAATGATTTTTTATGTGTGCATAATATGTAACAATGGCTGTTGTAGGTTTGCTGATCCCCTACCACTCATTACCTCATTAAACTTGTTTTTGCTTTTTCGGGATATTCTTTTGTTCAGTTAAGTTTTTCTTTCACTTTGATAAATCTAATGCATTTGTTTCTGTTTGTGCTTTACAAAACACCGTTTCCCTTAATTATTTGCCAACAAATTCAGACATTTTTTCATGATCTAAATAATATATATTTTTTGCAAGTTGTCCGTTGGAATTATCATATATTCACTTTAAAATGAGCTCGTCAGCAATCATTTATTTGTGAACTGATTCTAATAACCATATAGTTATGGATTAGCAAAAGTTTTCAGGCGGGGGGAATCGAACCCACCGTCTATCTGAAAGGCCAAGATCGTTATACCACTCTACTACGACTGCAACTTATGGTAATCTCAGTTTCAGAAGTGATCATGTCTCGTTGCTTGATTACCTAATTATGACTGAACTGGCCAAAAAGTACCTTCCTGGATACTGGAATGAACTCTTCTTTGAAATTATAAAAAGCCCATAGATACTAGGAATCACTACATGAAATATTGTTAAATTTAGCCATAATGTTCTAATTGCTGGTCAAAGTGAAAGCTATGTTAATTTCAAGTGTTCATTTGTCAACCCCTGATGAGGATCTAAGTAAAGGTCGAAACGTCGGGATTCTTTTGTTATAAAAGTCTAATATACGCTCGTTGCATTACCTTCATTTTACTATTACCTAATTATGACGCATTACTTATTACTAGAGCAGCTCGACATTGCTATTCTGGTAGACGAGTTGCCACACGTCACTATATAAACACTGAAGATTCTAATAAAAAAGCAAAACATTGCCTGTTGAAAACTCTAATTGTCCAACAGTGAAAATTGCATTGACTAACCGTAAGGTAAGCAAAATTGATGGTAGTTCATGATCAAACGAGTAGTCTCATTAAATTTAATGCCGCAATTTGTGCGGACGACGGATTAATACGGACGGACGGACGTTTTTGAAAACCATCAATACCACAGAAACTTATCCAACGATGGGCTTAAAATCGAATCGAATTTTCAGTTTTGAAAATTACGACAGATTTTTTCTTATTTTAAATTTCCCTTTTAACTTGGAAAACTTGAGCTATATTACATTGATGTTGAATTGCAAAGGGATTTCTTGCCCAATCCAGATACTTTTCCTGCATTAAAGAATATGATTCTGTGTGACCAAACATTACAAACTTTCAGTAACTGGGTACCTAGGGTTCAATTAGAATTGGTAAAAGATTAATGTGTGCTATAAAAGGCTGTCATACGTTAGTGGACATGTACTTCCAATTACACATGACATGACATATTGCAATCTATTCACAAAAAATACACACAAATCAGTTTTATTGCATGCAAATTGAATCAGAACTTAGACATTGTGAGAAACTACATGTTTTGATTCAAATTGACGTAATGATTTTGGCTCATAAAAACCCCCTTAACACTTGTACATGGCCTTTAGTCTTCTCTTGTCCGAATCTCTTAAATACCATAGACTTCCAATTCTTCGTCCGTTCTGAAAAGACGAAATACCTGTCATTATGCAGAACGTTTTTTACAAATTACAATTTATAATAAGCTACCTTGGCAGTCAAAGTTGACAATCCATTTTTGCTGAAGTCCTTACCATTGTAATGCATAATTGAATTGTAATCATATGCAATACCAAATGTGGTACCCGTTTCCTTGTAAAAGTTGTGTTTGTATTCTGTTAAAAATAAAAGCAAAGGTAATCTTCTGCGAAATTATGAATAAAAATCAAATGCATATATTTTGTTACGTGGCTTAATGTTATGCCAATGAACGGTTACGTAATCATCCCTATCTTGTCTGCTTTGTTCATGCCAGAAGCCCAGAGCGTGAATCATTTCATGCATAACAACTCCCAACCGAATACAACCAGGGGATTGCAAGTTCATCACTTGACCACCACCTTGTCTCCCTATGTAGGAGCTGCAACCGTTGTTAGTGCCTTTGACAATTTTTACGTAATCTCCAGAAGGTTTGCTGTTTGATGGATAGATTCCAAACTTAACGCAGGGTATTTCTTGCCAAAGGTACCACATGGCGTTATTGATCACATCATATTCCCATTTATCTGTTTGCAGAAATGTTTGTTAACTAAATGGTTTTGGTTATGAATGTAAACGTTTTTAGTGAATTTTAAAATACGGAATTTAGGGTCAACGTGAACGTTGAAATTTTTCCATCGGTAGGTTTGACCAATTATGCCACTTCTAGTTGTAATGTTGGTTGGATATTCGCTGGTACAAGCAGGAATCGATAGTGTGTTATTTAGTCCATTGATCAGAAACTTAATGCCTGGAAATCACCACGTAAAATTTACAATTAATGAAGATTTATAAAATAGCTAGAAAAATTATGGAAAGAAAGTCAAATAGAAAGTTTTTACTTGGTCCAGGTGCCTTTGGTGGAAATGTTTTGACGAGAGTATTCCCTTGAGCACTACATATCCAAAGTTCAATATATAGTACACCGACCAAAACTAGAGCAAAACTGGTGTTAACTTTGACCATATTGATAATTCAACTAGCTCACTGATATTAGAACAAAAAAGTGAAATCGACGAGTATGTTGATGACCAGTGAGGAAAATGAGAAGGATGTTTAACATCATGGTACGTTCTGATTTTATATGGAATTGCCAACAGGTATTTGCATAGTTAGCGACGGTTGTGTCTGGTAACAGCTAGTTTTCTAGTTTCGGTTTGCATTGTTTCGGATTCGGATTTAGAAATGGAAATGCACAGCTTTTTTGCAAGAATAAAGATACTTCTTAAAACTAAATTTCCAGTTAATGTTTTGCTGCATAAGTGCATTTGTCATAATATGTAATTCCAAAAGTAGCCATTAATAATGGCCCATTACTCAATGTAACTTAATTACCTTAAATCAGCCGTTTTTAATACTTTTGCTTATGTTCATTTGCAATACAATATGCATTTCAAAGTACTCTCAAATTTGAGTTTGACAAGTGGAAAGTCTGTTCCTGTGAAAGAAAAGAACTGCATGACCTTGACCTTAAGATACGTTTTTATTCGTTTTATTGCTATACGTGTTTTAAAGACCACCGCGCATCGTCCATGCTAATGTTGCCATGCAATATTGTCGAAACTTCCTGGTAACATGTCTTGTCATCCAGGTAACATGCACGATTCCAGGTAACACGCCCAATTCCAGATAACACACAAGAGTCCAGGTAACATGTACATCATTGTGGTGACATTGATGATGATAAATGGTGGTGAACACAGTTTTACGCACGGTTCTTGGTGTTTTATACGTCTGATATGTTTTACGGGAATATAATATATGTAATGTAAATTTTCATTACGAAAAATCCAGATGAAATATTCAGCCAATTTTAGGAGAGTTGCAACGATGCTTTATGAGAGTTGCTTTATACAACGCTTGAATGAATGAAAGCAAGTTGCCACAGGCCAGTGATTTGTTATTAAGTGTGCACAATATGTACATGATCTGTCGAGTATTTATAAACAAATGTATAAAACTGCACCAAAATGCATATTGTTTATATTGTAACTATTTCGTTAACAGAGCAGTTTGTGCTTCTACAGCTTTCAATGCATTAACCAACCCAAATCCCGCATATATATTAGGATATTCTGTAATATTCGGATAATCTTTCAGTATTTCTGTAACATTACAATAATAATCTCCAAATCCAGTATTAATTGTCAAGTTCTTATCCGTATTCTTAGTAATCAATTCAAAAACCTGTTCATAACTAATATCCGGTTGTCTAACTTTTAACAACGCCACCACTCCCGAAACATACGGCGCTGCCATACTAGTTCCAGTCTGCATTCCCAATTGATCATCTCCAGTATGACTAGCAGACACTGTTGCTACTCCCGGTGCCACCAAATCCGGTTTAATACCGCCATCCGATGCAGGTCCAGCCGAGCCTTGAAACATTTGCTGATCATAGCTATCCGTAGCTCCAACCGCAATAACAAACGGAAATTCTCCTGGTGCTTGAGTTGTGCCACAAGTGGAATAACTATTTCCAATGGAAAATACGGGTATAATTCCTAAAGCTCTTAAGTTGTGAAGCTCTTCATTAAATTCAGTCGAGCCTCTTGTGGTACTCCAAGAATTGTTAATAATTTGAGGAGCTTTTGAGCAGTCTTTATTTGACCCATCTGGTAAAGTGGGACAAGCCATCCACTGCAGACAATCGATTATGGATTCTGGTGGGCAAAATGTTTCGTTGCAAGCCAAGCAGGACATCCACCTAGCGCCAGGAGCTACGCCAAATTGTTTTCCAACTATACTGCCCAATGTGTGGGTTCCGTGTCCAGCTATGTCTACTGGAACTAAGCTTTTTGTAAAAGGGTCAAACCAACCGTAGTCAGTGCCTACAAAGTTTTCCTTTAGATTGTTGTGCGTGTGACGAACGCCAGTGTCAATGTGACCAACTAGCACACCGTCGCCAGTTTTTCCGCCGAGTTCTTCCCATGCTTCTGGGGCTTGTATTCTTGTGACGCCCCAGCCTATTAACTCAGTGTCTTTGGCGTCTTTGGCGTCTTTGAAATTTTGGCGTGTTACAACTGGTATTTGAGCATACGGCTCAGGTTTGATTTGCAGAACGTTTGGATCATCCACAATGGCTTGGATTACTTCTGCATTTGCTTGTTTAACAAAGAGCTTGTTGCCAAGCCAAAACTGTTTGTAGTACTGATATCCTGCTCCGACTCTGAGTGTGTTTTCAGTTGTTAGCTTTTTCACAATATTGTCTTGAGACAATTTGAGGTTTTCCTCGAGAGCTTGAATAATTGCTTTGTTTTTGTCATTGCGACTTGAATATTGTAATGTGGCGGACTTCTCTAAGGCGGGTTTAGTACCACCAACAAAGGAAACTAAAACGTTGACCTTGTGACCCTTATCCAAAAGGGATTTTATGGTTGGCAAAATTTTTGAATTTTGACTATATGCCAGCTTAAGATCGGTCACAATTGTAGTTACTACCAAAAAGTAATAAATTGCAAGCATTTTTACGGTTGTCGTGCTCTGAAAAAGTGTTTATGAGAACTGATCGATTCCACACAAGTATTCATGCGCAAAATTCTTCTCTTTATCAAACAATCCGTAATGGAAAAGAACAATGAACACTTGATTTTATAACGGAATTTATACAACTGATTAGATTAAGTGCTTAAAATTAGGTATATAATGCGTGTGCATATATTCAGTAAATAGTACATTATTGTGTCGGCTTTTGTAATTTTTTGTTGCGCTACCATTTTAAGTTGTCAAACCGAGGTTATGGCTTGATTTAAGTGTGTAAAGAAAGATTCTACTTTGTGTCTGTACAGCCATTGTTTATCAATGAGTAATTTGCGGTAAACGTGACTACTAAAGGCCAGTTATGAAACGTTTTCTTTTCATTTACAAGAGCCGTTCTTTCAAGATAAGTAGCACTTTGTTTAGATTTAGCAACGGAAATTTGCATGAGCAATGAAAATAATAACAAAGTTGATTAGTACAAATTAGACGTCTTTTAGTAAATTGTTTTTTAACCTTGATATACCTTGGCAATTTGTGTTTTACGCTGTTGGAACTGAGCAATTAATTTGTGCATATTGATTCCAAACCAATTACGGATACTATCTGTCAGATAGGTAATACAAAGCTAGCAAAGTAGTCGTCATGTTTTAATCGTTATTTATTTTTTACACAATCCAATATAAACTTTTTCATAACTTTTAAAATTGACGTCACTAGCAATCTATTAAAAACTTATTTGCTTTCAGCATTTATTTTTAAAAAGTCAATTTTATTTTTAAATTGTAAATGCTAGACCATAACTGATTTTATAGTAACAAAAATATCAGCAAATTACTACATTGTTTTTGTGAAGTTAATAATTGACCCAAATTGAAGGCACGGGTGAGGCAGCTAATAGCTTCTGAACTATTAGTTGCAAAGCGGAGCTCACTTAAACTAACCAAATAATTCTGGGTAATGTAAAGTTAATTTATGACAATAGAGACTTATTCTGGTTTTCACAAGTAGTTTTGAAGAATCGAAAATGATAAGCACACGACTTTCAAACTTTCTTACGAAGGCTTACCCTTGGTTTGTTTTCTTTGGAATTTCGAAACATTCATGGAATTGTAACAAAGAGTCCTTTTCAGAATGTACTGGAAATCCGGGTCGAATAAGTTATAACATTGCCTTTCTTGGATTTTGCATTGCATTTCATTTTTGGCAACTTGCCGACTTCTACTTGAACCATCAGCTGAACAAAATGATATTTCTAATTATCATTCTAATTAGCAAGTTAGTACCAGCAGTGTCTACGTACCAAGTAGTTGTTTCTGGAGAAAAGTTTTACTATTTCTGCAATCTGACACTAATCTATATGAGAAAAATGAACAGTAAGTACAAAAATGGTTTAGTTTTTGCAACATGAGCATTTTGTTTAAATTTAGTTTTTATTTTACAGAAATTTACTGTCCACAATACAATCCAGACCGGTGTCGGGTGAACAAAATCGTTGACTATTCTTCTTTACTAATATTTTTAGTGTTCTTAGTAGCCGGTTTGGCAAACGCCTTTGCATACTCTTTTAATTTTCAAGCACCAGGACGAATTGGCAGTGTTTTGCCACTCAATACGCCACGTTTATTACTGCTATTGTTAAACGTACCATTTATGCATGAAATACTAATATTTTATATTACAGTTGCAATTTCTGTGATTCCTTTTGTTTATGGCGGAGCATGTTTAATTCCTTTTATTTTACGAGAATTTACATTAGGTCGACAGCAAACTATTTACAAATGCCAAAGTAATTTACGGGAGTGTAATGAGCTTGCTACTAATTACAGAAGAGTACAAATATTGTTCATTGTATTTAATGACGTAACCGGTCCTCTTTTAATTCCTATGCAGGCCACAGTAACATTTATGTTTGTATTTGGATGCAGTTTGCTAATTTTACAAGGGAATAACATAGCATTTATTTCTCGAGTGCTTGTGCTTGCTTGGACAATTTTAACTGCAGGATTTTGGTCACTTGTACTGTCAACGGGAGGCAGCCTTCATGTTCGTGGAGCAAAATTGTTAAAGTCATGGAAACGGCATCAGTGGAAAAGTAGACGGGAGAGAATATACATTTGTCAGTTTTGCAGGTCTTGTAAGCCTTTGTTAATTGGCTACGGTAATATGTTTTTAGTTAAGAGAACCAGTTTGATTGTGTTTATTAGGGGATTGATGAAAGGGCTTATGCGAGTTTTGCTAACAATAAGAAAGTACAGCATATAAACTTTGATATTCAAATTTGTTCGAAATATTTATTAGCTTGCTGATTCTGCAGGAGAGCTATTTAAGATATCGTGCTACAAACTGTTTTTATAGCATTTAATTAGTATAACTAAGTAAATAGTAGTACATCTTTTACACATAAAAACAATAACTTTCTTTAGAATTCAAAATTTTAGGAGAGGCAAGAAAGTAGGATGTCATGCATATCGATGGTTACTTTTCGATTGGTGCTTTATGAAAATCGTTATATTAAGATAGGTGCTATATGACTTTTCTCAGAAATTACGATAGGTGCTATATGACTTTTCTCACAAATTTCGATAGGTGCCATATGCATTTTTGGGGTGATATGAGATTTTGGTACCAAAATGTTCGTAATTTTCTCGCGGATTTTTTCTATATGTTATCTCATTTCGCCCCAAAATTTCATATGGCACCTATCGTAATTTTTGAGAAAAGTCATATAGCACCTATTGAGTTTTGTGAGAGAAGTCATATAGCACCTATCTTAATATAACGATTTTCATAAAGCACCAATCGAAAAGTAACCATCGATATGTTAAAAAATTGAAATATCCAACGTTGCACTAGCTTATTCAGTACAAAACCTATGAGTTTAGTGTCTTTTAAAAAAACAAGTCTTTCAGCTTTTACTACTTGTTTTATATCCAGTTTTTGACAGTTTTATTGTTAGCGTAACATAATGGACCTAAAGTACTTGAAATATGGGGTTGGTGACTTAATTTCCCTGGACAACTCATCCCCGGACTATTTTCCCTAGACAAATTTTCCCTGGACAATTTTCCCCTGACTTTATTTGCCAATTCAGCGAATTTTCCCCGGACAAATTTTCCCTACTCAAAAATTCCCTCTGACACATTTTTCCTCGACAATTTTTTCCTTATTTTTTAAAAATTTATTTGCAATGAAAAATACACATAGTGTGTGTGGTCTTTTTGAAAATAAATCAATTTACAAAGTGAGCAATCAAAATAATCATATTTGTGTTTAGAATTATACAAGATGTTAGGTAAATATTAATATCTTAAGACTGCAACGCCAATATTCTGTAGTTGTGGTATATGCTTACTTCTTTCATTGATCATGTCATGTATATCATCTGGCTTGTCTCTTTTACCTACTACCAAGATCAAGAGACTGGTCTGGGATTTGTAATGGAGGAAAAAAGTGTCGGGGAAAAAATGTCCGGATTGGGGAAAAATTTGTCGGGGGAAAGATGTCCGTTTTGGGGGAAAATTTGTCAGGGGAAAAATGTCCGTTTTGAGGAAAAGTGTGTCGGGGAAAAAATGTCCACAGGAAAAAACATCCAAGGAAATTTTGTCCAGGAAAAATTGTCCGGGGACGAGTTTACCGGGGGAATCGGGTCCTGTTCCCGAAATATGTATTCGCAAAGGTATAGAGACAATGGCCTGTGTACGCTTTTATTACCAATTGTGTGCAAATAAACCACTACAAAGTCTCAACTTATTCATCGCTCACATTTTCTTATGTTTGTACATAGGTACGAAATGATTGTATGACATTATACGTACGTTTCTGTTCAGCATTAATATAAATAAAAAATAAAAGGTTTCCTGGAATCGATTCAAAAAGTTTAATAAATTTATTCATTCGTCGTCGGCACCTATATAAATGCGGATTTGAACAGGTTGTTCGTTATTTAAAATCGTTTTTGACGTTTTGTTGTTTGAATATGAAGTTTATTGATATTTGCTTGTCATATATATTGCCGAATCAAAAAAAAATTGCAGAAGATTTTGATCTACAAAATGAAATATTTGAACACCTTTTTGTAGTCTTTCTTGACTTTTTCCACGACGACTACTAAGAATTATGAAAAAATCTGTTTACTTATATGTATTTGCTGCTTGAACACATAATTTTATTATGTAAATCACTTGTTAAGTTATGTTTATACGGTTTTATCTTTTTTTGAACAACAATATGCATAAAAATTACAGTACATTGTATATAAAGGTGTAATATAAATTCAAAGTTATTTATGAAAATTTTAAACATATTTAAATATTTATGCTAGTTTTGTATTTTGTATCCTTAAGCCATCAGAAACGTTATTATACTGTTAATAGAAGTATCAATTAAATTAAGTGCAGTATCGCTTTTCACTGAAAAGAATTGTCCCATAGCAAATCCTACTGGTTTCAAATATTTCAATTCTCTTCTCTCTGCTTTCTTCAGCATGACTGTTGTGTTATTTTGCCAGTATAAAATCAAATCATTAGAACGTTTTGCCGGATTTGCAGACCGATGAATAAGAAATAGTATAAGCCCAGTAACAACTACAGCCGTTAAAACTATGCACAAGTATAACAAGAGTTCTAGTTGATCGTATAAACGAATCGTTGCAAATATTGCTGAAGTCTGAATAGCTAGTCCTGCAGCCGTCATTCCAGGAATGTAGAATCTTACAGCGTCGTTTGACGAGGTGATCAGTAAATAGAGCAACTGATGATGTAATCTGCGCTGTCTGAAGTTCATTCTCTCATTTTGGATTTTGTCACTTTTTACTGATACATTCATTAGAATAGCTATCGTAGCTATTTTTGGCTGACTAAATTTTTCCTTTGTACGTTGACAAAATCTGCTAAATGTTTTCACCAGTTTATAGAACCAGTCAAATTCCCTGTTTGCAGATAAGTGTGGATGCTGACTTTTGTATAGGTTTAGGGTTGTCTGATTTTCGAACACGACGCAACAAGTTATTATCAAAAATAGTTGGTGCAAAACTGTAGCTGATCCGTATGCCATACAATAGGTCGTTACAACAGCAGCGGTTAATTTTTGAATAATCCATGGTAAAACAGGGGACCAATAAGACAAAATCAAACTTACTGGATCATACGGTCGTATAAAAGGAAAAATAAGTCCCGCCATTGGAAACAGCATAAAGCCCAGAAAAAGGCCGTATCCTACTATTTCTTGGAATTCCGGAATTCTGGTTGTTAATGGCCATGGCCATCCGTTGTAGAATATTCCTTCCATATGATAAATCTCGGTAATTAAGACAGCGCTATACTTTGTGTTGATTTCAGCAGAATGCCAGCTTACAAAGTATTGTAAGGATAAGGCGAGAACTATTGCATGAATCATTAATTCCTCTCTGTTGGCCGGTATAGGACTTTTCCAAAGAAAATATATGTGTGTAGAAGTTGTAATGGTTGCAACTACAGTACAAACGAGTTTTTGTATCTGCCACCAAATCATGTGTCGAATAGACCTTCCAGTTGCAAGAATTGGATGTGGAAGTAATCGACTAGTTTGCTTGTCATAGACGCAAGGAAGTTGAAAGCAACGTTGTAGAAGAAGGTATGAATTTACGAAAGCCTGTCCAAAACTCATTTTTACCAATCTTTAAAAAATAGAGTCCTTAGAAAATCAGAAAAGGAACGGTACGACTGAAACTGTTAAGATACAATTTTTAAAAAATCGAGTTTCCTTTAGTCCAATGTGTCCGACAGACGATAAAAAGTAAACTAGGGTTTATATAAAAGCTAACAAGCAAAAACTCTGCACTCTACAATTGCTATTGATTATAGAACATACTAGAACATTCGAAAATAAAATGTATTTCGAAATTGTTTATTATAAATTTACAAGAAATGGCTTGATTTCACGTTGCTACCTTACCATTCCAGAGTATTTCGAAATTGGAACACTACTAAAGAATTACTACCATATATTGCAAAAGGTTATAAAAACTTAGATTAAAGTCCATTTTTAAAATCAACTAGTGCCTTAAACACGATAAAGGCGTGGTTATAAATTGTATGTTGTGCTGTTAATAAAATTATATTTGCAATAACTATTTATTTATCTAGATTTTATCAAGTAAACTAGCACAAAACGAGGCAAAAAGGAGTTACAAAAATTTGGTAACAACTATTTTAGCTTTTATTAAAACGTGACAATTTCAAATCCAATTTTTGCAACTTTCACGTAAAGTAAATTTTGTATACCGACCAAAAGTAAAATATTTCATAAACACGCCTTAGGATATGTTCTGCAATTCTTTGGATAATTAGATTTTATTATAGTAGTTCGAATAGGCTTTAATAGATTTAAAACTAACGTTGAAAAATTGGACATTTTATATATAATACATTGCATTCCTTTAAGAGTTCAATTATAGACCATTACTAAGCAACATGCGTATAAAATTTTACTTTTTCTGTATGAAGTGCTTGTTTATTTAATTACTAAAACTTTTGTACGATTTATAAAACACTTATAGTACCAATTAAAACGAAGGGCCTCAAAATGTATAATTCTATTGCGTTTGCATATAATTTCAAAAAAGAACAAGAAACCTGCAAGAATCCACACTCCCGCAAGCAACACAAAAATAACCAGCATATGTTCTAAGTTCACATAGTCGCCAGCAGTCACTACTTTATCAGTGGCTAACTGTCTACCTTGCAACTTATGGATAAACAATTCGGCAAGCAATGCCCATTCATTCCATTTTAAATCAAGTCCACCTTCCTTAATACGCTGAAAAGTTTTCAATATCCAGTAGCGATTTATTGTATACGCAACAAAGAAATGTACAGTTTGAGATAAGTTTTCAGAGAGTAGAAAACATTTTGCTGACCAACCATTTCTTGATTTTTGTATCATGATTTCAACTAAAAGAAATCTTATTTTATAAAAAATATCATTTAACACAAACAAATATTTGTTTAGCAAAAGTTGTGCAACTTTGTCATATGTGTATGTCGCAGTATCATTGTAATAGATACTACTGTTAAACCAATGCAACAAACCTCTATACTCATATTCTTTGAATGTTGATTCCCATGATTGCGGATCATATAAGTGTATGTAATTAGGATACAAAAGCTTGTAGCCAGCTTGTATAACCTCTTCAAATAAACTGAAAGGTTTCCTATCAACTCGAATTGTAGTTTCACTAGTTACTATATTAGAATAAAGTTGGCTAACAATCATGCCAAGTAAGCTTACAAAATATATTATTTTTGTTTTCTTGTAGCTAATGTTAATCGAAGCGCCAACTAAAAGCGCAATCAAATCGGAAAAAATGCTTAGGCGGAACTTGCGTTTTTCAAAACGGTTTGCCAAAATTACAATTAAGCCAACTGTAAATAATATTGCAAGTACGCACTCGGTAGATATGTTGCCCAACCAAGACTGTATACTAGCGTGAAAGCTATAAACGCTATGAAATCTATTTACGCAGTACAAAACAGAATCACCGCCTATATCGCCAAATAATAAACCAGTTTTGATATGTGCCATGACTCTAATTTTGCTCCCGTAGCTTGCAAATCCCATGAAATATTGAATTGCCTGGGTGTTTCGACCCAAATTATTACTTGTTTGTATTTTTATATTTACAAAGGAAATATTAAGGGCTTGAGCTATTGTTAATATGGCCATTCGTGCTGAGGAGCATTTCGATAAAATTTTTTTGTTGCAATTGACATACGGCATAATTGTATTCACCAGATTTTGTATTTCTATTTTGTTTCCATTTTTAAAATAGCGTTTAGATAACAGCAATGGCTGTAATATAATTGCTTCAATTTTTATATACACTACATCCCAATTGTTTCTGTTTTCACAGTAACCAAAGCAATAATAGTGCGTGATTTCTGCTGCTTTTGGAATAATCTGTATCAGTAATTTAACCGCTGGTATGAGTTCGTCAAATGAATAAAATATGTGTGTATTCTTTTGTTCAGGCAAATTTTCAGCGTGAACAAAAATAAAAAGTGTTGAAGAACGAAGTGAAAGTTGGTAAAATGTAGCAAACACATTGATACTGGACCTTATTGTGTTTTGCACTGCCAATGGAGCAAATATCAAGGCGTATGGTTGACTATATTTGTAGGGATGTTCAACGCCAATGTCTGCTTTGTGTGCAGTGTCAAAGAACATGTAGCTTATGTTATCAATTTTAAAATTACAGTCGGGTGGAAAGGAATGAAAATGTAATGTGTGATTTTCAATGATTGCTATTACGGAAGAAATCAATCGATTAGCAAATATGTTGAACTGAATATTGTTGCAAAGTGTTATAGATTCCTTGTAATGGCAACTTACAAATTTTAACAGAAAATTTAGATAAATAAAATAAGTCAACAATTTAATTTGTGCTGCCATTTCAAACCAGCTAATTAATACAATAAACACAACGCTAGTAATTGGAACTATTTTTTAACTTAGAATTCAAAAAACACTGCTGCTTACTTGTTTTATGTAAGGTATGTTCTAATGAGCTGAAATAGCAAAGTTGAAGAATTAATTGCCAAGTTGGACTGACACGAAGATATTAGCGCTTATATATACTGTGCCAGTCAGTGAGTGCTTAAAAATAGCAAAAGCCATTTTCAGTTTTCCACGTGTAATTCTAATTAGTTGAATAAGGACGGAAATACTCAGCAGTTGTCGTATAAATACTGTAGTCAATATTTTATAAATAGGATTTTTCTGACCACTACAACGAACATTAGTATATAACTAATGAGGACACGGAGGAGTTATTTTGCAAAAGCATTTAAACATTTTGAAATTATCATTTGACCTATATTCGTTAAACAATGAATACTATTTGACATAATCATTTCCTACAACATGAATTAGTAAAAACATCTCCAATTTGGTCAAAAAAATTTAATGAGTTCCTTAATGTCTGACTGACTGAACTGTAGCTTGAGACAACCCAACTTTTCTGATATACGTTATCTCGCTTTTATTCAAAATGATGACGCTGAAACAAAATGATGCAAAACGTTGTATTGTATACGTTTTGAAAAGGATTACAATATTTTAAAAAGCAGCTGTCTACAATGTCTGGCGGGAAAAATAGTTGTTAGAGTTGTATGGGTTGTCGCGTAGAACGAAAAACGCTTTACGTATTGCATAAGCTCTAGCAAAAATTTTAGTTTCTGATAACGCAGTTTTACGATGCCTTGTTTCGCTTTGATTAACCGTCTTGGAGACGGCAGGCAAATTATGAAGTAGGTAATCACTGTAGAAAGAAACGTTTATCCAAACGGTGGAGTATGCATTAGCCTTTGGTGCAGGTGTACAGTTCTACATTTTCTGGATTCGTGTTTTAAAGAGTTCATATCTAGTTTTAGGCGCCGTGCAAAAATACTTATATGCCACTTGCCACACTGTCGAAATTGCTACAACCTGACAGATGTCAACATAAAACCGGGTAACCAAGCTGAGCATACAAGCATCAAACTTTTTGGTTATCATTAGTGTTTCATGCTCTATTTTTACCAATGAAATATACACCTATGCAATGTTTCCAAGATGTTGCTTCCTGCAAAAAACACTTCTGAAAAAGTTTGCTTTCGATTGCTGAAGTTTCCTATCCGCAAATGATCTAGATGAAGTCTTTTATTCCAAACGTATCTTGAATTAAGTGAGCTACTCCAAGCAAAATGTAGTACATCTCAAGGGCAGACCAAGCGCCGTAGAATGTACAGATTGAACTTCAATCATTGAAGAAAACAATTTGTTTTGAATCTGCAAATAATTATAAGTATACTTTTGAATCAAGTGTTTGAAGTCAAGGTTTAAGTCCAAAACTTAACTTTAGTCGTTTAAGCAAACCGTTAGTCTTTCCTCGCAGTAAAAGAAGTTGAAAAAAGCAAGTATTCTGTCTTGTTGACAGAACAGTAATTTTTGCGCCATTATTTCAGATATACGTTCACAAACGAAGCAACAAAACTGAAAATAATTTCGTGGATTTTGAAAATCACTGGTTGTCATTTTAACTAAGGAAATTTTAAATCAATGTAGACCAACAATAATTTTGTATGTTTTTCATGTTTGACGCACATACTCTAAAGCAAACTATCAGTTTATTGTCCAATGGATAGCAACAACATTTTTGCATATTACACCACCGACATTGCTTTGTTACAATATATATTTTACATCATTATTTTTAGTAGTAGTCATTGTAAGTTTTTTTTTAAATTTAGTACAGTTTTCTGAAAAGTTATGTGTATTTTATATTTTACAGTCTTAAATTATAATTATTAGTTATTTTTGTTTAGCATTTTATTGATAACATAGTCAATACATGAAGCATATTCTTCCGTTTGACTATTCTCTGCATCTTCAGTAATAGGAACATATTTATCATATTGTACATCCAAAAGATATTCTTTACATGCTGTTTTAAATTTCATCACATTTATAACATTTAATTTAACAGTTTGAGGCAGTTTTAGCCACTCTTCAACCGCTCTATATTTAATACTTCTTTTACCTATGAAACTTTTAACTTTAATAGAAGGAATATTATCAGATTGTTTTCTGGTCGTTTTACATGGTTCGTTCGCGAAATTAAAATAATTATTAAAATAACCATTATTTAAATAGTATGTAGATTTTAGAATGAAAATAAGTATTTCAAAAACATTGATATATTCACCATATAAAATGTTTAATTTAGTACTGTGGTGTATGGAGAATGCAGGTATGCATTGAATGAAGAGTGACCAAGACACGTTAGGATCTTTGCCTGGGTATGTACAGTTTATTACAAGTAGTCTGGTTGAATGACAGATCAAGTCTGAGGTAAGACAGAGTAGGTAGGTAGGATTAAATAGGTGTGAGGGAAGAGTGAGCTGGGATGAGGTTCAGGGACGTTTGAGTACAAAGACAGGACTGGTAGAGAGTCTGAACAAACTCAGGCATTATCATAATTAGATGTAATTATACAAATACATTACATTTCCTCCTTCCTAACCGGACACATATGCATTTGAGAAAAGCTAAAAGTTCAGATGGGATGTCCTTGAGGTTGAGGCGAGGCTGCTAAGTCGATGTCCTGTGTAGACGTCGTCTGAGGTGGTGAGCTGGCTGAAGCTGGATTTGGGATGGGCAACGGAGATAAGGTTGCCTTTCTGATTTGGTCAACATGACGTTTCATGTCCGATCGGCGATCTCCACAATGAATGTGACTGGTCCAATCTTGGACTTAATCTTGCCCATGGTCCACTTTTCCTCCCCTTTAAGGTTGGTCCGCACCCACACAATGTCACCCGGCTGGAAATCACGCTGCTTGACGTTCTTGTTGTAGCCAATCTCTTGGTTTAACTGGCTGGAACGTGCAGCGGTGGCAATATCTGGCTTCAACAAATCGAGTAGCGTCCGGGGCTTCTTGTGGAGCATGATCTCTGCGGGACTACTACCAGTAGTGCTATGGGCAGTGGTGCCGTATGAGAATAGGAACCTTTGGAGGCGCTGGTCAACGGCGATGTCGGTAGTACGCATTCCCTCTTTGAACGTACGTACAAAGCGTTCTGCTTCACCGTTGGATCTAGGGTGATAGGCGGAAGAAAACACATTTCTAATAGCATTATTCTTACAAAATGAAACAAACTCACTGGACGAAAACTGACGGCCATTGTCAGTAACAATCTGCTCTGGCAATCCAAAACGAGCAAAGCATTCCAGGAGCTTTAATTTGACTGCTGACGTTGTTGTGTTGTGATGCAGGTTGAAAACTTCGGGCCATTTGGAATGAGCATCCACAACAATAAGCCACATATTGTTGAGAAAAGGTCCTGCCAAATCCACGTGGAGTCTTTGCCACGGCTTTTCGGGGAAATGCCAAGGGTGTAGCGGAGCACTAGGTGGACAAGGAGCGTTCTGCTGACAAGAAACACAAGAGTTAGCAACATTTTTAATGGCCTTATCAATACCCGTCCAGTATACATGTTAACGAGCTACACATTTCATTTTAACTATGCCAAAGTGACATTCATGTAGCTGTTGCAGGATTCTTTCTTGAAAGCTGGAAGGGATGACCACACGAATTCCCCGCATTATTACTCCCTGAACAACACTGAGTTCATGACGGCGAGTAAAATAGGGTTGAAGCGGCTTGTCTTCATCTCGTAGTTTGGGTGGCCAACCGTATAGTATGAGCTGGAGGACTTTGGCCAACACTGGATCCTTGGAGGTGGCGTTCCGAATTTGAGAAGCCGTAACTGGGAGGATGTCCATCTGTTGTGTTGCCAAAACGTTCACTGTTGCTTCTTCGGCAGTGATACCAGCAGCAGGATTCTTGGGAAGTGGAAGTAGGCGAGAAAGAGCATCGGCATTTCCGTGATCTGCAGATTTCCTGTAGACAATCTCAAAATTAAACTGGCTTAGGAATAGAGCCCAGTGGTGGAGTCTGGTTGCCACGAAAGAAGGAAGCTGAGACTTTGGTCCGAAAATGCTGAGAAGAGGTTTGTGGTCTGTAACTAAAAGGAAAGTACGACCCCAAACATATTTATAGAACTTTTTCACTGAAAAAATTATTCTGAGCCCTTCTTTTTCCACTTGGCTATAGCGTCGTTCTGTGTCGGACAGGAGTCTGGAAGCATAGGCAATTGGTCGTTCCGTTCCATCTGAATCCACGAGGAAAAGAATACTGCCAATTCCCACGGGGGCAGCATCTGCACTGATTCCAATCTTCTTTGAAGGATCAAAGTGAGCCAAGGTGGGGCTGGTGCTTAGAACCTGTTTTACTTGAGAAAAGGCACGATCACAAGCATCACTCCACTGAAATTTCACATTTTCACGGGTGAGTCTGTAAAGAGGCTCGGAAATCACTGATAAATCTTTTAAAAATTTGCCATAAAAGTTAACGAGACCCATAAATGAGAGTACCTGTACCGGTGTAGTAGGCTTGGGAATTTTCATGATGGCTTGTACCTTGCTTGTGCTGGTGGAAATCCCGTCTTTCGAAATTTCTTTTGTGAGAGTTTGTAATTATACTTACGCATTCGTTCGAAAATAATCCTTAGGTTGCTCAGGTGGTCGGCGTCTGTAAGCCCAGTGGTGATAGCATCATCGATGAATGATCCCGTCTTTGGTATCCCGTTCAGCATCATATCCGTAAACTGTTGGAATATAGCTGGGGATGAAGCGATGCCCTGGGGCAGTACATTATACCGATAGAGTCCCCGGTGGGTGTTCACCACTAAAAACTTTTTGGAACCATCATCAACATCAATCTGATGATAGGCATCACTGCCATCGAGCTTTGTAAATTTGTCACCACCCGAAATCGTAGCACATAGGTCGTCCGGGATGGCAAGTGGGTACTGGGTGACGCAAAGCTGGTGGTTGACCGTCATCTTGAAATCGCCTGCGATGCGAACACGGCCATCCGCTTTCGGAACCACGACGAGAGGAGAAGCCCAGTCGCTTGTTTCCACTTTGGAAATGACTCCGGCAGCTTCCATGTCGGCCAACGCTTTGTCCACTTTAGCTCGCTGCGAGTATGGTACTGGGCGAGCCTTGAGAAAACGGGGGGTTGCATCCTCCTTGAGGATTATGTGTGCCTTGAAGTTCCGTATTCGATCGGTGGATGTTGGAGCTCTAAAGATGTCGGCGTACTCGTTGAGTAAAGTCTGTAATTCACTTTCACTCGAAACGCCCAAGTTATGACACTGACTTTCAATTTGGTTCCAGTCAATTTTGAATTTAAACAAAAAATCTTTACCAAATAGTGACGTACCCTTACACACTGGCATCATGTGTGTAATTTTCTGACCGTTGTGCTCCACGGTGGTTAGGAATTCTCCAAGAGGTTTGAAGGTGGATCCCTCGTACGTTTTGTACACAATTCGGCTTTTCTGAAGTGGTGGGGCGTTCAAGGCAGCTTCCCAAAATTCATTACCAAGAATGGTGAGGTCACATCCTGGATCAAATTCCATTTCATGTGGAATTTCGTTGATCTTGACTGAGATGTAGAGCTTCTTCTTGGGGTTCGGAGTGTCACTGTCTAGATGATGACACTGGAATGGGTCCATGTCCACGGTGAGGTGGTGGTTACTGCTGACTTGACTGGTTGATCTGCAAACTGGTGCAATGTGTTCTACGCGTCCACACTTGAAACATTTAGACTTGGCATGGGGGCATTTGCTTCTGTGATGCTGATTAGAACCACAACCCGCACAAGTATTAGAACCTTCATGGTTTTTATTAGCATGTTGGTTACCCGACTTTTGACTTTGCTGATTGGAGCTGGCTTGACTGGAATTCGGAGTGCCACGGTGGTTGCCCTTATTTCCCCCTCGGAAATTACGCTGCTTTCCTGACTTGACTGCTAACTTGTTTACTTGCTCGGTTGAGGACGTCGCTACTGGTTGCTGTTGACCCCGAACAAGTGTGGCGGAAGCTACTGCTGCTTCCTGTGAAACGGCTAAACTGAGAACCGTTTGCAGTTTCACATCATCCTCCTTTGCAAAAAGCTGTCTCTGGGTGGTCTCACTGTTGAGCCCAAAGATTAGCTGGTCCCTTATCCTTTCTTCCAGATCCGAAAACTTGCATGTGACTGCCAAAGTTCTCAGGGCTGCTAAAAACTGGTTCACCGTTTCTCCCGGTTTCTGAGTTCGTCGGCTGAACTTAAACCTCTCCGAGATGGCCTTTGGTGTGGGCTTAAAATGTTCCTGAAGGGCATTTTGAAGCACTGCTAACTTCTTGGTGGATGGAGCGTTAGGGGCCAGTAGGTTGGAGAGCAAAGTGTAGGTGGAGATACCTACGGAAGAAAGAAAAATACCACGAGCACGGTCATCATCCGTGATCGAATTAGCCACCAAAAAATTTTCAAAAGTGCCGTTCCACATCTCAAAGTCGTCCTTTGCTTGGTCAAAGGGTGCCAGATGTCCCACGGTTCCCATGATGACTGTGGTTGTGACAATTTCCTGTTGTGCACTAAACGCTGCTTGAGAGTCTTTGGACTTCTTTTTCTTTAGCTTCTTGACCTTGGGCTTCGGTGGTGGAGGTGGTGGTGTCTTCTTTTTCTTCTTCTTCGCTTTTGTTGAAGTACCAGATGGAGGTGATTCGGGAGGTGGTGGTGGAGGAGTAACTTGATCCACTATCTCAATATCAGAATCTGTTTGATATTGGTCTGATTGACCAGGAGGAGTGCTACTCATGTGGAAACTTTCAAATAGTTTCTTTGGTGCAGCGTGGATGGGGCAACTCGGACTACTTACGACTGTACAAAGAACTTAGAAAAAAATCTCTGCCGAAAACTTGAGGGGGCTGGGGAGACTTGAGACTAGTATAAAACACCTCGTCGCCAAATGTGGTGTATGAAGAATGCAGGTATGCATTGAATGAAGAGTGACCAAGACACGTTAGGATCTTTGCCTGGGTATGTACAGTTTATTACAAGTAGTCTGGTTGAATGACAGATCAAGTCTGAGGTAAGACAGAGTAGGTAGGTAGGATTAAATAGGTGTGAGGGAAGAGTGAGCTGGGATGAGGTTCAGGGACGTTTGAGTACAAAGACAGGACATGGTAGAGAGTCTGAACAAACTCAGGCATTATCATAATTAGATGTAATTATACAAATACATTACAAGTACATATTTCTTTTGATATCGAATCATATTTGCGCTTGCCAACAATGAATCGACAAGCACTTCTGATAATTTTGTTTGTGTCATTTAAAACATTTTTGTTACCAATACCTAACCAAATAATAGATCCATACCTTATTTTTGACAGAATGAAAGAGTTTACTAACATTTCCTTTGTTTTCCTTGAGAGAATCGCTTTAACCGAGTAAAGTTTAGATAGCAACGAGAAACAGCTTTTGTTAATATATTTCACGTGATCGTCAAATGTCATCTCAATAAATTATGTGTTTACATTTCAGGCAACGTCATAATAGCCAACATGGTATTTTCAATTTGTATCAAAACTCATCAAGTATATTGATTCAGTTCTTGCAAGGCGGCTTACTGTAGCAACTATCAAAATCTTCATCGTTCAATCCAACTGAAAAAAGATTATTCCAGAAGGAAATTCTGTCACAAAGTATGCTATTATTAATAAGCTCAGTGTCGGCAATTAATCGATACCATTTCTGAAGCCCCGCTTGAGCATGAACTGGTGGAAAGTACATGTCATGCCAAAATTGCAATTGAATTACCCATTCTTGACAAACGACGCCCACGATTTCGTTATGGATTTAAAAACTTTATCAATATCCGGTTTAGTCTTTCTAATTTTTCAAAGCAGTGAACTGAGAGCTAGCAATAAAAAAGTACAGCGTATAAGTTTCAAAGTTCAAATTTGTCTAAGGAATTTATTAAATTTATTAAGATTTATCTTTATTTGTGCAACAATATGCAAAAGGCTTACAATACAGTATAAAAAAGAAGTATTAATTCATAAGCTATTTAAACAAAGAGATTCAGTAAATTAATTTTTATGCTAGTCAAGTTTTATATGCCGTGTTTTTAAGCCATCAAAAACGTTATTATACTGTTAAAAGAAGTATCAATTAAATCCAGTGGAGTAGTGCTGTTAATTGAAATGAACTGTCCTATTGTAAATCCTACAGGTTTAAGATATTTTAACTCTCTTTTGTCTGCTTTATTTTGCATAATTATTCTCCTGCTCTTCCAGTACAAAATGGTATCGCCAGAGGTTTTCGCCGGATTAGCAGATCGAAGACTGAGAAATAATATAAGTCCAGTGACACCTACTGCAACTAAAATAACACCTATGTATAGAATTAGCTCTAATTGGTTGTACAACCTGATTGACCCGAATATAGCTGCGGTTTGTATAGCTAGCCCAGCAGCCACCATTCCAGGTATGTAGAATCTTACTGCGTCATTTGATGAAGTGACCAGCAAATAGAGCAATTGGTGATGCAATCTGCAAAGTCTGAAATTAATTCTTTCAGATCGGGGCTCAGTTGCTACGCTTTTTGTAATAGACAATGGCGCTAGGTTCTGCTGCTTAGATCGTTTATTCTTGCGCTCACAAAATTGGCTTAGCGTTTTAATCAATTTATAGAACCAGTCGTTTTTCTTGCTTGCATTTAGCTCTGGATGCTGACTTTGATGCAGGTTTATTGCTGTTTGATTTTCAAAAACAACGCAACAGGTAATTATTAACAGCAATTGGTGGAGAACCGTTGCTGCTCCATACGCCATGCAAAATGTTACCACAATTGAAGCAATGATTTTTTGAACAATCCATGGCAGAACGGGAAACCAATAAGACAGAATCAAACTCACGGGATCGTAGGGTCGCATAAACGGAAAAATTATTCCCGCCAAGGGAAATCCCATAAAGCCAACAAAAAGGCCGTATCCTACAATTTCCTGAAATTCCGGAATTCTAGTAGTTAGTGGCCACGGCCATCCATTGTAGAATATTCCTTCCATATAATAAATCTCGGTAATTAGAACAGCGCTATATTTCGTGTTGATTTCAGCGGAATGCCAACTTACAAAATATTGTAAGGATAAAGCGAGTACTAGTGCATGCACCATTACTTCCTCCCTGTTAGCCGGGGCAGGATTTTTCCAGAGAGAATATAGATGTATCGAGGTTGTAAAAGTAGCTACTATTGTACAAACAAATTTTTGAAGCTGCCACCAAAACATGTGTCGATGGGACTTTCTACTCGCAAGAATTGGGTGAGGAAGTAAACGGCTACTTTGCTTGTCGTAGACGCAAGGAAGTTGAAAGCAGCGTTGCAGTATAAGATACGAATTTACGAAAGCTTGTCCAAAACTCATTTTTCTAAATTGTCCACAACTCTCCGACTTTCTCGACAGACAGAAAATAAGTGTAACGAAACCAACCAAAAAATTTGAAAAGGAAAAAATAATCTTTTAGGTCAGAAGCCACTGGTCCTAGATGTAAGACCCAGAAAATCAATATTATGTTGAAATATTTTATTTTAAAACCCTATAAAATTGCTAAAATACATTAGTTGGATACTTTGTCATTTTATAGTACTAAGAAATAAGAGCAATTGTACATAGTTATACAACATTGTTTTTAACCATGTAAAAATTTATTTAATCCTCTTATAAAATCAACCTGTGCTCCGTACAAGACAAAGGCGTGGTTTGAAAATTGACCGAGCTTTAGATTTAAAAAATGTAATGCATTAACTATTTATCTACACTATATTTGCTTATAACCAAAATGTTTTGGAGGATAAAAAGTTACAAAAGGAGGAATTGCGCAATAAATATGTTATAGCAATCGTTTAAAATTTAGTTTAAAATTTAATTACGCAAACACAAAGCACGATGTGTGGATTAAAATATTTGTTTACGTTTAACTAAACACAAGTGCTCATCTTATTTTGGCAACAGCCTAAATCGTAACAACAATGTAACCGCAACAAACAAATCAAATTTTTTTACAAATCACGTTTACTGTGGGTAAACTGTACACATAAATACAACGTTTAACGTTCCTATTTGTATTATGAAGTGTAGGTTATCAAAAACACAAAGACAAACTGTTTTAATGCATAATACGAAATACCCTATAGACTTATCTTACAGTTAGTTTATTTTCAGCTTGTTCTGGTGATCCTCGTAGTCCTTTCGGCTGAATTTATAACCAGTATTTTGACATCGTGTGTCTACCCAAAGGATCATACTCTCCAACAGAGGCAAAGCCTTCCAAATCGGGGACATGTAACGCAGTTCTATGGAATCCTCTAGGAAATAACCCTGGTCATAAACCTTAAGCAGGTTCTTGGTAATTTCAATCTTATTACCGTCTGCATTATATTCCACCATTGTAGCCCCAGATTCCACTTGATAGTTCCAGTCCTTAGTCTGAATTTCTAATCGTTTTAGCTTTGGGCAACTAGTAAGGAAATCAAAACTTGTGTTTCGTTCTATCCGATAACCAATCAATTCTAGTTCTTGCAACAAAGGGAGATTTGTCTGATTTGGAAAAGGAGGGCTGGCTTTTGAAAATGCATGCCAAGTAGAATGTGGGTAGCACAAACTAACTTGCTTTAGACTATCCTTGTACATTTCCAAAATTTTAAACAGCTCAACAAGGCAGGCGTCAAAACCAAAGTTTAGTTTAATTTTTTCAAGTGGAGCTCCCAGGTTCCTTAAACTCTGCAAAGTTTCCAAGTTAGTAGGTTTCTCTTCCCAATAACGTCCCACGTCTCCTATTTCCAAACTGAGGCTTGTCAACAGCGGCATTGGACTTGGCAACGGAATCCAGAATCCCGAAACATATAAATTTTCCAACTGTTTTCCATACTTTACCAGCATTTCACCAATGAATTCGGCGACGCCATCATTGTTGTAAATATTTGCACGAATTTCCAAGCTCACCAAGTTTGGCAAACCCGGTAACGGGTTATCTTTCAAAAACTGAATTACAGTGTCAGGCCAATAGTCATGACCCAGGATTGAAAATTCCAAACGCATAGTCTTCACGTTTGGAATGTTTCTTAACAATTTACAAGTATACTGCACAAACTCCATCACAGGGTTGGTGACTTTTAGTTCGAGGTGATACACCAAAGTTCCAAATTCTTGAAAGAATCGATGAAAACGAAACCTTCTAAACTCCTTGGCTTTCACAGCTCCACCTACCAATTTTGCTTGTGGTAAAGCTCTCAATTCATTAACAAACTGTTCGTTTCGTTTTCTTAAATTCACTCTAATATACTTTTCGTCAAGCATATCTCTCAGCTTCCACATGTCCCCAGATTCAAGAAAGCTGTCAACTATGTTCCTCCATTCTTTGGAAACCTTACGCAGGGTTAGCAAATCGCTTCCAGGTAGATACTTAAAAAGTTGGGGTAACGCCGTACCAAATAGAGCTAATGTCCAAATCCCCTTGTTAGCATCGGATTGAAAATGTTCCCGGAACAGGGGGTTAGAGTTGACAAGATTGATGAGGTTTTTGGGTTTGAGATCCCTAATCTTGTTTAATATCAACACCCACACCTTGAAGTAGAACAATAAAGAATTTTCAATAGCATTTTTAGAACATTGAAATAAAGCAATTAGTAAATCAAACTGAAAATTACCTCTGCTGGGAAGACTAGCAAAAATGGATTGACATATTCACGAGCTGCCTCGGGTTGTAAATCTGCTTCAGGTTTCATTTTATCCATTGACATAGTAGCACAAATAAGGTCTTATTTAGAACCTATTCACCTTCCCTTATTTAGAAACCGGAATTTTATCACATTTTTTGTCTAGTTGAAGCAAATATAAATTATGTGTTCTTGTGTTCTACTCTTGACAAAGATTACGGCTAGTAATCGAAAGCTAGAGTTGTTAAATAAAGCTCAATCTCGTTAGCCAAAATGTCTCTCACTATAAATTATGTTTCAACGTGTCTTATTTTTCTAGAAATAAATGGTACAGCCTTGGGGTTTCCTCGTTAACAATGTATTATATGAAATGAGAGCATATTAAAAATCTTTTATATACATATATATGTAACCTCACAGAGTGCTGACAAACACTTGCTGTTCCGCTTATGCTTCCTGCGATTAGTTATTGTAAGATATTTTTTGCATTATTCTTTTCTCTACAGCAAATTATTGTGTATTGCAGTATTATGTCCGTCATTGCCGAAGACAACGTGCTTCAGGTTGATTTGTTGGGCCATGAGTGTAAACGAGATTGACATATTTTGTTCTTGTCTATGTAATGCATCACGCCTGCGAAACAAAATAGGATTTTTATTAAGTATTTATTGAAGCAATGTTGCGTTAAATCCAGTCACAGATGTTGCCCAGTTTCTGAGTTTTCATACAAACAAAGTGCTTTACTTTCTTTGCCAATTATTAATGCAGAGAAGTCTTGCAATGCTTTGCATGTAATTTTGATGATATACATAAGGGTATGGATTTTTTGCATTTGCTAATTTTGCTATCTATGCATCGCAATTGGTAATATAATTTACACTGATAGATTCAAACACTGAAAGCAAACACCTTTACACATAGTGCTGTTTCTACATTGCTTGGTGCTAAGTTATCATGTCGTTTTCTGGTAAACACAAAGTCCATCAGGTTGGCTTGTTCAGCCATAGTAGTGACTGTGCACCAAGTTAATAAATTTTCTTCTTGTCTACGCTATGCATTATCCCAGCAAAATAAACTAATGTATTTTTATTATAGGTAGTATAGGGGGGTTCAAACATATTTTGTCTACTAGTTGGAAATTTTCTGTAGACATTATACAGAGGATCAGATTATATAGTTACATTGGAAGTAAGAATAAGAATTCTAGTAATTAATAACTGCCTACTAATAGCATTCATTATTGCGTCCAAGTTGTGAACACATACGAATATAAAATTACTATGAATCGCCACTTCCAATTTGCAACGAAAGAATCCATTAGAACAATTTGCTAAGAAAATGCATTCGAGTTTTAAATTTTATGATTATTTCCAAAAATATTTAGAAACAAAATTTAAATCTTATTTTTTATCGATCAACATGTTTTACAATTTGAAATTGTTGTTACGTTTCAATAAATTACCAATCTAAAGTTCAGCAATCATACGAAGATGTTATGGCAACATAGCCAGCAGGCCGCACTGGCAACGTAATTCCATTCGTGGGAAATGCATCTTCCTTCTTTATGTTGGGATACAGCTGAAGAAACGCATCATCTCCAGATTTCAGTTTTTCATACAAACTAGTTATAAAAGACTGTCGTAGCTTTTGATCCGAAGCAAAATCAAGGTTGAGCAAAGCAGATGCAAATTGCAAATCTATAACACAACAAATTCATTCAGAACTTTTTTGTTATAATTTAGTAATATATATGATAAGATAACTTTAATATTAATTTCCTTACTTGGAGTTACAAAAACAGCGGTGATTGTTGACTTAATAGTTTGTGAAAACCTAAGAATAAAATCACCTCTTCGCCTTTCACCATTAAGTCCGGAGAGTAATTGATATGCAGCTTCTTTCGTAACAAACGCTTTAAAATAACCTTTCTGAAAAAGCTCTCTTATGTAAGGTTTCCTTAACAAAGCGACAGCTGAAACAAACCAGCTCCAAAATGAAAAGTTTTGACCTGTTAAATTGTTGTTGTAAATGTTTTCTAAAGGAATTTGATTTGTTGTCTGATTTTGATTTTCAACACCATTTTGGCTTCTGTGTCTGTAAATTTCAAAAGCACATGATGCATTTTATATTTTTATAAATCAATTTATAAACGACCAAGGTAAATATCACATACAAATCTTCCAGCAACCAGGTAGCAAAAAATTGTAACTGCGAATTGTCCAAAGTTCGCCCATTTGTCCACTCCTTAAAATGTAACTGCAATATTTCCAAAACTTCATAAATGCTTGCATTGGTCCTGAGCTGTGGCAAAATTCCTGAACAATCCGAAAAGTATCTAGCCCATGATCCTGATGCCAAGGCTAAATCCTTCTGTGAGGAATGAGTGCTAACGCAAACTGAAGCTGAAAGCGTCCAGGCCTAATTTAATAACTTAGAAATATTTTTAAAACATACACATATCAATAAGCTTGAAAGATAAATCATTTTTTTACCTTAACATAAACACTTTGTGTTGGGTCACTAGTTGGAATTTGCAAATCTGCGGTGACATAGAAATAATATTTTTCTTGCGCTGCTCTAACATCGTTATTCTCTTTTTCTTTCTGTCGAATTAAAATGGCTGGGACCTCTGCTTTTATAATATTAGCTTCTACGCTGGTTTGAAAAAAAGAATGCACCATGTTCTGTTCAGTGAAGCCAATGATGTTTGAATCGGGAGAATAAATTTTTGCTTTAGTCTTAGGTTCAGGTTGATACCAACAACCATTCTGCATTATTTTCTTTGCTTCTTCTTCTGGTACCAGGGAAATATTTATAGTCACAGGATTAAGCTGATTAGCTTTCGCCATGCATCCAAATATGTTGAGTAATTGCACTGATAAATTGGTTTGGCTTGGAATTGTTGCATCTTCTCTTTGTTTGATGCCAGTTTTTTTTGTTGTTGAAATAGCTGAAACTGGCTGTTTGTCAAACATTAGAGTCAATCTTTCAATTACTGTTAATCTTACTCCGTACAATACATTTTGCACCGACTCTTCATGTAATGGTTCTGTGGTAGAGAAATTATTTAAACTTGTACAATCTGGTGGAAACTGTATTCCATTACAGCCAAGAATAAATTCCTTGAGTACACTGATAACACTTGATAAAGTTTGCAGTAGCGCTTCCAAATCGTTGAGTACATTTTGAAGATAATTTTGTATTTCAGAAATCTGAAGAGATTTGACAATGTTTTCATTCCTCTGCTCAAATTGAAATTGTTTGCAGTACAGACGTTGAAGGGTGGTAATTTCGGAAACAATTTTCCAAATTAAGGGAGAAGTTGGACAATTAAAATCGATGGGTACAGCAAGCGTGTAATTGCTTTCGATTATAGTAAACATTTCGTTTCGTAAGCGATGAACTTTTGCTGCCTACAAACGGATAATTTTTAAAAGATTAATAAAAGTATGCATAGACATTAATAGGTAAATACTCACATTTTGTTCGGCCGTAAAGTATGTCGTATCACAGTTTTGCTTCAATTGTTGTATTAGTCCATTTATTGACTGCGCCAACTTTGCAATAGAAGCATTTGTTTCGAAAATTCTTTTAAAATGTGTTTGCAGATTACTTCTACAAACTTCAATTTGCTGACTAATGTAACTGCTCATTTTTAAAGAAAAAAAACAGTTATTACTATTTCATGCGTTTTGGATCAGCAATTATTAAGAGGACGTAGCTGCTTGCCTGGTACAATTCCAACTGAAGATTACGAAGAATTGTTGAATTGAATTACGAATCGTGTAATAAATCAGAATCGAGTATACATAACTTAACATAATTCTGATATACGCTCAATTTGGTAGCTACTTGCTTCTGCTTGACCACAACAAACAAAAAACGTTTGATAAGAGTTACTTAGTGCAACTTTCTTCTTACTTGGTAGAAAAACAGCAAAGTCAGGCGTGTGCTGCATGTACAAGTGCAGATTTTCTGTGAACTACCGTTCACAACATAGTAGTGTTGGTGCGCGAGATATACACTGTTAATTATGCGCATATTTTATTAAAATGCGAAAGTAAACAGCCCAACAAAACGTTTGACGAGTAGAGGGAATAAATTAATAAATGTATTAGCAAAGCAGTGCACATATTCAGCGCACATCATGTATAGTAATATATCAGTACACTGATCACCTACAACCATATAAGCCACAAACGTTTAGTGACGTTCCTCCCACTCAAGCTTTGCTTGGTTAGAGTGCAGAGCTGAACTTACAAATTATTATCTGTTTGCACCACAAACACATTGCATAAAAGCTTTTTAGGTGACGTGTTTTTGCAATTCAGCAACATTCATTAAAATTCATAGTTGTTCATGAACATAGTTTTGGTAAAGCAGAATGAGAAGTGTGAACAAATTACGTTCACATTATACGTACTGTAAGAGTTAAATAGTGACATTTCAAGCAGTTTATTAATAATTGAAATGCATTTCAATAAGCACCATTACACAACATTTATTTTTTAATAAATCTTGCAATAAGTTTAAAGCCAGTTATTCCAACAGTCCTAATATTGAAAAGTCTATGATAAAATGCTTCAATACATATTATAAATACATTGTCAATGTAAATTGTGATTGTTTCAATCTAGCAATCACAGCATTTACAATTATTTACCTAGTTTAAAAACCCTGATACAATGTGGACAAAATTCACAATGAATGTGCAGTATATTTTTTTATTTTTTTACATAAAATTTTAGTACAAAAAATGACGCAATTCTCTATGCATTCTTCATCAATTTTAATTCACAGACAAGTTCATTGTTAGCAGAAACGTAAACGGTTTTCCCAGTTTCAGTCCCAGATTTCACTCAGGTTCTAACTTTTAGTATTATTTTGCATAATTTTATTTGTTATACCAAGCTGTTGATGGATATGCACAAGTGATGATGAAATTGACAAACAATTTTACGTTAGTCGTCAAACCATATAAATTTAAAGAAGTCAATTTTTTACAACATAACTTGGTCGTAACTCAGTTGATCATATACTAGTGAATATTGGTTTTTATTGAAATTCCAAACAGGTTAACTTCAAATATAATTTTTGAACAAATTTTCATTTTAACACATGCAATAAGTACACATACACCAGGAAAATCATTTACTTTGCAAAATCAGAAACTTAAAATGGAAGCTGGAAATCCCCTTGACTTGCTCACACGCGATGTAAGTTATCCTTTTTTTTTAAATTACACTGTCAAAAAATATTAGGTATGTCGCCTGGAAAAAAACAATATTGAAACGTTTTTGCGTTTATAGGGTTGGTATCACGTCATATCACGCGTCAAAATTCCTGAGGACGTGTTAGCATTTGCAAATGCACACACGCTGTTTCGTTCGATTATAACAACTGACCTAGAGGAAGACTGGATATCCGCAATATTTTATCTTGCATTTCCTTATTTTTCTGACTACTTAGAAATGCGTGACGTACTCAATTTGCGGCTAATGAAGTGGATAAAGCTATTTGCAACAACAACGAATACTGGCATTTAACAATGCTCCTATGGAACTGAGACTTGAAACATACCTCAATACTCTCGATAGAAACCAAAACTTGAATGCGCTGCTTGAAGAAATGAGAAGACTACATATAACAAAAATTTTAAGATACAACGCTAAATTCTGTCTGTTCCTGGAAAACTATTTGGACAGCATAATCTTCTTTAAGGAGTTTGGGTCTCAGGTGGTCCACTTGCAAATTGAATTTTATTACCCTTACAGTTTACCTACATCCTTTAGAAGCTTTAAAATTTCTCATAAAGGTTTTTGACTGCGTGCCCAACATTACGAAGCTCGACATAGGCCTTAATTGCTACAACTTTGACTTACTGCCTACTGATCTCTGGATTCAGGATTTGAACGATTTTTGGAACGACCATTCCTTACCAGCTTTGTCGAAACTTGAGAGTGTTAAACTTGACACGTCTTTATGTGGACATGAACACGTTGACTCATGTCCAATAGCCCAATTCTTTCGCTAATTTTTGCAAGCATACAGAACACAACTTGTAAACCTTGACACGATATGGGTTTCAAGGTCTCTGCAAATATTACCCGCAATGCCGGCTTTGCAAACCTTATCTGCGAAATTAGAAACTGAGGAAGACCGGCTAGCCTCCAAGTTTTACAAGCACCACTTTCTAAAATCCATATAAGCCTTTGGAACACGTCAAAGTCAGAGCTTAAGCTGATATTCCGTGGTTTTGAGAATTTCAAAGAAACTCTAATTGATGTACATTTATCAAATTTGAAGTGTGATAAGATTCATGAACTACCTTTTGGAGTATACCTGCCCCTACTTAAGCGTATCAAGATATCTAGTATCTCAAATTTTACTTATCACGAAAGCTTTCTCAAGATATAAACTTATGAGTTGCATTTAGGAAAACTCAATAATATGGGAATTAAGTGAGTTACTAAATGGTGAGAAATCTTGTTTTAAGAGAGGCGTTGTAAAACAGTCAATTTGTCATATAAGTGATCTGTTTGTTAGAAATAAATGAAATAACACAAACACATGAATAATATATTGATACATCCGAAACATAAAGCCCGTCTTCTTTCTTCGTAATTGTCTGCGTTAACCAACAATATATATATTTACATTACATAACATGTGCTTCCACGACTTTAAGCAGAGCACAGTTTCGTCAAGGTTGCCGACTCAGGTTGATAAGACCTTGATATTAGCTAACTTTTATGAATTTAAAGAAATGTATCAAGTGTGGTACCATAATCACAAATTGGTTTCGAAATTTTTGTAAATAAGAATAAGCTGAAATTATGAACTTGGTGGATGAATAATTCTGCAGTATATTTTCTAGAAATAGCTTGTCTTTTTTGACTGGTATGGTCATAAACACACACATTACCCAAGTTATTTCTATCTCAATTTGTTAGAGATATGTTTGCGTCTTGATTACAAATTGACAATAAACAACCACTGGTGTGTCATTTCTCCCAGCTGCAACAGCAAGTGAAAAATTTGGCATTTTACAAACGCATGGTATAAGCGAAGCTTGAAAGTAATTGTAAACCTTTATGAATGCCTCCTACAGTAATCGACTGAAACCTTGAAAACTTATGCGCTGATGCGCAAACAAAAAGCAAAAAATATTAGTAAAAACTACAGCGTGGTTTGGTAATATAGCAAGCATACCCAAAAGCTACGAGTGCATGCACAATGCACAATATTTTATTTTTGCTTTCAACTCGTCACAATTTTAGAAATAAGGTTTGCACAGTATAAATGTACAGTATAGCACAGTTTACTGTCAACCCTTTTCTGAAGTTGATTTGGATTCTTCTAAGTAAGTACAGAGTTTCTCAAATTTAACACAATACTCTCTTAAATCCTTCCTGTGTGGGGTTGCTGGAGTTTTTCAATACTTGATATGCTTGTGTGCTTGTGTGCTTGTCTTAAGTAAAGATTCAACGCCTGGCACTGTGGAGACATTTTATTGGCTAATGATCACACTTGTCACTTATTTTGTAGTATCCTGAATACAGCTACTTGCAATTTTTTTTATTTATGCACCACGTTCCACAAAATGTAGTTTTATTCGCTTTAGAAATTATCCGTTTAAGGCGGCTGTGGAGTCCTATTGCAAGTAAATTTAAAATGCCAAAATTTTGCATTCCAATTCCACTTCTGCGTTTATACTTTCCAATTTGCATTACATTCCAATTCATACTGTGGTATTTTGGATTGCATTCCAATTCGAATCCACACTGTGGCATTTATAGTCAAGTGCAATATTTCAGTTGAATTCATATTGTACTTTCCTATTCTCATGTCGTGTTTAGAGTACAATGCAATTCATCGATTTTGGTACTAAAATTGGAAGTACAATGAAAAAATCAAGAGTTGGATTCTTTCCAACTCACAACAAATGCAAAGTCTAAACTAGCAACATGTAGAATGCAATTTAAAATGCGAATTGGAATACAAATTCAACCAGTTTCCTATTTTGCGTTTATTGTTTTACATTTACAATGAAATTCAGTAAAATGCAAAAACAAGCATTTCATCTTGTACTTGTACTTGTAATTGGACTCTACAGCCGCCTTTAGAGAAAACATGCAAAACATGTATAAACTTATACACTGGTAATGCTCTAAATGAATAGCATTACAGTATCAACCCACGTAAAAAAGTACCGAGTCGGGGTCATTGTTATACACTTTCGAAAAGTCTGCGTTTGGTTTGTAATGCAATTCGTTTTGAAATGGTGATTCCAGAATACTGACGCTGGACCCTAAAACCCTTAAGTATTTTGTAGTGTTTAGTTTGCTGCTTGTGCAACGTTTTTTGCTAGAGAAGAAACTACATAAATAAATTGGTTGAAATAAATAAAGCATATTATGTCAAAATATATTTAAAATATGCGTATACAATAAAAACGTTTTTGCTCAAACTTTTATTTGGAACTGGTACTTAATGCTCTTGCCGTGCTATTGTTAAACATACAACTGTAACGTAAATGTAATCGTACAAATTTTATTTCTACATTTAAAAAACCAAAATATAGCAAATTAGCAAATACATAATATACGGAGTTCCCAATCCTCCAAACATATAACTCAAACACAAACTTTTTACACTCAGACAAAGATAGCCAACTAAACCAAGGTTTCTATGGGCACACGCTGTGCATTTTCTTTTATGTCAATATGCGGCATTATTTGTATTTCTGCTTTCAAAAAACTGCACATGTTTTCAGAGACCTAATAAGTAAAACCAATTCAATACAATGCTACAAACATAAATTGCCGACTAAACATAGCAGCAATAACAACAACAAACCATAAATCGTCGACACAGTAAACTACAAAGTTGTCACAGTTTTGCAAATGTATCAGTCCATGTGTAAAAGCTAAGTCCAATAATAATAGGGTATTTGGATTGTCTGGAATTTGGCTGGACCAAATTGTTTTTAGAATAAGAAATTGCAGCTTTACAGCGAAATTAAAAAATTAAACAATGACCAGTGGCTTCTATTTCAATGGCAAAATAGGTTTTCCTGGTTAGGTTTCTAATGGAAGGTACGTTTGCACCCAATAACAGCATACCACATCTCCGGGCTTCCTCTCAAGGCTACAGGAAAATCCCCAGTTATTCCAGTCAATAAGGCATCCCAGAAAATGGAGCTTACAACCGAGGCATGTGCAACATGCTGAATGGTTAAAACTCGTAAGTCTCATATTCAATCGTTCTAGAAACACAAAGCTAAAAAACAAATGCGATTTCATTTAGTAGCGCTAATTGTGTAAATTTGTGAACAACAAGAAAAAAGATATTATTTCAATTAGTCAATGCAGAAGCTTTTAAAACAAAGCCCAAGCTTAAGCTACTTGATGTTTTATCATTAGGGTCGGTAGAACAATCAGTAGGGAATATTGTATCATGCATGTGAGTCAGCTGTTGTTTCCCAACCATCATATTGTTAGCCCCCGTTTTCCCCACACATTTTTATTGTTAAAGTTTCATTGTTATACCATTGTTTTAGTTTACTTAAATTTCTTTCTAAATGACTTCCATTCATTTTCTTTGTGAATTACGTAGTTTTAAGCCATGCCCTAGATAATGTGCATTTTGGACTGGAATGAATGAAACGTACGTAGCAAACAAACTAATTAAGATAGATTGAACATGAATAGTTATGAATAGTTTTCTTTGGAGTAAAGCGATGAGCGCGTCAGCGCTGATCCATTTTTATCACACTGACCGTGCTACTACTGCTTCTGTTAGTTGTTTAGTTAGGTAACTTTTAGTGTAAAAGTGTAAATGAACTCGTTTTGTGTTGATAACACTTAGGTATTTTTAATCACACCATTCATGTGTAAAACACGTAGTTTGTAATAACCTTTACACTTTCTTTCTTCACTTTCTGTTAATACTTGTTACATGACATTGGATGCAAGTGACGTTCGTAATTTAAGAAATAACATGTAATACTCTGTTATAATTTGTAATCAATTGTAATACTTTTAATGCTTTGTAACTGACTGAAAGCGTATATAAGCGCCAGGTCAGTTCAATAAATTCAACATTCTTTGGGAACTCTTGCTTCTCAGACTTACTTTCTTTATTGAGCAGCCTTGTTTGGCATGTTCGATCTTTTCACCAACTCTTTTAAATACTTTAGCCATTTTTTGGCTTAACATTTTGGAGGGCACCTCACCGAGATTTCTGGCGTCTTCAATACGCTAGGAATACGGACACTTCCTGTTTCCAAAGTTCCCTTTTAAAATTTCCAATTCTGGTGGCCCTTCTGGCCACAACAACTAGGAAATTTTTTAGTTTTCTTGTACTAGTAACTCTGAGTTGCACATTGCCCAAGACTGCATTGCCGTTGTAAGCACGTCTGGGGGAATTTTATGTTATGCCAGCAAACACGTCAGTCATGAATGTAAGCTTCAATACTTTATTCCTATATTTTTACTAACACGCCATAATAGGGCGGCCCTGTGGGCTTGTCCTTTGGCTTCATTTAACCTAAACTGTATGTGTGGCCTCACACAGCACATATAGTGGTTTGCATAATTTCTTGCTTAGGGAAACTTTCTCTGACTAAACGCATACTTTAAACTGCTTTACCAAAAAGACTAGACACACACCTTTTTCTTGCAAATTTTATTTTACATATCAGACTGACTTAACGCTTTAAAAATTTTGCATGGCCGAGAGAAGAACCTCTCATCGGACACAAAATATTAACCCAGAATATCAAGGCATCGGTGTACAAAACCGAAAAGAGGTACCTATACCTTTTGGTATAGCGGTACCCAACGAACAAAGTCACGGGCCCCACCCTGTTCCTTCGGTAGGAACAGGCCTAGAAAGAGAAACTCAGGATACTTCAGAAGTAGACCCTGACGTAAATCTCAGTACATTATCAGATGACGTGTTCGAGTCATCACAAGTTGGAAATCCACCCCCGATTACTCGTAGTCAAAGCCTTGGGAATATCCCAGCAAACACTAGCTTGCCTCAATCAAATGCCGAAAAAACTATCTTAGATAAACTTGATCATTTTCTATCACATGAACATTTATCTCTGTCTGAAAACGAAAGTTTTAGCTCGCCTATTCATTCGCCTCGCTTCTCTAGTACCCCACTCCCAAACGAAAGCCAACAAACTGATAAGCCACACGAGCCAATTTATCAGCAGTGGTCCACAAGAAGCTCAGGAAAAACCACTCCTGAAGCTTCTGACACAGAATCAAACTATACGGAACATAACGTACATAACCCTCCCCCTTCTGACTCTACTGACACTCACTTTCACAGAACTGAATTTCATTCTCCACTTACTGAAAACACCAGAACTCATAGAACTTCCTCGACATCTAGCTCTAGTACCAACACAACTACTGACTCTTTTTACAACCCATTTACTACTTCTTTTTTAAATACTACCCCGACAAACACAGCAGACCAACAATTTTATAACCCTTTTAGTAATTCATTTTTCTATCAACCAACTCCCATTACAACTCCAAAGCCCCCTCAATTTTCAGGATTTACAGTGTGCAAAATGTCTATCCTTACGCCCCAACTTTTGACTTCGACTGCTATTCCAGTCTTTGACTCTGACAAGGACGACCCTACAGAGTACTTAGCCTCTTATGAAGCTATTACTAGTGCAGGGAACTGGAAACCTGACATGAAAATGTCTTACTTTACCTTGAACTTAAATCCAATCGCTCGTGATTGGTATGTGGACTATAAGTCAAAAGCTCCAGGCGATACCGCCGATTGGGCCGCCACAAAAGCAGCTTTCATAAACAACTTTACTAGAAAAAGTTCTCCTAGTAAAGCAGAGAATGAGCTTAAAAAGCGTTTCATGCGCGAAAATGAGAGCGTTGACTCCTATTTTTATGACATGCTGAAACTGATTAATAGAATTGATAAAGCAATGGACCCCGCACTACAGGTTAAAAAATAGTTACTAATCTGATTCAGATGACACAATAGTTACGGTTAACCCCATTGAAATATCGGAAAAAACTCCTCCGCCAGAGAACATGAAGGTTCTGACCGATGAACAAATAGCTAAATTGAATATCAACCCAGACCTTCCTCTGGAGGAAAAAGAAAAACTAATTGATTTATTGAAAGAATACAGTGACACCTTTGCTTGGGACCATACCCAGCTAGGTACCTGTAATGTAGGAAAATTTTCTATTGATGTACAAGGGAGCCAACCTATTAGCTCCACTCCATATCGATGTGCTCCAAAAGAGCGTGAAGATTAGGGAATTTCTTGCTGCTGGTCTGATAAGCCCAAGTAATTCGGCATGGGCCAGCCCTGTTGTGCTGGTTCCAAAGAAAAATGGTCAATCACGAATGTGTGTAGATTATAGAAAATTAAATGAGGTAATTAAACAGGATGTTTATCCTTTAGCTAGAATAGACGATATCCTAGATTCGTTAGGAGGTATGTCAATCTTTTCAACTCTAGATTGTTTTAGTGGTTATTTAGGCATAGAAGTAGATGAAAAATCTAGAGAGTACTCAGCGTTCTGCACTCCAGACGGTTTATTTCATTGGAATAGATTACCGTTTGGGATATCAACCGCACCTTCTGCGTACCAGAGAACTATGAATATAGCTTTTAATAATTTATTAAGACACGTGGTACAGATTTACTTAGATGATTTGGTCACATTTGGCCGAACTCATTCAAATCATTTAGATAATTTAAGAAAGGTACTTGATAGACTTAGGAAAGTTAACATTAAGTTACAGCCAAGTAAATGTTTCTTTGCGTATCCTTCCATTAAATTACTTGGACACCAGATTTCAGGAGACGGGATTAGAGTAGACCCCGACAAGGTCAAAGCCGTAGTTAACATGCCTAAACCAAAAACAATCAAAGAAGTTCGTTCTTTTGTAGGTTGCGGTAGTTTCTTTAGACGGTTTATTAGAAATTTCTCTTTAATAGCTAGACCTTTAGTTAGGTTATGGAAAATAAATCAAAAATTTGAATGGACACAAGAACAAGAAGACGCTTTTCAAGAAATTAAGAACCGATTATTAAGTGCGCCAATACTGACGCATCATAATCCCGATTTACCACAAGTTGTGTATACGGATGCAGCGCCCTCTGCTGGCCTTGGGAGCGTCCTGATGCAAGTAGAAAATGGCGTAGAAAAACCCGTAGCGTATGCGTCTAGGACGTTAACTCCAGCAGAAGCTAATTATTCAAGTGCACATGCAGAATGTCTCTGTTTGTGTTACGCAGTTAGAGTATTTAGGCCTTATATTTACGGTAGACCTTTTACTGTTAAGACCGACGCACATGCGTTATGTTACCTAAAACAAGTTAAAGACCCTACAGGTAGACTTATGAAATTTTCGTTGAAGCTCCAACCTTACGATTATAAAGTCGCCTACAACAGTGGAAAGTTACACGGGTGCGCAGATGGCCTTAGCCCCCATCCAGTCGACAACCCCACCCAGGAAGAAGAAGAAGAAGACAACGAGGTCCCAATGACCAATATTCTGCTGAACCAGCTAAATCCAGTAGACATCTCTGCTATGCAAGCGACAGATCCAGCTCTAGTAAAAATCGTAGAACGAATTATGAACGCCCCGAAGAAAGGCAAACGTGAACAAAATCGCATTAGCAAATACCACCTGAAGGATGGAGTCCTTTACCGCCAAACCCCTCTCGATCCAGATCCACTCCTGGCGGTCCCGAAAGACCTCCGTCCCATGTTGTTTGCTGAACTATACGACAACCCGACCGCAGGTCATTTAGGATTCAAGAAGACTTACGCCCGATTCCAGAAAGGTTACTGGTTTCCAAAGATGGCCCAAGAAGTAATGAAATACGTCCTGTCCTGCCCAGACTGTCAAGCAAGGAAGAAACCAACCCTCCCAGAAGCAGGACTACACCAACCCATCAAAGTGACAGGAATCTTTGATCGAGTTGCATTGGATCTTATGGGTCCATTTGTAACTAGCAATTCCAACAACAAATACATAGTCATGTGCACTGAATACGTCACGCGCTTCGTCTATTCAAAGGCGATCCCAAATAAAACAACAGATCTCGTGGCGCAGTTCTTCTTACATGATGTAGTGTGCAAAATAGGCTCGCCTAAGGTCACCACCTCTGACCGTGGCCTCGAGTTCCTAAGTTGTATGTTTTCGAACCTAGTTAAATTACTGGGAAGCACGAAACACACTACATGTGCCTACCACCCACGAACAAACGGGATGGTTGAGTCACGAAACAAAGTTTTTGCACAAATGATATCTATGTATACTTCTGCCGATCATAAAGATTGGGATGAACATCTCGATCATGTTACTTTTGCGTATAATACGAGTAAACATGCAATTACTAAGTTCACTCCTTTCTACCTAATTTACGGAGTAGAAGCTCAACTGCCTATAGATATTGCGCTTTTACCTGACAAAGACAAAGTTGACAGAAATGACGACATAGAAAAATTAAAACAGGCAAGAGAGATTGCTATTCAGAACACTGACATACACCAACAAAAAGTTAAGGAGAAAATCGATGAGACTCGACGTGTAGTTGAATACAAACCTGGTGACCTGGTGAGGATTTATATCCCATTTCGTAAACCAGGTTTAGTAGAAAAATTTCTGCTACGAAACTGTGGCCCATACAAAGTTATAGAAAAGACCTCACCTGTTAATTATAAAGTGCAATTACTTGCCCCTAAACTGACAAAAAAGATCCCAACCACTGACATTGTTAACGTAAATCGTATGAACAAATATGTAAGACGCACGAATGATGATGATGACTGGGATGATGAAATTCCTGACGATGAACAAATGATTACAAATGAAACAAATAGGCCTGTCACAAGGGCTTATGCAAAGCAATTAGCAAAAGTAAAAGAAACTAATCAAGCCAATTTACTTCTCGTTATAGGAAACCCTTTTCGATCCTCCAAACCAATCTGATCCAATGCCCCAAGAAGGCCAAATAGAAGAAATTGACCTTTCCGATCCTTTTAACCATCCGTATAAGCATTTAAAACCAAACGATCCAGCTCCTCCCGGATACACTAAACGACAATACAAATTTCATGAAAAGCATCTCTACAAGAAAATCCGCATAAAACTAACTACAAAAAATAAAGAATGCATCCCATTTGCAATACACGTAGATCCAGAAACGCGTACTGCAGAAGTTCATACAGACGTCAGTTGGCGAATCCAGTTTAGAGAATACGGTACTCATAACCTGTTCAGCGACCATAATAAGCCGATACCACCTGAGTGCATGCAGAACAATTTGCGCTCTCTCCGAAATGTTGCGACACTCCCAATGCCAGTTTACAAAAAGAACCAAAAAGATAAGGGAGTAAATACACAAATTGTATGTATCAACTCTTCCAAGAAACTTCGCATTGCACAGTTCGTTCGAGTACTTACATACAAGTCAACTATAATGATCAATGAAAAAGGAAAACCAGTTGATTACTTTTCCTTTAAAGTATTTCATGCACAAGTCCAAGCTACAAAACCAACCCATGTTCTTGATGCAACTAGAGATTATTCTAACGTCAAGCTTGTCCCAGCCGGCGCTCCAAGACTTTTGGATCACATGCCGAGCTGTGATCGCTGCCTTATATATATCAAGTCACTTCGTTTTGACGAAGATGACCAATCCGAAACCATATATCATCGGTTGTGCAGCGAGCACGGCGTTGTTTGCAAAGTTCCACCAAAGGTTAACTTTAACGAAATCAGCTTTTTCAAGCCTAATGCCACATTCTCTCGTTTCAAACAAAAAAGCATCAATCAACCACAACACGTCACGATTGATGATTACTCTAAGGAGTATAGCAAAACCACTGACAAAACAAGAAATCTTCAAATCAATGTGACATATGACGCTGTCACTGAACAAAGTCGTAAAAAGAAAAATGTCCATCAAATTACCAAAATTCTTTACGACACGACTGACGGGAAGTACCCGAGAAAGGAACCCGTCTATGACAAGAATACTAAAACTTGGTTACTACCAAACATCATTGTACGCTCAAAACTTAAAAAGCCTCAAAATAATCAAAGCTCTTCGGCATCCACATCTACACAATGTGACTTATCTGACGAAGAAGATGAAACCTTCAGATATCTTCGTACTGATCCCGATGATAAGCCAAAGACACCAGAAACAAAGGCTTATTATGCCAAGTTAAAACTGCACGAAGCAAACATCCTCGTGCTGAGACAAAGAACCAAGTTTCTGCAAAAGATTTTATTGATAACGAAGCTGTGGTAAATAATTTTGCCTCACGCCTTTAAGATATCGACGGGAAACCCATATTCTCTGACAAAGAGAAGTTTTCTGACATCGATAACTACGAACTAACCAACATCATTCCGCAACAACCCGACATTCTTCAACAAGAACACAAAAAAACCTGCAAAGCGTTGCAATAAGTCCGGGTTTAAAAATGAAGAAGAATTTATCAAGCGTACTCAAGTTGTCTTAAACAGACGTAAAATCATCAAGTCAGCACAGCTAGCAAAAGAAAAGTATAAGCTAGCAAAAGAAATGACATTGTCATAAAATCTATCTGCACCTGTCACAGCAACGCCATTGTCTCAAAATATACCTGCGCCTATTACAGCGCCTGCTACAGAAACAATGACATTCTACGAAAGCACCGAACCAATGTCTTTACCAGTTACCCCAGCGATTGGGGACACACCTTTTCTTTGTCCAACGACATCCGAATTTTATAATGCTCAAACCAACCCTTTTTGGTTAAACCCATACTTACTCTCAGAAATGAGTAATCAAATCAATGCATCATTAAACACAGTAGCTGGATATGACCCAACTCGCCCTTCCATGTGAAAAGTTTTGTTTTTGTTTATTTGACCTACTAACATTCATTTTTCTGTTTTATAGACATACGTACTGACCGTCATAGTGTACTGTGTGACCCAGTGCCTGGCTCAAGATGGTGTGGAAACCCAGGTTATTACTGGCGCATATGTGAAGGAGTTACCAGGACTCGCACCCTACTCAGCAAAAATACCGCAGTTCTTCATGAAACCAGTCAAATCTTACCAAATTCATCATGCTACAGCGGTCCTAGCAAATTCATGCAAGGACAACGCTGATTTCATGTGTAAAGTTTACGGTTTTATCACCGAACAATTACCCAGCATAGAGCAAGTGCTCATAGACACTGACAAATCTATCCGTCTCCCCAACGTAAATACTTTTTCAGACCCAACAAACATGACGGTTAAGATGCTTAAAAAATCCGGTTTTAACTTGGATTTAGACTTTTCATTTTCAAACCATATCCGAAAGCGCTCAGTCAGCGACTATATAGGTGACGCCCTATCTTACTGTTGTGGCCTCATCTCGAAAAATGACTTACCGTATTCTCGCTAATAGAAGCCCCCGGCTTATACTGAAATTTAGGCCTCTTAGACCCGGCTTCTAATGGAGACCGGCTTCTATTAGAGACCCGGCTTATACTCAAATTTGACAAATTTGTCGAATGATTTTTCAATAAAAAGTTAATTTTTGTAGACAAAGCCTGTGATTTTGTAATGCATTCTTTGAAATTGTAGCTTTGAGCACTAATTTGGCACGAATTTTAAAAGATAATGTGCATTTATCTTTGTAATTTACCACATCGTTATTAAAAATCTTAGTTTTATCTACGTTTTCTGATTAATATCGAATGCAAGCGCTAAAATTCCATGTAGATTAGCAGGATTTCTGTACGTTTTTTAGCCTTTTCCAAAATCTTGCTAAATAAAAAAAAACTACCCGGCTTCTATTGGAGACCCGGCTTATACTCAAATTTGCCTCTGTCGCCCCGGCTTCTATTAGAGACCGGCTTCTAATGGAGACCCGGCTACTATTAGCGAGAATACGGTAACTTCGTTGTTTACAAACGACGAGGCCGTCTCTGACTTTATGGATAAAGTCAAGAACTCAGTTATACGTGACCATAAAGACTTAGTTAATGTGCATCACGAATTCGAAGACCTTGCCGACTTTACCAATCATTCCCTCCGGCAGTTTCAAAAAGTTATTGCTACCATGAATGAACTTGACGCTAGAAATAATAGGGACATAGCAAATAATTTCTCTTATGTGGAGGATTTGATTGTCCACAACTCTGTTTTTATTGCCCAGTTAGCTCAACATTCACTTTGGCAAATCAACACGATGAGGCATTTTGAAATTGTTAATAGTTGTAGGGCTAAGAAATTAAGTCTTACCCTAGTGCCTCGTGAATCTTTAAAATGGTCATTAGTTGCCCTTGCCAAAAAGCTAGAAAAGTTAGATTTTCAGCTCTCCATCGGACTAGAAAGTACTGATGACTACTACCTAGTTGATCTAGTATCTTGTAAAATCTCCGACGAACGCATTGTAGTGCGCGACGATGTGCCCGTTATCCCAAAAGGGAAATATAAAATATACGAACTAGTTACGGTTCCAATGCGGTGGCAAAACTCTACCTGCCGCATACGTCTGGAACCAAGTTATGTAATTACTAATGGATTGTCATTAGTACCTATTTCAGGCACTCACCTCCACCAGTGTCAGCTCGCTGACAAACTCTGTTTTGTCCCTCAAACCCAAAGCGATCACCTGTGTGGACCCACCTGCCCCAGTAGACTGTTCCAAAGGTCCACCATTGAAAAGTTGAACGATGCTTGTACCTTCGAATGTCAAGAGTCCAGTGAAACAGTGGCTACCGAAATTAGTCACAACTTCTTTGCTGTTACTCATCCCACCCAGAAGTCCTACGTCCAACTTGGCAATGAGCGAATCCGGTTGTCCCTTCCTGAGGCCGGCAGTGTCATGGTGGCTTTGCCTTGTGGTGCTTCTCTGTACCTGTCAAGCAACTCGCATCCCATCACCCCACCAATGCCGTGCCCCAACACTTTGCTTGGAGACTTCCAGCTCACTCACATTCTCCCCAGCGCGTGGAGCACGCAGTCCACCGCTTACCTGTCCATTACGACCCAACATGATGCCCCGACATACTCCAACATGTCCTCTGTCCTTAACGTCAATTGGACAAATGGACTTCCCATGGTCAACCTATCCATCTCGGAACACTCCATTTTAGAGAAAATCAAGGCCCCTAGATTGGTCCACTATACCTACACGACCTCTTATTTGTCGGTGACGTTCCTTTGGAACGTCATCATAACAATAATTGTCGCAGTTTTATGTTACAGGTCCTTTAGTTCCTCCATAGTCATCCCAGCCATGGCCTCCACAGTTCGGTACGTTTCCGGCGAGTCCACTGACTCGGCCGCCAGTGCCCTATCCGGCATCGGCATGATGGAAGGCGTCGCCATGATCGTGATGCTTCTTAACTTCCTGTTCCTGATGTTCTTCATTCTCATCATCAACTACTTCCTCCGCCGTGCCATACGCCTAAAACGCGAAAAGGTGACTAGATGTTCCAGTCACCCTCTCCCACCGCCTGTTCCCGAACGCCACGAGTCCATGGAATTGGACCGATTGTATGTCCCCTTTGAGCGACCCGAACCACCTTACGAAGACATTCGGGCCTGCTCTTCCTCAACCACCTTCGGAAAATCTCCTACTCCCATATAACAAGACAAGACAACTATTATCTAATTAAGCAGTTCCCGGGTTCAAAAATCAAACAAAATATAAAAACTACAAAAAAATATTCCATTTTAAGACATATCGATTTAAGCAACACTTTTATTTCAATTTTCTTTACTTAAGTTACATTGTAAATCACTATACTTATTCAATTTACTTAAAACTTTAGGTTTAATCAGGGGATTAAACGACTTCTGATAGGGGATTGTTAGCCCCCGTTTTCCCCACACATTTTTATTGTTAAAGTTTCATTGTTATCCCATTGTTTTAGTTTACTTAAATTTCCTTCTAAATGACTTCCATTCATTTTCTTTGTGAATTACGTAGTTTTAAGCCATGCCCTAGATAATGTGCATTTTGGACTGGAATGAATGAAACGTACGTAGCAAACAAACTAATTAAGATAGATTGAACATGAATAGTTATGAATAGTTTTCTTTGGAGTAAAGCGATGAGCGCGTCAGCGCTGATCCATTTTTATCACACTGACCGTGCTACTACTACTTCTGTTAGTTGTTTAGTTAGGTAACTTTTAGTGTAAAAGTGTAAATGAACTCGTTTTGTGTTGATAACACTTAGGTATTTTTAATCACACCATTCATGTATAAAACACGTAGTTTGTAATAACCTTTACACTTTCTTTCTTCACTTTCTGTTAATACTTGTTACATGACATTGGATGCAAGTGACGTTCGTAATTTAAGAAATAACATGTAATACTCTGTTATAATTTGTAATCAATTGTAATACTTTTAATGCTTTGTAACTGACTGAAAGCGTATATAAGCGCCAGGTCAGTTCAATAAATTCAACATTCTTTGGGAACTCTTGCTTCTCAGACTTACTTTCTTTATTGAGCAGCCTTGTTTGGCATGTTCGATCTTTTCACCAACTCTTTTAAATACTTTAGCCATTTTTTGGCTTAACAATATTGATGCTATGCAAATTTTTACGCAGCTAAAACAGTTAAATAGATGTACTAAAAGCTTCAGAAGCTTTGCAGATACATAACTTTGCTATTTTGAAAGATGTAGCTCCTTGAATGGTATAATTTCAACTGAACAATATACGAAGAATTTGTGCTCGTGTAATAAATCATAATCTAGTATGCATAACCTAATATAATGCTGACAGACGCTTAACTTGGTAGCTACTTTGCCTGACCACAACAAACAAAAAAACGTTTGATAAAAACCAGTTAAGTGCAAATTTATTCTTACTGTTACTCGGTAGAAGCACAGCAAAATCAAGCATTAAACTCACAAGTCTAGATTTTCTGTCAATGCCTTTCATTATATTGCTGTGTTTATGTGCCAGATATTCACTGTTAATTATGCGCATATTTATTAAAATGGGAAAGTAAACTGTCCAACAAAACGTTTGACAAGTATAGAGAATGAATTAATAAATGTATAAGCATACACTTTCAGCGTACATCATCTATAGTAATATATCACTACACTAATCACCATATCGTCACCCAAGATGCATCATGCAACACTTGAAATCCCGTTGGTATCATCACCAAACAAATGAATTTCCGACTGACAGCATCAACCAACACATGAATTTTGGGGTATAGTGAGAATTAGTGTTACATTGAAAGCCCACATTTTTTGCTTTCAGCTGCTGAAAGTTTCGTTGAAATACGCTTAGCCATAGCAGAGTTATGGCTTCCAGAAAACACACATAAAACCAGTAACATATTTTCAACCCAAAGCGGTTTTCCGCTAATGAAGTTTGTATTTCTGAGAATTAGTGCAATTGATAGAGCTTTTCATGCTTAATTTGGTGCAACAAAATACAAATTAATTTTTAAGAAGATTCTATGAAAGAAAGTCTGCAAATTAGGATATGAATTTTGCAGTACCACTTTAAACCGCCATTTTCTTCAAACTACCATTTTGCATGTGTCGCTTGATGCTGACAAGCAAAAATTCATTTGTTTGGTGATGATGCCAACGGGATTGCAAGTGTTGCATGATGCATCTTAGGAGACGATATGAGCCACAAACGTTTCAGTGACCTTCCTCCCACACAAGCTTTCTTAGTAAGAGCGCAAAGCTGTGCTTGCAAATTATTATCTATTTGCACTACAAATACATGAGATGTAAGTTTTTTAGGTGACGTGTTTTTGCAATTCAGCAACTTTCATTAAATTCATGATTCTTCATGAACACACATTTAGTGAAGCAGGATGTGATATGTAAAAGTGAAATGATATTAAAAGTGACTGTTAACTGTTAAAACAGTGTGCACGTAGTTTGAAATGCAATTTAATAACAACAATACATTAACGAAGTCTATTTTTTCACAAATCATTCATTTTGCTTTTAGTCATTTATTGCAACAATCCAAATATTGACAAGTGTATGATAAAACGTTTCATTACATATACACACATTGCAAATGAAAGGCGTGATTGTTTCATATTAGCAATCCCACCATTTACAATTATTTACCTAGTTTAAAAATCCCCATACAATACTGATAAAATCCAAAAAGAATTGTGCAGTATATTTCAAATTATATAAATACACAAGGCTTTAGTACCAAAAAATGATGCAATTCTGTATGATTCTACATCAATTTAAATTCACAGGCAAAGTTCATTGTTTGCAAAATACTTAAATGGTTGTCTCAATTTCAGTCCCAGATTTGACTCAGATTCTAACGTTTAATAATATATTATGTGTACGTGTATTTAATATGCCAAGCTGTTGATGATGAAAATGACAAGCAATTTTACGTTAGTCATCCAAGCTTATAAAAATTCTAAGCAGTCAAATTTTTACAACATTGCTTGGTCGTAAAGCAGTTCATCACGTACTAGTGAATATTCGTTTTTAATAGAGTTTCGAAAAGGTTAACATAAAGGATAATTTGTGAACAAGTTTTCATTTTAACGCAGGTAATAAATGTGTATACACATCAACCAAACATTTTATATGCAAAACAAAAACTATAAAATGGACGCCGGAGATCCCTTTGACATTCTCACACGAGATGTAAGTTATCCAAATTTTAAAAATTACACTGTAAATAAAAATATTAGGTATGCTACCTGCAAAAAATTTTTTTTACTGTTATAGGGTTGGTATCACGTCATATCACGCGTCAAAATTTCAGAGGACGATTTAGCTGTTGCAAATTCTCATTCTCTGTTTCGTTCGATTATAACAACTGACCTAGAGGAAGACTGGATATCCACATTATTTTATCTGACATTTCCATACTTTTCTGACAACTTACAAAAACAGGACATTCTAAATTTGCGGCTAGTGAAATGGATCAAGCCTATTATTGATAACTATTTGCAACAACAAAGAGTACTGGCATTCAACAACTCTCCTATGGAATTAAGACTTGAAACATACCTCAATACTCTCAATGGAAACCAAGACTTGACAGCGCTGCTTTAAGATATGAGAAGGCTGCCTATAACACAAATTCTAAGATACACTATTAGTTTTCGTTTATTTTTTGAAAATTATTTAGACAGCATAATCTTCTTTAAGGAGTTCGGGTCTCAGGTGGTCCACTTGGAAATTGATTTTCATTACGGCCACAGTCGCTACCTACATCCTTTAGAAGCTTTACAATTTCTCAAAAAGGTTCTTGACTGCGTGCCCAATATTAAGAATCTCGACATAATCTGTGATTGCTACAGTTTTGACTTAGGACTGCCTATGGATCTCTGGATTCAAGATTTAAAAGATTTTTGGAACGACCACCCCTTACCAGTTCTGCCAAAACTTCAGACTGTTAAACTTGGCACGTCCTGTTGTGGACATGAGTACGTTGACACTTGTTACGTCGCTCCAGTTTTCTGCTCAATTTTGCAAGCTTACAGAACACAGATTGTACACCTTGAAATGGTTATGGTTTCAAAATCTCTGGAAATTTTGCCTGCAATGCCGGCTTTGAAAACTTTGTCTGTGTGTTTAGAAACTGATGAAGATGTGGCTAGCCTTCAAGTTTTACAAGCACCACTTTCGAAAATCTATATAAGCCTTTGGAGCGCGTCAGAAGCTATTGAGTCTAAACAGATATTCCGTGCTTTGGAGAATTTCAAAAACACTCTATTTGACGTTCATGTAACAAATTTGAGGCTTGGTAAGATTCGCAAACTACCTTTTGGAGTAAACTTACCCCTACTGAAGCGTCTCAAGATTACGGATAGCCCTATCGGCTTTATTAGTATTTCAAATTCTATTTCTCTTGGAAGCGTTCCCATGATTGAAACTTATGAGTTAGAATTTGAGAAAATCGATAATTTGGAAGCGAAATGAGTCACCAAATGATAAGAAGAGGTCTAGCATGACACTGACAATCCATTTTGTAAATATGTCATAGCAGAATAGGTGACCTGTTTGTTAGAAAAAAATGAAATGACACAAATATATAAATAGTATTAATGCATCCGAAACATGTAATCTGACGTTTTCTCTCGTAGTCTTTTGTGTTGATCAACAGTATCAATACTTTCATATAAGTATGAGCTCCCATCACAACGTTAAAACGTTATACAGACTACAACTTCGTCAATGTTGGTAATTAAGCTCTAAGACACATTGCTATTAGCCACCTTTTAAGTTCTAAAATTAAATGAAATATATTAGGTCTAGTGTCATAATCACGAATTCAACCCAGAATTTGAATAAGTAAAAATGAGCAGAAATTATGATGTCTGTAGATGAATAAAATTTGTAAGACATAAAAAAATCGTTTGTAGAGAAATAAAATATATGCCAAGTGGCATGGCCACACATACACAGTACCTAAGCTGAGTTAATCCCATCGTGTCCAAGGTTAGTAACCTCCGTATGTACGAACTCATTTTAGCGGCATGAATAACAATTTCAATACATTTTTTGCATATTACGGCATTAGTAAAATAATTCAAATTGTAAATATCATAGAGTAAACTAGAAAGCATGGTTTGGTAGTATAGCAAGCAAACCCACAAGCTACCAGTATATGAGCATTGCACTATATTTTGGCACTCAATACGTCTCACTTTTTAGCATTTTCGTTTGCTATGCGCTAAGATGTACAGTTTAGCTTAGTTTACTACCAACCCTTTTATGAAGTTGATTTGGATTCTTCTAAGCACAGAGCAGGCATGTTGTTATCCGCGGGTTTTTTATTAAAACCCACTACCCAGGGTAGAAACGGGTTTTAATGGGTACCGGGTAAAAATGGGTTTTAATGGGTTTTTAAAATTTTTATATGCATTTAGATGGGGCCATAGAAAATTGCCGCCATAGAATTAATATTGGCAACTGATAAAAACCCATTTTTACCCAAAAACCCACACAAAATCATGCTAACTGGGCATGGGTAAAAATGGGTAAAATGGGTAAACCCAGCCCACTAATAAAACCCACAACCATGCCTGGCACAGAGTATATAAATATGAACACAATATATTCTTATGAATTCTTCATGTATGGATATGCTGTAGTTTTCCAACAGTTGATATGCTAATGTGCTTGTATTTAAGATTCAGCTTGTCTTGACGCTGTGGCGAAATGATATTGGCTTTCGAACACACATGTCACATATACAGTTGTATCTTGGTTACAGTAACAGTAAGAGCCTTCGCAAACACAATGTCCACATCCATGTCCATTGATATGTGCAATAAGTTTGAAATTGTATGCACGTTGTTAGTGAACAGCCCACAAGTAAAAACAAAAGCATCAGACGGTTATATAGTTATATCTTTTCAACATTGAGGAGATGGAACCATACTTTCAGTCCAGTTTTTTCTTTACTCGAGTAAACTAACAAAATTAGCAGTTGGCTTTAAATTCAGAAACCAAAGTTACTCATTTCTAAATTTGCAAAAATGAATTCTTCGAAAAAAGGAAAATCAGACAAGAATGGTGGAAACCCGAGAAAGGAAAATGGAAATGAGGAGGTGCCAGAATCTGTAAAAACAGTACTAAATCTTGAAGAGGTAAGAATCTTTTGAACATTTTCCACTAAAAATTTTCCCAACGGTTACTCTGCCGTAGTGCAAATCTACTGAAAATATGATTTAAAACATTGCAAACATAACCAAAGTTTCGGACAATTACATTTATATTTTCAATGCAGCTACTAGACCTGATTGTTGCTCTAGTACTTACTTATTCAGAAGACTTCAAAGACGCTTGCAGAAAGGACATTCGGTCTCTCCGCTTGGTTTCTAAAGCATGGTTATCCTCTATGTCGCGAGTGCTCTATAAAATTGGCTTGCCACTTATTCAGTTTAACTTCAGTAGTATTTTTGCGCCTGATGGAACTATTAAAATGGTTAACCGAAATGTTAAAACACTTAATAATTTTGTGAAAAGTTATAGTTCTACCTTTGCCGCTAACGACAAAAGCGCTCCTACGTACAGTTTACGTGTTGACACCCAGTTCTTCCAAAACAAAAAGTTTAACATTTTAAAAAACTGTTTTCTCCACTGCGGCAAGGGTCTTGTTCAGCTTGAAATGGACCACTTGAAAGGAGTTTGTCTGCCTAATTGTCCAAGCAAAATGCCAAAATTTAGCTTTCCAAACCTTAAAAAAATATGTTTTGATGTGGCAAGTGAATATAAGCGACAATCGTCTTCGGAAAGTGAATTAGATAGCGACAAAGAGGAGGAAATGTACACACGCATTCTCAACGTGGGCAATTTATTGAAACATTTTCTAGAGGCTAGTGATTCCTTGAACGAGCTAACATTGCAAACTGACATTGAATTGAGTAATATGGGATTTGACAACTTTTTACTACCTTCCAAATTGTCAACGTTGAGCATAAGCGTTATAATGGACATGGAGGACGTAGAACTTCTTTCAAGAAATCTATTACCAAAACTATCCGAATTAGACGTGAGTTTTAGAGACGGCCTAGTTTTGGATAGTTCGGTTTTCACTATGTTAAATAACTGGCGCAAATCGTTGAGGAAATTATCTTTGGGTTTGGAGTGGGAACCTCACATGCCCCTAACAAATCTGTATTTTCCAGTTATGGAGAAGCTGCGTGAGCTTAAGCTTTGTTTTACACCTGATTTTAAGCTAGAACTAACTGACGGTAGCTTGGATATATGTTTCCCTGCCATCTTGAACTTAGAACTAACGTTAACCAAGTCTAGCTTTCAAAGGTGGTGTGTGAACTCCGTTTTTCGTACGGTGGAAGATTTGTCTGTCAACCTTTATGATTGTAAAAGAGAAATAAGTATTCCGATGGATTTGCAAAGCATTCAACATACTAGCATGGCCTTTTCAAATGTCACAACTTTACATATACACATCTTAGGAAATGAAACTGCTGTGCTTCGTTACATTTTTAAAGAAATGGTTCAACTTAAAAATTTGGATTTAAGTGTTGGCGGAACGGAGTCATTGAAAAGCAGCAACTTTTGGGACGCTGCGTTAATTGGAACAACCACGGAAATTGTCAAGAAACTCAAACGTAGTTTAGACAACCCGAATATTGCAGAATTTCTAGAAAATACTAGCAACCCTTCCATTAGGCGTCTTACAAGTACGTTTATCTAGATTACACTCCGTGTGGCGGAATAAATATAAAACAATTTTTCTTGGTTTTGTTCAGATCTGTCAGCGCTGTCTTTAAGTACACACCAGAAAACTGGCGTTTCGGGAAAGAGAAGGCAGCTCATTTCAGAGGTTTCCTTTACATATGCATTTTTCAAAATGCCAAATTTGTGCTCTTTAAATCTCCGTGGAAGATTTGAGGTACATTAGTTTTTTTAAAATATTTATTATAATATTTGAATAAAGTCAAATATGTGTATTTTTGTAATAATACAGATACCTGATAAAATGCGGGAATTGTTGAAACCGAAAATGGAACCCTTTCTTGTTCTTGTTTAGCAAATATTTTTGAGCCACATGAACCAAGGATGTAAAAAACCGTAAAAGCGTTCCATATGTAGTAAAGAGAAAGTATTAGTTGAACAATTTACAATATACTTTTTTGTATGAATTCATTTCAAATAAATAAAATCAGTAACGAAATCTGAATTAAAATATATTCCGCTGATTCATGTAAAAATATTTTTAAAATACTAACCTCTAAACATAAGAATGAGTTCAATGGCTTTCTCTTTTACAGTTGTTTAACACATTTTGATTGTTATAAATTTAGTCATGCTTCAAATCAATGCTACTTATTTAAACATGAAAGTTTGATAGCTACTTCGGTATCTCCAAAACTGAGCAGTCATTTAAACCCCAGTAAATGTTATTAAATATATATTAGTTTCGATGTTTGTATTTGCAATTTATTTTCAAATGGTGAGTTTAGAATACCGAAGTTGGACTAACAAAATTGTGATAGTGTTCATAGAGTTGGATTCTGTAACTTGTGTTAATTTTTCTAATTTATTCAATTGACGGGAGATTCCATAGTGCTTTTGTATAGTGTTTAGTATGCTGCTTGTGAAAATAGTTTATGCTAGAGAAGAACCTACATTTGGTTAATATAAATAAAAATAAGTTCATCTTTAACATCCTTCCAACCAATAAAGTGAATATGAGTAAAATATCAGCCTCTATAGCCAAAAAGTCACTGTGAATTAATAAAAATTTGATGTCAAAATGTATTCATAAATGTTTGCAGAATGAAAAACTCTGGAATAAAATTTTATTTCAAACTTGCACTAGTGTTCGTGCAATGCTATTACCAAAAATTAAGCATACAACTGTGATTAAACAAACTTAAGAATAAAGAATAATATTTCTACATATGATCAAAAAAGTAGTGAACACAACTAAATCAACACTTATATTTTATATATATACAAAAAAATTACAAAATTTCAGTAGCTACATAGAAATACAATGGAGGTTAAAATTTGTATTGGTTTTTTGTGCTTTTGTTTTAGCATGCTATACCATAATTCTTCATGTCACTTGTATGCCTAAAATCAAACCTAATTTGCTAATAAACTTCTGACAAGGTATGCTATTTGACTGTTAATCGCAATTGGAGATGCGATATATCACATCTTGTTCAACTTTTTGGGTAGATTCCAAATCTGGTTTCAGTTTGGTGTAAAACGCAAGTTTGGAATTTTAAACTATTAATATTAATCGTAATTAACGTACAAATACGCGCGCTTGACCCCAGCATCATCCTCCAGGTGCTTCTCTTTCTTCACTTACAACGCAACGCACCAAAACATTGCGCAAGAGCAACATCGCAGCACTCGCAGCAGCACTGCACTGTTTTGCGTGTTATGTGTGTAGAGAGAGGAGCACCTTGGGGGTGATGCTGGGGTCAAGCACGCGTATTTGTACGTTAATTACGATTAATAATTAATTGTTTAAAATTCCAAACTTGCGTTTTACACCAAACTGAAACCAGATTTGGAATCTACGCAAAAAGTTGAACAATATGTGATATATCGCATCTTGGTTTGCGCCTAACAGTCAAATAGCATACCTTGTGAGTATTAAACTAAAATTATACTTAAATATTCTGATTACAAGATTACAACGCTTTACTCCAAATCTAAAACATACAAACTCAAACTTTTTGACTCTCAGCTAAACCAGGTTTTCTATAGGCACACGTTGTACGTTCCCTTCTAAGGTATAATGTGGCAATATTCGTATTCCCGCTTTCCATAAATTGCAGAACTTTTCGAAGGCCTAGTAAGTAAAACCAAACCATTTAATACAATACCACACACATAACTTTACGAGTAAACATTGAAACAAGAACAAACCTTAAATCGGCCAAACAGGCGAATGTGTGACAACTTCGTGGTTTGTAGCAGTCCATGCTTAAAAGCCAAGTCGGATAATAATAGGGTATTTGGAATACCTGGAAGTGGTTTGGGCCAGGTGGTTTTTAGAGTAAGAGATTGCAGCTCTACAACAAAATTAGAAAATTATAGCAGTGACGGATAGCATCTATTTCAATAAAAAATATGCATAAGTCTTACCAGTTAGGTTTCGA